>JAEHOC010000003.1:2875000-3197500 GCA_016834605.1 Chlamydomonas incerta | reverse complement strand
TATGCGACCTTCACAAAGCTGTCTTCTTTGCCTAGAAGTAAATACAATAAAATGATAAGGCCGACCCGTAGGGTCTGGCGTAGTTTATTGGGGCAAGGTGGGTCAGGGTGAGGGGCAAAGGAACGTCCACGCTGCCACCTCGCCACACAAGTGGGGCCAAGCATGGGGTCTCACCCGGGTGGCCGGCGCATTTGCCCTTCAGTGATGCGCCTGAGTTTGCTTGATAATGCCCCCAGCGCTGTTGACGGCGTGGGTGTGCGTGTGTTCGCGCGCGCATGCGTTCTTTGCCTAGCCGCTGATGTTGACCGCACACGCACACGCACACGCACACGCACACGCACACGCACACGCCTGCCTACGCACACGCACACGCATGCTCCACACATGAGCGCGCGGGCAAACACACGCGCCCCCCGCGCAGCCGCCCAACCATCAAGCTGGGCAATGCATCAGTTGAGAGCTCGTCCAAAATAAGTCCAGAAGACAATGAACTCCGGACACCGAATCCATCATGCGGGAAATAAAGCACCTTCACCATGAGGCAATCATTGCACCACCGCCCCGGAAGTGCAGCGTTTATTTATTCAATGCGCGGTGGTGCAGTGTCCAGGACATGGCTTGGTGCCGCTTCTGGGTGAGCTGCTGTTTATAAGGGTTAGCGGGCGCGGGGGGCTGCGCGCGGCGTGCCTGGCGGACGCTGCGGACGGACCTTCTGGTGGAGGCTTAGTTCTGCCGGTGCCTTTGTGCATGCAGCAACCCAGGCGGGCGTCAACTAAGGGTAATGCATGTGTGATCATTCCGCCGATAACATCCAACTCGGCTGATCCCCCGGGTTGTTAAGCAACACACACAGCAGACCGGCCCCCCACGCGACGCGTGGGAGGAACCGCCACACTCTTCTCCGGGGGACAGGGGTCAGGGGCGGGACCCCCTACCTCCATAAAACACGCCTCGTCATGCGGACGAGATATTTATTATTCGTTCAAGCACACACAGCGCCAGCAGGCCTGCACGCACGCACGCACGCACGCACGCACGCACAACACGCAAACACCCACACCCGCACCCACCCACCCACCCACCCCCCACACACACCGTGCGGGTTTGGCCCGTCATTGTTTGTTGTTGAACACACCATGCGCGGCTCCTATAGCTAGGGCCACGGCTAGGCGCATCGAGGCACGCCCAGTTCAACACCCACTACGTCGCACGGGGATGCAGCCGTACTGGCAGGGCACGGGTAGGTAACATGTGTGACAGAGAAAGGGGACCCGCGCTGTGTACACAACATCCAGTAATTAATGAATCTGCCAGATCATTGTGAGAGGCGCGCGCGGTGTAACGTTATGAGGCTGGCGGGGGCTTGGGTTCATGTGAACTAGGACTTTGATGGCGTGGATGCCAGACTTATTTTCTGCATGTGGCTGCCCGGAGGGAGTAGGGGAGGTGGCTAGTCGCCAGCGTGCTAGCTCTGCGTTTGATTCCGTCATGTGCCTACTTGGGTTTGGGTGTGTATAATCTGCTAGGCGCATAAACAACACATAGTGACCAGCTGCCGCAGCAGTGTCCATCTACCGCACGCACGGGAGATGGGGTTCACCTCCTAGGGCCAATAGGCCAATCGGCCAAACTGGCGGACCCTTGCGATGGGCTAATTAAAAAGCCCTTGGATCAGCACTGGCTGGTGACAGTTCGGACTTCTTTCGTGGTCCTGAACCCGTAGTCACACACGCCCACACGCCCACGCCCGCGTCCATGCCCACGCCCTACCCACCACCCACCCACCTAGCCACCCATACCTGTCGTCAGCTCCAGCATTGCGCAATAAAATACCGCGATATCCAGTCCAGACTGTAGGAAGGAGGTTGAAGAAACTGTTAGCCATGGTCACGCAGGATATTGCGACGAAACTTGTGACTCCACGCAACCGAGTCGTGGCGTGCAATGCATGTTCGGCTGATTATTCCGATGCAGGCCCAGAGCGCATGCGAATCATGCATGGATGGTGCAGGTTAGCAGCTGCTGCAAGCCACTCTGGGTCCACAGATGCAGTCAAATAAATCGTCTCAACCCAGCAAGTAATGTATGCACACACGTGTACGGTACACACACGCGCACGCAACCCAACATCCGGCATTACCGGCACTCAGCGCACCCAACACGTGTTGTCACAACGAGCTGCATGCACGCAGTAATACACCGCAGATAGCCAGCATTAGGCTGCTAGTGGGCGGATCACGCCTGCACCGCGTGCGAGTGCCTGTGCTTGGGCGCGTGCTCCCAACCGTGGGGCCCAGGTGGCATGCAGGCGTGCCGCTGCTTTGCTCCCAGCAAATGTTGCCACTAGCTACAGGGAATGAAACCACGCATGTGCATGCCGCGTTCTTAAAGCCGCAGCTGGTATCCATCCAAGGTGCGTGCGGGAATCATCCTGAAATCATCCTGTGGCGACACGGCTCCAAGGCGAATTCAGCCGGTCCACCTCACGGATACAGCGTGATAACGATCTTATCATGGGTGTTTCAACGCTCCAAGTCGCGCCACAGCGCCGCGCGCGAACGTTATCGCGAGTCGGGGGGCGAAAGCGCCCCTGGCCATCATATAATTGACGCAAAATTTCCAGCTCTCATACCGTGAACATGTGTTCAGGCCTGCAACTCCCGGGCGTTGCCTCGGCTCCAGGCTCTGACCCGCCATTATTTGAGCCAAACACTCACCTCCGCGTGACTCCTGCCAGCGATGTGCTGTTTGATTAAGGTGATCTCAGCGCACCGATCTGACTGAAAGCGCTGCGGTCAAAATGCGCTGCAGAGCAGCCTGGCTACGGCGGGCCGGCGTAAAGCCCGTGCCGCCCCTCCGAAGCAGTTAAGCTGTTTCGAAATTAGAAAATAGCTTCAGTGTTGCTTCGTAGCGAAAAAGGAGTGGGGCTTAAGCTCCAGTCAAAGCAGACGTCCTACAAAATAGTTTTTGGCAGGCCGAATCTTAAGCTATTGCAGTGGCTGCGGTTTGGCCGAAGTATTATGGAACTCGCAAGAACAAGCGACCACGGTTTGCAAATGATGACTCGATTCATCGGGGCAACTCGCAGCGAGCGCATACGGGCCTGTGCGCTAAAATCGATAATAATGGGCAAGAGACCTCAACAGCTACATGTACGCATGCTCCTTGAGCAAAATGATGTGTATGCCCCCCAACAAACGGGAGGTGATTCCCGAAACCCTCGCTGTTGTGGTCCGTGCCGGGGGCCTAAGCGCGTGCTGTGCCCCCCGCTATTTTCATGACGTCTCCAACTGTGTACGCGTGGCCGTGGAGGATGCGTCCCAGGCTGGACCCAACCCTGGCTGCATGTTGCTGCGCGGTCGCCAGAAACACACTCCGGAGCCCATGTCCAGAGTTCGGGGGTTTCATTCAGGACGATAGCTACCTGGCTCCGTGCGGATTGGAGGACACTCCACGAGTTCTGGGGGACTTGGCGGATGAGATGCACGGTTGCCGTTGCTACGGTGTATCTTACACACCACAAAAGAGTCGCGCCGCGTGCCGTATGGACTTTAATGCCCCCTAGACCCCTTCCCAGTTTGGCTAGCACAGCACCTGGGGGGCTTGGTCGTTTCGTCTTCTTGTCCTGTGTTGTGAACCAGTGTAGGGCATGGCACTCAGGCTTCACGGAGGAATGTGGGCCCTGTAACTTGGGATGGCGAGAGCACCCTAGCCCGACCGGCGCTAACACTCCCAGCCAACTGCAGTCGGGTAATGTGCGGGCGGCTCTTGAACTGATGATGCTAGTCGGCTGCAGGATCTGACCATGCGGACACCCCAATGGAGAAAAGAAGATGTGTGGCAAATAAAGATCACACTGAATGTGTGGACCGTAGAGAGCAGCTGCGGTGCAACACATGTCAAGAACCAGGCGTCAGGGACTGGACGGAATGAGTGCGGGCCCGCAGGGCTATTGACCAAAACAAAGCTGAAACATATCTGCAAGATAGCCTTCCCGACTGCGGCTAAGCGGCTCACTACTCATGCTACACTCAAGATGTGCATGGGGTACATCGCGCCTACCACCTACCACCACCCATGGACACCATCCGCTGGACTCAATAACAGCGCTTGCGTATGGGGCACCGGAGAGATGGTAGAGCTAATCTTTCATTCATTTTAGCCTGACATTCCCGTCTGCGAAGGGCACACATCACGAACATGCGGTGCGTGCCCTCCAAAATTGTGATTTGGGCAATTAATGGCATACCGCTCAGCTGGTGTGGGTGTGTGGGACATGATGAGGGATAGGCGGCGTGGGTAGGCGGCCTGCTTGAATCCCATCAAGTGCCACCAGGGTGTGTGCGCCACCAGCACTGCTGGTGGCGCACCACCACCATTGGATTGATTGCGGACGCAGTGCGTGAATACGAAATGATGGAGTTACGAGCACGACCACCACCGGCGCATCCATCAAAGGAGAGCGGTCAATGATTGGTCACATTCGTCCACCCTGCACGCGGCGTTCAGATGGCCCATATCTTAAAAGGAGGGGCGCGGCCGGCCCCTCTCACTGGCAGCTTTCCCGGCCCTGACCTTACTACTGCCACCAGCCTGCTTTCCCCCGCCAGGGCCAGAATTCATCCGTCGCTAGGCACTAGAATGCCGCGCCAGGTGACCTTGCAACTGTCCCCGCACTCGCACTCATTAGTTCCCAATGGACACAGCGACAGAGGCCAGAGCGGGCGTGGCCGGTGCCTGCGTTTAACAAAACCGTGCTGTCATGCGAATGTGCCATTGGGTAGAAGTGCCGGGGGCGGGGGTGGTACAGATCGGGCTGGGAACAGAAGAAGCTGGGCGGACACGACGGAACGCTGGGAGCATCTTGGGGAACACGCGTGACCGCGCAATACCCCAAGCGCAAAAACAGGGAAAAGCGGGTCCCCAACAACAGGAGAAAAAACACAATATAATCAGATGACGGAGTAACAGGGAGCAGACAGGAGAGGAACGAGCCATAGGCAAGAAAATGGGAGGGGACAACTCGCACACAGGACCCACCGCGGCACACTTGGTGCGTGCACGTACAAAAGCCGGCATCAGCACGCTGCATACAGGGCGGGTCCGGGGCCCACCCAACTTGGGGAACATGTACGGACATGCATTCCCACGTCAGCGGCCGCGCCGGCCAGAAGCCACAAAGCCGGCCACCTGCTGTGCGCACGTACGGCCACTGCCCCAAGTGTGTGCACGAGCACCGCAGGCGCCCAATCACCAACATGCTGCAGTTCAGGCTCAAACATATTCATCACAGTGTACCGCATACATGATCACCCGCAGACCGCACCACAACCCCCCGGTGCAATAACTTGCGGAAGCCTGAAGTGGCAAGAAGCCCGCCGCGCGCACAGCTGAGGGAGAAAGGATGAAGCGCGGCGGATGATAGCAGACAGGCTTTGTGCGACGCAGCAGCAGGCGAAAGCTTGAGCTGACTTCTGATCGCGCCTGCTTGGCTTGTGCACGCAGTGCGGTGTCATGTTGCAGCGGTGGGTCGACCACTGCTGACCCAGGCCCGAAGTACGGCCGCCGCAGCCTATGGTGCGTGTACGGTAGGACAAAGCTAGCGTATGATGCACACCTCCCCTGGTCTGGTGTGCATGCAACAGCATGGCTTAGGAACTGCAGCAGGCATGCCGCACACGCATAGCTTGGTGCGGCGTGTTCCCCTGAGAAAATGAACGTGTGCGCTTTGGGCAGCGGAATGACGTCTCCTTGCGGTATGGCGCTGCTTGCAACCTGGCTAGCCAGCGCTTGAGGACGTGCTTCTGTTAGGCCGTTGCGGCCATGTATCAGCCTGTGGCGACCGGCCAAAGGACAAGTAGAGGCGGGGGAAGTCGGAACGCCGGATCTGACAGCGGGGGCTAAACGCCTAGGATCCACAGGTAGGGCCATGGCACCGCTGGATTGGTTCAGTCACGTATGCGGAGGGCTGCTTCTGTCCGAAGACGGCCCGCTGAATACAGCAGTGGCAAGCAGCCTGCTGCGACACCGTGTGCAGTGCGTGCGCGACCCCACCTTCAGAGGCTGGAAAGGTTACAGAAAACCGCTCAGGACAGATCCAGCCGGAAACAGGTACGGCAACGGCAGCATCGCCCGATGCGCAAACCCCTGGGAGTTTGGCGCGGCACTTTGTTTTGGCGTGCGGCATAGGCAAGCAGGAAAGGCCAGGCCGCAAGGGAAAGCAGGAACGGGGCGGAGACGACGGCGACGACAAGGGGATGGGGTACCAGGGGGGCATGGGTGCTTGGGGAGTTGAAACGCCAGTTAGTGGCGTGGGGCTGGAGGGCCCCTGAGGGTCAGCTTGGACATTTCCTCCTTTGGCGTGCGGCGTCGGCAAGCAGGAGAGGCCAAGCCGGAAGGGAAAGCAGAAGCAGGGCAGAGACGACGGCGACAAGGGGAAGGGGCATCAGGGGGGCATGGGTGCTTGGGGAGTTGAAACGCCAATCAGTGGCATTGGGCTCGATGGAGGGGAGCTGAAGGACTGGAGAAAGCTCAGGCTGAGGATGACCGCATGGCCGGCGACGAGCATGAAGTAGGTGGACAGGTAGGCAGGTTGAGACCGGCCGGGGTGTCTGTGTAGCGGTCTTAGCTGGCGGATATCCACTTAAACCACTCATACTAGTACCAGCGCTGCTGGTCAGCAGCCAGTGAGCTAGGACTGCCCATGGCTTGGGGCTTTGGTCAGCTTACTTGTGCTTGGGCAACTGGCCTGTTTTGCTTTTGAATGGCCTCTGCAGGTTTCCATTTGTGATATGCCTCCCTGGTGAGTACACAGCCTCCCACAAAAAGCAACCAGCATGCAAATCCAGCAAATTACGGTGGGAGTGGGGGTTGGCATGCACTGCAAACCCCGGTCGGGTACGACTGCCTCCAGTACGACGTGCTTTTCGTATGACAGCAATCTTCCCCCGCACGGAGGGGGTGAGCCTGGGTGGTCACGGCTCCACAGGATTCCTTTGAGCGATTAGCGTCTTTGCTGCTGGCCAGGCATCGCTGACGTCCCCGCGGGAGTCACGAGGCGCCCAATGGCGGGGGTCATGAGGGCGCAACGCAACCGACCCGACCTGTAACCGACCCGACCCTCAATAGTTTTGCCATGTAATTATGACACGCATCACCCACTGCTGTCTATGCCAACGTCGCGAGCTTCCCCTAGTAGGCTTGTGACAATTTTCCATTTCAGTTCTTGAACTTCGGCCTTCGCAGACGCGGCGTCCATAAGTTTGCCCAGGCAACATGCAAGAAACAAGATTGCGCGCTAGTTTAGCGGGACAAAGTTGCGTGGCGGTGCAGCGCAATTTCAGGTGCGCGCCACCCTCCGCAGCTTGATACGCCGATAGAAAGACTGTCTTGTAGACTAGTTTGCCCAAGTATCCTGTGGAATGCGCTTGGGGGCGACGTCGCGCGAAACCCTGGCCCTTCCGCCGCCAGCAGACGCGGACTCGGCGTGCACGCGTGTGCCACGTCCGAGGCCACGCCGCCTGGTAAGGCAGCGCCCATCGCCGGGCAGGTGATCAACAAGGTGCCTGTGGCGATTGGCATGACGCCAAGGGTGTACGGCTACATGCTGGAGCACACGCGGGAACCGGAGGTGGGTGCAGAGGGGTTAGGGGAGCGCGGAGAGCGAAGCAGTAGGGTTGCAAGTACGCGGTGGGGGTTGACGTTCACTGGCAGGCGGCATGGCGATGCTGTCGTGGCGCTGGCCTAGGGCATGGAACCGGCAGCTGGCGCGTGCCGCGCATGTGGAGCGGCTAGAGTGGCTGGCGGAAGGGTGCGGGGCAGGCTGAGCGCTTGCCGTCATGTGCCGCTCCACCAGGTGCTGCGGCAGTTGCGAGAGGAGACGGCGGAGGTGCACGGGTCGCACATGCAGGTAAGAGGTGATGACGAGACCCCAAAAGCAGGGCAGGTCGTCGTTTGCTTCGGACGCAGCGTAAGCCACGGCATGCCCCCTGGCTGCGATGCGAGCCTATTTGCTGCAGCACCGACGCACGCGAACACACGTCCGTGCGCTGCATGCCAGCCAGGCATTGGTCGTCAATGCCCCTGGACTTTGGTTGCGTGGCTTAGCCTTGAATTTAGCGCCGCAATTCCAGCACGCAGAGTCTATGTTCGCCCTCCCCCCCCCCGGCGTGTTTCATATGTCCACGCGTGCGCACAGATCACGCCGGAGCAAGGGGCGCTGTTGGGCCTGCTGGTGGAGCTCATGGGCGCGAGGCGGGTGGTGGAGGTGGGCGTGTTCACCGGGTACTCGTCAACTGCTATGGCACTGGTGAGTTTGTGCATTACTGTGGCGTGGTGCGTCGGCAAAGCAGGGGAGGCCAAACCGCCAAGGGAACAACAGCAGCGGGCCGGACAGGCGACAAATGGGAGGGGTATGGGTGCTTGGGGAGACGAAACGACGGTTGGTGGAGTTGGGGTGGAGGGAGCGAGTGGCCGGGATACCGAAGGGCGGGAAGTTGTCAGGAAGGCTGAGTGGCTCGCAGGCGGGCTCGGCACACCTCCAGGCAAAGAGCACAAAGTAGGTAGATAGCGGCGGGCGGTGCCGAGGAGGAGTGGGGGGCGCAGGGAGACGGAACGACGGGTCGCGGACAGCAGAATTTCTGCGGGCCGCGTATCCAACCCCCCAACCTCTGCTGTTCATTTCCTTTGCAGGCGCTGCCAGCAGACGGCAAGCTGGTTGCTCTGGACCGGGATGAGCGCCCCGTTGCTATGGCACAGCGCTACTGGGGCCTAGCAGGTGTGTGCGTTGACGGCCTCGCCCTTGCGTGGCCTCGCCTTCGCCGCGTGTATGGCTAGGAAGGAGTCTCAGTGGACCGAGACTCGGCACTTCGCAACCCACGCATCTAGCGTGGCTGTAATCGCAGCGCACTCGCACGCCATGCGCGCTTTGAACTCATCATAGGCTGCCCACAGGCATCGCCGAGCGAGTGGAGCTGCGAGTGGGGCCAGCGGCGGAGTCGCTGAAGGACCTGTTAGCGCGGGACGGCCCCGGCTCCTATGACATGGCTTTCATTGGTGGGTGTCGGTGTGGGTGTGGGTGTCGGTGTCGGGGGTGAGGGGTGAGGGGTGAGGGGTGCAGACAACGCGGGACAGCTGCAGTGTGTGCGGGGGGTGCGGGGGGGGGCAGAGGTGCGCAGCGAGGGATTGCTGGTGTAGCTAGTGCAGCTGGTGCAGCTGGTGTCGGGCGGGTGCTGGGCACGGGGTGCAGCAGTACCGAGCGCAGCTGCTGGGGCACGTGAGGGGCGTGTATGCCAGAGGCTGGAGCTGTGCAGGATTGACTGCTCGGGCAGCGCCGGTGCGCCGCGGTGCCGCGACGCCGCGGGGCCGCGGGGCCGCCCCGCCGGGGCTTGCGTGGCGCGCACCACCGAGCATCGCCGCTGACTGGCTGCCGCCCTGCGCGCTGTAACGCTGCAGACGCGGACAAACGGGCGTATGACACGTACTATGAGCTGCTGCTGCAGCTGGTGCGGCCAGGCGGGCTGATCGCAATCGATAATGTGCTGTTCTACGGGAAAGTGGCGGACCCGCCGGTGAGGTCCCGCATGGTGTGGGGTGGGGGCTTGGGCGGGGGTTCAGCTTGCGACCTTTAGATAGTGGAGCGCCGCCCCGTGCGCCAGCGAGTGGAGCGGCAGGTGAACCTGTGTGTTCGACCGCCACAAACTGCGCCTGCCCACCACGCCGCCCCCGCCACGAACCCACGCAGCCCGGCGACAAGGCGGCTCTGGCGCTCCGCGACTTGAACGCCAAGCTGCTTGCCGACCCGCGCATCAGCATCAGCATGGTGCCCATCGGCGATGGCATGACGCTATGCAGGCGGCGGTAGCAGCTGTGTACGTGGGGGCTGCGATTCCTGACGTGCGTGTTTCGGGTCCCGTGGGTCGTCAGCGCGCCGCAGTGGTGCACGGCGGCGGACCGGAGCGCGGATGGCACGTTGGCCCGTTCTTCCGCAAGCAAGCTAATTATCAGAACGAACGGTGGCACGCAGGCATGTTTTCTTGTTCTTTTCATCCGCAATTGGCGTGCTTGCGCTGCGACGGTCTAGGAGGTCTAGGCGTGGCAGGTTGCGTTGGGGTAGCCCCCAGTGCACATCAGCACGCATCACGGGGAGCGGCTATGGTGACGCCTCCTGCCTTGTGGCGTCAGACAGAGATTAGGATGGCGACGAAGACCTGCGTGGTATCGGTGGTGGTGCTCCTTTGCGTCCGCAAGCTGCTGTGACTGCCTCGGGATCATGGGGCAGAATGGGGAGCGCATGCCATGCGTGCCGAGTGACTAGTCAGATTCCGGTACCCAAAGCAGAATGGCAGATCGTGGTCGGTGTCACTTGCTGGATGCTTGTGGGCCGCTCCACAAACGGGCAGGGGGCCTGGGTAGCCTGGGCAACAGGACCATAACGGTGCGCCGAAATTTCAGCTGCCTCAAAACCTGCGGCACCATCCTTCCCCTGCCGCCAAACCTGCCGCACCAAACAGTCATCCAACGTCACCCACGAATCTTTCTGCCTGCCCACCCCGCCACTGGATGGTGGCCGCTCCGTGCGGGTGGGGCGCGGCGCCTGGATTGCAGGAGGGGTTGCTCGGAGGGATCTTCGATGGAACAGTGCAAGCGAGGCAATTCGGCGAAGTCCCGTAGAGTGTAAGAACCTCCCAGACACAGCCGTCAAGAAACAATTTGCGACAGCAGACAGGCGGCGGCGCCTGGTCTAACGCCGGGGTTACCGTACTGTACTGCTTATTAGCTGCCAGGCTGGTAGTGTTCTGATGCGCATTCCTCACGCTGGGGAGGGGGCGGCGAGGGCCCCGTAAACCCCGAGTCCCGAGGCCAGGCAGGAGAACCTGATAAGGCCGCGGGTCTGTAAGGGTGAGCCCGGAATCCCGGATGCAATGGTGACCACGAGGCGATTTGGATAGGGTGCACCAGTCATCACCCGTTGCGAGACTCGGCTGACCGGCCTTCCCCCCGTATGGAGCGGCTGCCGTCCAGTAATCACATGGACCATCCATTTATTTATCCGTTACAGAGTGATCACAATCGATCTTGCTCCGCACAGCTCCACATACAACCCTCCAATCCCTGCGCACGCACAAGCAAACTATGGCAGCCAATCAACCAGCGCGTTCCTGAACACAGTAAGCGTGTCTGCCCAGCCCGCCCGCCCGCCTTGTCTGTGCCCGCCCACGCCATCCATTTATGTATCCATAACAATGCATCCATTACGTGTCTGCCCAGCCATCACATTCAGTCCGTGCCCGCCCACGTCACAGGTCTGCGGATTGCTTCTGCCAATGTGTCGAGAATGCCACCTCTCATCCCGTGCGCTGTTCCACCAAGCAACCCCTTCGATCCCTCCCTTTCTCCTGCCCGGCACCACTACCGGCATCACTGCCGCTGCTGCTCCTTGTCGGGCTGCTGCACCTCAGCGCTCAGCCGGAGCGCCAGCGCATATGCGGCCTTTTTGTTGGCACCCAGGTTCGCAACCACCTGCACATACAGCAGGAGGGAGCGCGGGCGGATGTGAATGGGTGCGCGGTAGGAGGAAGCAAGCGCAGGATGGCGTGCTTTGCAAACAGGTTTTGCGGACCGCCGACTACGTCAATTCGGCAGGTCATGTACTGTCTTAATGTCGTTACTGAGTCGGTTTTGGTGTGGTGCCGATTGGACTGGCGTTCCTTGCCCAGCTCTGGCGCTGACAGTGCGGGATACGGACGTCGAAACTTCCAGCCCAAGTTACTTCAAATAAAAAATGCATAGGGGAGGGTAGGAAAGCGGAGATCCCACGTAATCGCTGATGGAGGAGAAACTTGTTAGTAAATCCCAAACGCCAGTTCTGGCCGTCCGGGGGGTTGTAAAGCCAGCCCAAGCCAAACCAAGACCAACTAACGGGGTGGAGAGCAGCCGTCCATCGGCGGTGTTCGGGTTTTATTGTAAAATACTGAACGCGGCGGGAAAGCAGGTTTTGTGGACCAACTGTGTCAATTCGGCAGGCCTGTTATGTGCTGTCCTAACGCCGGTGCCCAGGACCCACCTCCTTGACAGCGCTCGACACGGGTGTCCCCGACGCCAGCAGCTCCCTGAGCACCCGCTCCACAGCCGCCGCCCCGCCGCCCTCGCCGCCGCCACCAGCCGCCGCGCCAGCGCCTGACCCGGCTGCGCCGCCTCCCGCCGCTGCTGCGTCTGCTCCCTCCACCAGCAGAACGATCTCGCCCCTGGCTTCTCGCACCTCCCCGAACTCCTTTGCCGCGCCTTCTAGCGTTGACCTGTGCCCGACCCGGGGTTAGCAGGGATTGGATGGATGGTTGGAGGTCACGGCAAGCAACATCCACGCCTTAATAATCGGAGATAGCAAGATACGGGTAGGGAGGTTACTGTTGTAATAGCGGATGGCACAGTCTAGGATATCGCCATAATACTGCTGGATAGAGGACGGTAGAGACTAGTAATGGGACAGAGTCGGGTCACTTGGATTGTCGCTCAGGTATACATCCCACGGCTTCCCCGTGTGTATCCTAACACCTAGACATCCATACGTGTGACTTAGTCTATCTTGTCTAGCTTAGTCTAGGGAGAGCCTGCAGTCGGCTCTAGTCCGGCTTGACCTCGCCGTACACGACTCGCATGCGGGGAAGGGGCAGACCGCAAACTCGCCACTCCGCAACAGTTACTTGATTCCATCCATCACTTGGGGGGGGCGAGGTTGCATAGATGGTTTCGGCACGGAAGACCTGCAGACGACACGACACGGTGGATCTGCGGCACGTGCCGTTCGCGTGACTGACAGTTGTATTGCCTTTAACTCTCGTCGCGGCCGCAACCATTCGCGCGGATTCTGTATCGATAGGGACGGATCGCTTCCAACAGTTCACAGCACGTTTTCGCACAGCCACCTCGCCGCCCGCCCAGGCCGCGTGTACATTCCTTGCCGGTGCCGGGGCTTGGCCCTCAAGCAGAACAGACCCATGCAGTTGGACATTTGGCGCGAGGTAGCGTGTCCCTGGGAATAATTTCCCTAATATTTTCTGGGTGGCTGCAACCGTCCCACACCCCTCTGGGCTGCCACCACCTCACACACCTCATCCCTACTCTTTCCTCGCTGCAGGTGAAACCTCCTCCCTCATACCCCTCCTCTCTACAAGTGATAGGTACTAGCAGCACCTGTGTGAGTGTGCAAGGATGGTCGGAAAAGCAGTGGGGGAGGTAGCGCCAACATTAATAAACAGCCCATCCGCGCCAACAAACTGACACATTTGCATTTTCGCGATTTTGGCTTGTAGGAATTGATGGCTCAGAAGGATTTCTGCGACACGTTTTTCGGGCGGGATTACTTGATGGTCCAGGAATCGAAACCCAACGCACACCGCCGCCGTGTTCGGAACCCTCCCAAGGAGCTGCTGGCCACGCATACAAGCACGTGTTGAAGTTTTCGCAGCAATCATGCGTTTCATGGCTTCACGGTTTGCGTCTAGTAAGATGCCAGGTCAGGTGACAGCGGCCAAGCTGGTGCGATGCGGACTGCCCATATTGCCACGCACCAGCACACACTGGCGATTAAGAATACGAGTGGCTATCCTCTCTTCTGCACTCTATGGGTTCGGGTTGGTGGGATGCATGGTAAAATTCTGGGTCTTCAGTGCATCACGTACCGGCTTGCACTATCCTTTCCACCCCCCGGGCTCGTGATACCGTATACGTTGTGCTGCCCATACCCTTTCCTACCCCCCGATACGTCTCAGCCCTTTCGACGTGCCCCGCCCTTTCGATGTGCCCTACCCTTTCGAACCTCGCCCGTTTGTATCTACCCCCGTTTGCATCTGTCACGGTGTTGAATATCGCCGCAAACCGGCTCTCCGCCGCAGCATGGCTCGAGCCCTGACGCTCCACGTCAGCGCTGCGGACCTGACGATCCACGTCAGCCGCCGGTCATACGGCTGCTGGTATCACACCAGCACAGCCCACGCACACACATCAGCCGGGCTTGTTGTCCTTTTCCCTTGTGATCTCTTAACACATCAGCCGGGCACGCAATCACCTGAAGTACTCTTCATGCAGCTTGCTGATCTCCCGCGCCACGCAGCAGCGCCGGCCCGGCCCCAGCACTGCCACGCAATCGGCCAGCACGGCCGCCAGCCCGTGCGGCGGCGCGTACATGATGAGTGTGCCCGGCACAGCCGCCAGCGACTCCAACACGCGCCGCCGCGCGCCTGCGCAGCAGCCGCGGCCACGCACAAAGGCGCAGTATCAGCGCATGTTAATACATACAGAGAAGCCGCCAGCACTCAGTCATCAATACATATGAACGTGCATCGGTCTACAGCGCTGTTCGCTTCACCCCTTGATTGAACTACCGGTCATTGCAAGGCCTGCTAGCTAGGCCGCTCACCGCTCTTTGGAGGTAGGAAACCCACAAAGCTGAATGCGTCGGTACTCAGCCCCGAGGCCACCAGCGCGGTCACGAATGCGCAGGGGCCCGGCAGCGCCACCACTGGCACGCCCGCCGCCACCGCCGCCGCGATGACCACCGCCCCCGGGTCGGAGATGCCAGGCATGCCCGCGTCGCTCACCAGGCCCACCGGCTGCGGGAAGGCGGAAAGTTGAATGCGGTGGGGGCAGAGTTATGAGGGGCAACGGCTACGGCGATGCATGGCTGGTTGCGCATGCACAGAATGTTGGGCCGGAGGGCACGCGGGCAACGACTTTTAGGCGACACTCTTATTTTGGTGGAGAGCGAGCGCGCAGCTGCTGTCGGGAGAGGCAGCAGCCTACCATTGCGGATGCCCCCGGTTGAAACTTGACCGCATTTGCCTCATACGTATCACTGTTGGTACCGCCATAGCCTGGCTGGCCAAGACCGCGCCGCTGCCCCCTCCCCCTACTCCCTCACCTCGCCCGCTTCCAGTCGCTGCAGCACGCGCCCAAGCCGCAGCTTCTCGTTGTGTTCGTGGCAGCTCATGAGCTCGATGTTCCGGATGCCCTGTTTGCGGCGCGGGAGAAGGGGTTGCGGTCAGTTCCGTTGCGAGCACGTAACGAGACTGGTGTTTGCAGTGGGGGCATTTAATCCAGCATCGGGGGCACCTCGCAAAGCTGACGGGCCGTGTGGCCTTACTTTCCGTCCTTGCCATGCACAACCCGTCACGCAGCCGGGCCTCCCCCATCGACGCAATGTTTTAAATTGCAGTTCATAAAGTTCATTGCAGCGCCATGGTACGGCTCACCAGGAAGTTGAGCAGCTTGCGTGTGTGGCGCGTGTCCTCCGCCAGGAGCAGGTGCACGCGGCGCAGCGTGTCGGCCGCCCGGAGTGTGATGTCCTGCGTGTCGTGGGACATGTATTGAGGGGAGGGGTACATTTCCATTCATCCATTGGCACTGGGTATGACGAGTTGCTGTTTCTGACAGAGGTGGGGGATTGCGGTTACCAGCCCAAGCTGGACCAAACCCAAGCCGGCGCTGAGAGGCAAGCTGGGAGGGCGGCGGCAAGGTGCGAGTGGGACGAGGCTGCGGTTATGCGTCTTGATGACGCGGTGGTGAAGGCGCGCGCAAGCTGACCTGGAGGTTACCGATGGGCGTGGGGATCACGTACAGTCCGCCTGGCAGGGGCTCCTGCGCCGTCGTCATACCCGCCGCACGAAGGCTCCCGGGACCCGGGCCCGCTGCCTCGGGTGCATCCTCGTCATGCTGACTGAGCTCTGATGGTCCTGCGAGGTGGCAGATGGAGGGTGTAGGTCGTCCGTTGTCCACATGTGAGGTGCACGAGCTGGAATTCAGGCATGGCGCTCGCACGGCGCCAGTGAGCTGGTTCGGTGACGCACGTGCACGCTGCTGAGCTGTTCGTGTGGGCTCTAGTGCACCGGGATGACCATTGATTAGCTTAGGGGATGGGGGGGGGGGGTTAACTTGGAGGGCATGCTGCAAATTTGCGCGGTAGCCAAGGAGTGTGTGGGGCGCCTCACCTGGCCGCTCGGCCTCCTCGACCGCAGCACCGGCGCCGTCGACGGCACTCGCGTGGCAGCGCAGTCGGGAGGAGCCTTCAATAATGCAGTTTTGAGCGTGGTGTTTTGAATTAGATATTAGATTGCACGCGGGCCAAGTGAATTTGCAAGCTGCGCCCAAGCCCAAACGCGTTGCTCTTGCAAGTGCGCCAGGTGAGCGCTGCAGAAGTACTGATGCCATGTTACACAAGGTATTGCATATCAACATAGCAGAGCAGGAGTTTCCTTCGTTTCGGCGCTGGGCTTGCATGGAACTCATGGCACCAATTGAGTTTTCTCCGAAACTCCAGAAATTGACCATATAAACATCAGCAGCAGCATGATTAGCAAGCGATCAAACAGCGGACTGTGACAAAGAATCTGAGTTTGGCGCGAATAGGAGGGGATTGGGCTCCTTCGTTTGCGGACAGCTGCTGGAGCGTAGGAGTTCGCGTGCAAGTCGCGGTGATATTCCAGGTGAGCCGCGCACCTTAAACGCGATCTTGCGACCTCGGCCCGACGTCCAGACCTGCTGCTGCCTTGCTCCGCCCAGCCGTGACCCCGTTGACCCCTTGCCACGCAGAGATGGCGGCTTTGGAGCCAGAGGGCAACTGCAGACAGTTCAGCAAAGAGTTCTGTTGGCCCCCCCGGCTGAAGGGATGAGCGGTGCCGGGGGAGACAGCAAGCGAGTGCAGGAACTGGCACCGAGTTGAGCCCACTGCTCCTCATCCCCTCGCCTGCCTCGTGACTCCTCGCCGCCAACACTTGGAGCTCTGCTCTCATCATTGTTGGGGACGTGCAGTGCCATGGCGTCAGATATTCCACCACACTTCCGGGCTGCACTGAACCCGCGGGAGCTGCCGGTAAGCCAAGCATGTGGAGTCCGTGCGCGTGCGTGAGGGCTGTACGCATCGGGGCGCAGTAGCGGCTCTGAGCTTGAGCTGCAAGCTGGCCTTGAGCCGTTGCATGGACACGGCTGCGCAGCGCAAGCTTTCCATAGAATAAGTCCCCACGTGCCCCGCTCCCGACTGACTATTCACCGTTGCGCCACACAGGCACACCGCGTGGAGCGGCTATGGGCCCTGCATGCGGAGCTCACCACAGGCCCCGGGTGCGTGCGGTGTTTCGGTTGCGCACGCCCGTCGCTGACATCATCCGCGCTACAGCCGCGATCAAACAGAGGGCTGCAGGGCACGAGGCGGCAGTGGGGCAATGTCGCACCGCAATGCTGACGGGGAGCTCACTTACTAGGCATACTACTGAGCAACACCACCACGCGCATTGTTCGCAGGCTTGCCAACGCCGCGCCCTGGCTGCCCGCCGCCTGGCCGCACCTGCTACAGCTCCTCAACGACGCCCATCCCGACGTCCGCGCCGCCGCCGCGCCGCTGGTCGGACATCTGGGCGCCGTGCTGGCCGGCGGCAGCGGCACCCACGGCGCCCACGGCGCTCCTGCTACAGCCACTGCCCACCTTGCTACTGCCGCGACAGTCCTGGTGCCGGTCGTGCAGGTCCTGACACCCATGGCCGTGCCCGCCAGCCCCGGCCTCATCTACGCCGTGCGCCCTGGCGTTCCGCCGCCGCCGTACCCGCAGCACGGCACCCACCTGGCGCACATGCCGCACGTGACCCACATGGCCGTGCCGATGCACGTGGCGCCCGGCGCGCCTCCTCCTCCTCCCCCTCCTCCCCCTCAACCCCAACACCATCTCCGCCCGTCGCACGCGCACGCCCACGCGCACCACCACCCCGGCGCTGCGGCCGCCCCCTTCTCTGGTCCCTCGCCCGCTGCCGGCGCCGCGAACCCGCTGTCCGGCCGCCTGTCGCCAACCGCGCTGCTGGACTGGGCGCTGGCGGTGCTGCCGCCCGACTCAAAGGTGGCGGCGGCGCAGCACCTCCGGCCCGAGGCCAAGGTGAGGCGCTGAGCGCGCGTGTCCTGCTGTAGCGTAATCGCTCAGGGCATGGGTACGCGCCTGATTCTGCCGTTTCATCTCCCAGCCGCTCCCCACGCCTGCGGTCTAGCCTGCCACACCTCTCGGCCCATCGTTGCAAGCCCCCACCCCGCTCCCTCGCGACGTGACCCTTGCTGCTACCCCAGGCCTCGGCGCTGGGCGCGCTGAGCGCCTGCGTGGCCGCCATGCCGTCCCCCGCCCTGGCGCCCTACGGCGGCCAGCTGCTGCGGCTGTGCTGCGGCCTGCTGGAGGCCGCCTCTACGCCGCCGGCGCTGCTGGGGCCGCTGCTGCGGCTGCTGCTGGCGGTGCTGCCGGGCGTGCCGCTGCAGGCGCTGGGCCACGCGCTGAGCGACCTGGCGGACCTGCTGTGCGGCTGGGCGCTGGAGCCAGCCATGGCGGCGGCGGACAGGTGGGGTGTGTGTGCTTGGGTGTGGAGGCTGGAGAGCCTGCTGGGCGGCGGGTGCTGGGGGTTCCGCGGCGTGTGTGCAGGACCTGAGAAAGCGAAGCACAGAAGGGGGCAGCAGCAGTGCGCATGCAAGGGGCGGCAGTGCGCGCCACGCCCGCGGGCGCTCCTTCCCGCCCTCCGACACAATGTTCCCACGCGCTGACCCCGCAGGCACCTGGTGACGCTGGTGCTGCACGCGCTGCGGCCCCAGTGGCACAGCCACCCCGCGTTCGCGGCGGAGCTCAGCTGCAGCATGGCCAACGACGTGACCGCCGCAACCGCCGCGCTGGCAGAGGCGGTCGGCGCGGCCGCCGCGGCTGCTGCCGCCGCGGCCACCGCAACCGCCGCCGGCTCGGCGCCCGCGGCGGACGCGCAGGCGGCTGTAGCAGCCGCGCAGCAGCAGGTCGCCTCTTGCGTGTCGCTGCTACAGCTCCTCGTCGACATCATCTCCGCCATCTCCCTCCGGCCGCCGCCGGCGCGCGACGCGGCGGACGTGGCCACGGGCGCGGCGGCCCCGGCGCTGCTGCTGACGCGGCCGGGCGCGGCGACCGCTCAGACCCTGTTGCAGCTGTACCCGCAGCTGATGGCTGCCATAAAAGACACCACCTCCTCTCTTTCTCAGCTCGGACGGCTGGCAGCCGAGGCAGCGGGGGATGGGGGCGGCAGCGGCGCCGCTGATGATGCCGCCGCGGCGGTGTGCACGTGCGTCGCGGTGCTGGCGGCGGCGACGGCCTCGTGCGTGCCCGACGCAATGGACGCACGCGACGTGGCGGAGGTGTGGGAGGCGCTGGAGAGTGGTGGCGCCAGCGGCGTCGGTGGCGGCGGCGTCAGTGGTGTGGCGGCCCGGCTGGCTGCTATGACTCTGGGCGAGCCTTGTGCAGGGGCTGCAGGCGCGACAGCGAAGCAGCCGGCGGCGGCCAGGGCAGACGGGCCAGTGAGCGCCGCCCTTCACGCGGTCACAGCTGCTACGGGAGGCGAGGCGAGCGGCGACCCCAGCAGCGGTGGGGATGACGGAGGAGGAGCGGCAGCGGCCACGGGTGGTGGGCGTGACGCGGAAGGCAGCGGGTATCGCTGCGCCGTGCTGCGGGCTTGGGTACTGCGGGTGGCCCTGGAGTGGTCGATGGGCGCGCTGGCGGCCTCTGTCGATGGCGCGGGCTCAGGCACAATGGCGGCAGGCGAGGCAGGAGGTGGCGTTGACGTAGCAGCTCTGACGGAGCTGACCGTGCAGCTGTTGCGCCTGGCGGCAGCGGAGCTGGCGATCTGGCCGCGGCTGGCGGCGGACCTGGTAGGAGCCGTCCTGGAGGGCGCAAGCAGCGATGAGGACGGCAGCGGCAGCGAGGATGACCGCCGTGGGCTCGGGAAGCTGCGCGCCTCCACGCGCATGGCGCAGGTCACGGCGGCCGCCAAGGTGCTCCAGGGCGCGCTGACGGCAGGTGGCCGCGGCGGCGGCGGCAGCAGCAGCCACATCAGCGCTGGCGGTGGCGGCATGGCGTGGATCGGCGCTGGCGCCGCCGCAGAACCCGTGGCGACCGCGGCACTGGACTGGTTGCTGCAGGACCTTGCAGCCCAGCTGGCCTTGCCATCGGTGCCCGCGGCACCAGCCGCCAGGGCCTTGTCGCGGCCCGCGTCGCACCAGCTCCTCACACCGCGTGGCGCCGGCACCGGCGCAGTGTCGTGCAGTGTGGCTGCCGCCGCGGCGGCGGCGGAGCGCAGCGCGGGCTGCAACAGTGGCGGCGACATGGCGGCGGCGGCGTTTGACTGCGCAGTGCTGCAGGTGGCATGCCAGCGGGGACTGCTGCCCGCTGCGGCGGCGGCGCGGGCGGAGGCGGCGACCTGGGGCTTGCTGACGGCTAGCGCGGCAGCCACGACAGCTGCGGCGGCTGCACCGCCGCCGACATCGGTCATGTGCGCACTGTTTGACGCCTGGGCGTCCGCGGGCTTGTGCACCCTTGTCGGCCTGGCGAGCCCCCAGCAGTCTGCCTCAGATGCGGTTGCGTCGGCGACGGCGCTGCGGGCATGCTGCGGCGCATACCTTGGCACCCTGCACTCGCTGCTGCTACTGCTGCCGCGCACTGCCGGTGCGGCTACAGCAGGCGCAGCCGGCGGCGCGTCGGCAACCGCCAACCTCGGCGCTCTGCTCTGTGACAGCGGCGGCGGCGGGTCGGTGCTTGCGGCGCTGCAGCTGCGTGCGGTTGCGGCGCTGCGGCGTCTTGTCGCGCACCCTGCGCTTGCTTTCACATCCGCCGCGGCCTCCGCTACCGTTGCAGCGCCGCTGCGCTCGCCGCGCCTGTTTGCGCAGGCGGCGGAGGCGGTGGCGGCAGGCATGGCCTCCATCGACGCCAGCGTCCGCGCCGCCGCTGCAGACTGCGGCGTTTCGCTGGCGGCGCTGACGCTGCGTGGAACGCAGCCAGCTGCTGCTGCCGATGCGTCGGGTGTGGCATGGGCATCATCTGCAGTGGCGCTGCCGGCCGACGCGTACGCGCCTCTGCTGGCGGCGGCGCTGGACGGTCTGACAGACACGTCGGCACCGGCGGCAGAGGCGGCGGCGCGGCTGGCGGCGGAGCTGGCGGAGGCAGAGCTGGTGGCGGCAGCGGCGGCAGGCGTGCCCGCGTCAATCGGCGCGTGGCTGCCAGACTGGCAGGTGGGCTGGGGGTGGTATGGGCGTGGAAAGCCAAACCCAGGTCGTTGATGCGTGTGAAGAGAGCCTCACTGCGCTGACTGCTCACTGTTGTCTGCCCCTGCCCCCACCTGCAGGATGAGCTGGCGTTAGCCCCGCAGCAGTTGGGCTTGCGGCCGCCACAGCTGGTGCGGCTGATGGAGCTGGTGTTCGGTCAGGCGCCTGTGGCGGTTGCGGTGCCCACCGGCGCGGCCGGGCTGGGCGGCGCGGGTGGCGGCGGCAGCGCTCTGTTGCTCCGCAAGCGCACGCCAGGCGCTCCGGGCGGTGGCAGGGACGGCGGTGGCGGTGGCGGCGCAGGTGGTGGCGAGGAGGACGAGGACGGCGCCGGCGGTCGCGGCGGGGGAGGTGGCGGAGGTGCCAGCGGCGGCGCGGGAGGAGGCGGAGGGGCCGGCGGGGCGGGCGCGTACAGCGGAGGAGGGGGCGGCGGGACGCTGGAGGCGCTGCAGCGCTTGGCGCTGGCTCTTCAGCCGCTGGCCGCCGCTTCGTCTCACTCCTTCTCTACGCCAGCCGGAACCGGCGCCGCAGGCGGCGGCGGCGATGCAGATGCAAAGCCAGGCGGCGACACAAGTGACGGACAAGCAACGGCTGGCGCGGCGTCGAAGCCGGGTGTTGGCGGCGCTGGCGCCGGCGCTGGCGCCCTGCTGGCGGGCGGGCGCAGCGGCTCGGCGCTGGCGTGGCTGGCTGTGCAGGAGGCGGCCAAGCAGCTGGTTGCGGGGCGGCTGCGGACGCACCTGGGCGGACCCACGCAGACGCTGGGCGCGCTTGAGCGCATGCTGCAGGTGCGCTGGTGCATCCCTGAATGCTTGCCCCCGGCGGCAATTCCGCTCTGCGCCGTGCCTGTTACTTCCGCACGCGTTTGTGTGCAGTGCGCACAATGTGTGACTGCCTGCTCAGATCCGCACAGCTGACAGTAATCGATTGACCTCCTGTAATCGACTGTTGCCGTTCGGCGTCCTCGGTGATTGACTGCCCGCTGGCACACGCGCGCAGGCGACCTACAGCCGCCTGGCTCAGGAGCGGCGCGAGGCACGCGGCGCCGCGCCCTCGCTCCCGCTGCGCAGCTCCACCAGCCGCGACGGCGCCTGGCTGCTTCTGGAGCTTGTGGGCGGGCTGGAACGGGCGGTGGCGGCGGCGGCAGAGGGGCTTGGCGACGGCCGACGAAGCGGCGGAGGCGGTGGTGGCGGCGGGGGTGGCGCGGGCGATGCGCAGGTGCAGGTGCAGCCGGCGCTGCCGCAGCACGTCCTGGCGTTCTTCGCTGCAAACCGCAAGGTGGGTGCTGCGCTGTTTTGTGTGCCGGTGCTGATGCCGGGCTTTGTCGGCGGCCGGTGTCTGGCTCTGTTCACGCATGCGCATACGCAGCAGAGTCCGCTCGGCAGACTGTTTCGTTCAGCAGGTCCTGCAACCGAGCTTGTGCCCTGCACGCGTGCGCCCGGCCCTGTCCGTGTGGCCTGTTGCAGGTGTGCGAGGAGTGGTTCGGCCGCTGCCGCGAGCTGCTCGCCAGGATCGCCGCTGCGTCGGGCGCGCACCACGCCGCCATGCACCACGGCCTGGCGCGCCTCCGCGACCTGCGCGCCACCCAGCGCTCCCTGCTGGCCAGCCTGGCCCAGGAGCGCCGGGCCGCTGCCGCGGCGGTGGCGGGCGCAGCGGGCGCCGCCGACACGGCCGCCGCGGCTGCCGCCGCTGCTGCCGCGGCGACTGCAGCGGTCGCGGCGGCGGCGGCCGTGTCCGGCCGGCAGGCCGGCGGCAGGCAGCTGCAGCGGCGCGGAGGTGGCGCTGCAGCCGCAGGCTCCGGATCGGAGGCCGAAACCGCAGTATCTCAGGCCACCTCATCCTCGGCTCCAGCTTCTTCCGCGCCTGGTCCTGCTAGTGCCGCCGGTGCTGCTGCTGCTGCTGCCGCCAGCCCAGCTGTAGCAGCGCTCGAGTCCAACCTGCAGCGGCTGGGGCTGGCGGTGACAGAGCTGCTGAAGCTGGTGGGAGCAGCCATGCTGGCGGTGGGCGAGGCTGACAGTATCGCGGTGAGAGGGGCGCATTTGCGCCCTGGAAACTTGGGTAGTGCGTTCGATTGGAGGATGCACATGAAGTCGTGTGGGATGGCTTCAGGTGTGCCCTTTGGGGGACGCAGCGTGCCGTGCGCTGCTGTATTAGCGGCTCTGGACTGCCGTCCGTGAGCGCGGCACCAATCTTGCCCTCCCGGCGCAGGGCCTGCATGCCTGGGCCGCGCGTGAGTTTGAACCGCTGCTGCGCGGCGCGCACCTGCCGGGAGGCTCCGCCATCGCCGCGGCTGCAGCCGCCGCGGCAAGTGCCGCGGACACCGTCGCCGCTAACGGGTCCGGCACGGGCAGCAACGCCTCACGCAGCGCGCGCTCCCGCTCAGGGACTTCGTCCTCGACCGCAGCAGCTGCTGCAGCGGCTGGAGCCAAGGACGGTGCGCCAAGCCCGTCGGGCAGCGCCGCGCCGCGCCGCGCGCGTGGCGAGGCGGCGGCTACCCGGGTCGGCCGCAGCGGCAGCGCCGGTAGCCCGGCTGGCGCCAAGACACCCCACAAGGTAAAGGCGGTACCGTTGTTGCAACCCAAGCCCCGAGGTCGGTTTTCCGTACAGCTTTCCTCGTCATTCCGCTTCCTTTCTGTCGTCCTTTTGTCATTGCCTCACGTGCCCACCCGCTGCCGCCCGCTCAGGACCCGTTCGCGTGGCTCCAAGGGCTCCGGCTGCAGGCCGCCGGCTCCTACGAGCCGGCGCTTCTGGCCTACAACGCCTTCCTCGCCGCACCACAGCCCAGCACAGGCAGTAGCAGCAATGGCCTCGGCAGTAGCACGGCCGCCGGCCAGCCGCAGGTGGTTGCGCTGGAGCTGGCGGCGGCGGCGCAGGGCTTCGTGGTGGAAAGGGTGGCGGAGTGTTATGCGGCGCTGTCGGACTGGTCGGGGCTGCAGGTACGGCGCATTTGGCGTATGGGATCGCCATAACGTGCGTTGCACACCGGAATAGCATTCTACGGCCGCCTCCAGCGGCAAACATGACAATATCGTTTCTTTCCTGACATGGAGTTGCCGTCTTTCTGCAGGGCCTCGTGAATGCCTACTCCCGCTCAGCATCAGCTGCTGCCGCCGACGCAACCGTTGAGGCGGG
The DNA here is from genome assembly GCA_016834605.1 of Chlamydomonas incerta. NCBI lineage: Eukaryota > Viridiplantae > Chlorophyta > Chlorophyceae > Chlamydomonadales > Chlamydomonadaceae > Chlamydomonas > Chlamydomonas incerta. The sequence goes on along the minus strand of JAEHOC010000003.1, from coordinate 3,173,302 downwards.
CGGTGATGGCGGGCCAAACACGCCGCCACCGGGCTCGGCCGCCGCCTGGTGGCCGCCCGCCGCCGCCGCCATTCAGCATCGGTTCAGCGGCCTGGCGGCGTACGACAGCGGCGGCGGCGCGGCCGCCGCGGATGCCGCCCAGGTAAGGGCACGCCACATAACTTTGATGGGGCCCTTGCAAGCGTCCTTTTCATCGCTAGCTGTGGCAGGGGCGACGTTTGTATATGCGCCACCAGCTTGCTGGCGCTGTCGTGACATCATGGTCGGCCTGACCCTAAGCCGCCGTTTGGTATCCCCGCAGGGTGGAGTGTCGCCGGCCGACCCGAATAGGCCGCTCCTGGCTGCCCTGCACGCCCTGAGCACCGCCGCCGCCAGCGGCGCAGGTGCCGCTGCCGGTGCGCAGCAGGCCGGCCTTCCATACCCACACTCCCACCACCAGCACCAGCAGGAGCAGCTGGTGTCGGCGCGCGGCGGCGTGGCGGCAGCGCTGGGCCGCTGCGCGGCGCAGCTGCGCGCCGTAGCGCTCAGCGAGCCAGGTTCTCAGAAGGAGCTTCTGCTGAGGCTGAGCTGCCTGCGCGCCGCGGCACAGGGGCTCGACCAGGCTATCAGCATCCGGAGCCAGCGCCACACACATCACCGCCATCATTCGCGGCCGGCGTTTGGAGCCTGGGCCGGCCTCCTGTCCCTGCCGATGGCCTCCCACTGCATCGCGACGGACCCCAGCGCAGCGTCTTCGGCTGCGGTTACAGCGTCGGGGGCGGGGCCGGCGCCGCAGCTGCTGCTGGGGCGCGCGCTGTTGGCGCCCGACGGCCTGAGCCTGCAGCCCGGCGCGCTGCGGGATGCCGGGCTGACGGCAGCGCTGCTGCGCCCCCTTCGCGCCGCCGAGCACGCCGCCGGAGTAGCCGGGGTGGGAGGTGGCGTCGGCGTCGGCGGCGGTGGCGGCGGCTTGTGGGCTCTGTCGATTGAGGCGCTGCGCACCGCGGCCACCGGCGGCAACTTGGGCCTGGCGTCAAAGGCGGCGGCGGCGCTGGCGGCGGGCGGCGTGCCTGGCCCCGGCGGGCGCGCGGTTCTGTCGGTAGTGCACAGCCTCCTGGGCGCGTACGGCGCCCCGGGGCGGCTGCAGCCGTCACAGGTGGGCCGGGCTGTGGGACACGTGTTACGATGTTGCAGGTAGTGTTACTGGCTGCGTTTGACGTCTCGCCATGCCATGTTGCGGTTGCGGTATGCCTATTTCGCATCAAGCTCGGTTACCCTAAGGACCAACCACTCTGACTCCCTCCACCTTGGACCGCAGCTGGTGGACCTGCAGCTGCGTGCGCTCATGCCGCACCTGCAGCCCGCCGGCGCTACCACCACCAGCAGCGCCGCCGACGCCGACGACCTCGCCTGCGCGCTGGTGACGCTGGGCCGCTGGATGACAAAGGCGGGTGCCGTATACAGCCACACCCTGCACGTGCACCGGCAGCAGCAGCAGGCCGCGGCGGCAGCTGCAGCGTTGGCGGCGGCGGTCACGTCACCCGGGCGGCCGGCGCCGCCGCCGGGCTTTGGCGCGCCGCCGCCGGCGCCGCCGCCGTGGCAGGGTGCCGCGGACTGGCCTGGCCTTAGCCGCGACCTGCTGCTGCACTTAGGCCAGTTGCACATTGCACACGGTGCTGTCGTCGGCAGTAGCGGAAGCGCGGGCGTCGGCACGGCTGCGTTTTCGGTGCCGGAAGCCCTGTTGCTGGGGACCGCGCCACACCCCGGTGGTGCCCCTGGGGGCGGCGCGCCAATGCCCACGGCTGCCGCCGCCGTCACGCTGCGCGCGCTGCAGCTGTCGCAGGGCTGTAGCAGGGCCTGGCGAGCCTGGGGAGACCTGCTACTGCGCGCCACCAAGGAGCAGCGTGCTAGGGCGGCCGCAGCTGCTGCGGCGGCCGCGGCGGCGGCGGCTGCCAGCGCTGCTGTTGTTAGTGACATGGGCGGGCGTGAAGGGACTGCCGATGATGCTGCAGCCTTCCATGGCGCCGCCGGAGCTGCCGCCGCCGCCGCCGCCGAGGCTGGCGGGCGTGAAGGGACTGCCGATGATGCTGCAGCCCCCCATGGCGCCGCCGGAGCTGCCGCCGCCGCCGCCGCCGAGGCGGCTGGTGAGGTGGCGGCGGCGGGATACGGCGCGGCGGCGGCGGCGTACTGCCGCTACCTGGCCCTGTCGTACAGTGGTACGGAGCCGGGCGGCGGCGGCGCGCGGGCGGACGAGACGCTACCGGTCCTGCTGCAGGTGCGTGTGGGTGCAGTGGGCTCGATGCGCTGCAGTCATCAGTCATTTCCTCACAACCCATCATGTCGCTACCGTTTTGCTAACAAACGCCGCTACCGTTTTTATGTACCGGTATCCATCCGTGCTCTGTCTACCCGTGTGCCGACCACGCCGCCGCCTGCCTAAAACAAACACCCTCTTGCCGCGACCCCCCACAGCTGCTGCACATCGTGCTCCGCCACGGTGGCGCGCTGGAGCCGCAGCTTGCGGCGCAGCTGGGCGCCGTGCCGCCCGCAGCCTGGGCCGCCGTCAGCGCGCAGCTGCTGGCGCAGCTGCCCGGCGCGCGCGGCGGGTCGCGGCGGCTGCTGGCGGCGCTGCTGCGCGCGGTGGCGGCGGCGGCGCCGTCACTTGTGCTGTACCCCGCAGTGGTGGAGGTGCGCGCCGCGGACGCGGCGGCCGCCGCCGGTAGAGATGACGACGGCGACAGGAGCGCTGGGGAGGAAAGCGGCCCCGGGGCTGCCTCCGCCGCTTCGTCTCACTCCTCCATGGTCCCGGAGCTGCGGGCCCTGCTGTCGGAGCTGGGCCGCTCGCGGCCGGGGCTCCTGGCTGGGGTGCAGGTGCGTGCATGCGTGGGTACGTGCCGGCACTCGGGCGCGTACACCGTAGCGTTGGCGTGCGCCCACCGCATGCTTCGTCGCTCGCACATGCGTCGATAATGCCATGAGTTATATTACGTATATGAGTTACTCTTAATTGTCGTTGCACGCGCGCCGCGCAATGAAACGCCTGCATGTGGAACAGACGCTGGTGGGCGAGATGGTGCGGCTGACGGTGCTGTGGGACGAGCGCTGGGCGGCGCTGCTGGCTGAGGTGGAGGTGGAGATATCCAGGAGGTACGCAGGGTGGGGCTCAGGCCGCGTCCACACCTGTTGGTCGGCTGTTAAGGAAGCCGGAAGCTAGTCAGCCAACAGGCTTTGCCGCTAACAAGCGCTGCTCTTACTCTGCGGGTGTCGCTGCGCAGGGCGGTGTCCCTTCAGGCCGAGGCGGCGCGCGTGGCCGAGGACGCCTCGCTCTCACCCGCGCAGCGGCAGGCGCTGCTCGCCTCGCGCTACCACACGCTGATGGCGCCCGCGGTGGTGCTGCTGGAGCGGCAGCTCCGGGCCACCGCCGCCGCCGCGGCCGAGACGCCGCACGAGCGCCGCTTCGCAGCCACCGTGCTGCCGCGCCTGCGCGCCGCCGCCGCTGCGCTGCGTGACCCCGAGGGCGCGGCGGCCGTCGCCGCCGTCGTGGGCGGCGCCGGCACCGCGGCGCCCAGCGCGCCCGTCGTCCGCGACTGGGCGCGGCCGGTGGCGGCGTGGGCGCCGCTGCGCGCGGCGGCGGCGGCACTGAGCCGCTCGCAGCGTGACCCGCTGCCGCCGCTGTCGGAGCTCTCGCCTGCGCTGGCGGCGCTGGTCGACACGGAGGTGCCCATGCCCGGCCTCGCCGACGACGGCGGCGCCGGCGGCTCCGCTGCCGCCGCCACCTGCTCCACCTGGGTCCCAACCGCAGCCGCAGGCGAGGGGCTACCGCACCCAGGGGCGGCGTTCAGCGCGGCGGCAGCCGCCGCGGCGGTGGGCGTGGGCGGGCCCGGCGCAGGGGGGGTGGCTGTGGCGGGCGTGGCGGGCGAGGTGACGGCGCTGGCGACCAAGACGCGGCCCAAGCGGGTGGCGCTGCTGGGCAGCGACGGCGGCAGCTATGGGTTCCTGCTCAAGGGGCGGGAGGACCTGCGGATGGACGAGCGGCTGATGCAGGTGTGGAGGTGGAGGTGGGGTAGTGGCTGGTGGCAGGCGGGTCGCGCTGGGAGACCGAGCACCGAGCCCGCGTCTGTTTTGGGGGCGTGTCTATAATGCATTTGGGATGGAAGCGGTTTGGGGGCATAAATTTGTCGTGCACCCACATCATCAGTATCAGCATTGCTTTGCTCGCGGACTTCCTCGCCCGCCGATTCGTGTGTCGGCCTGGGTGCCACGCTGCGCCATCCCGCCACCAGGTGCTGCGCGCCGCTCGCTCGCTGCTGACATCGGACGCGGACTGCGCCGCGCGCGGGCTGGCGGCCTGCGTGCGGCCCTACAGCGTGACGCCGCTTGGGCCGCGCGCGGGGCTGCTGCGCTGGGTGCCAGACACGACTTCCCTGTTCGCCGTGTTTCGGTCCTGGCAGGTGCGGGCTGCGAAATTGCTGTGCAGATCCGGCAGTCGCTAGCCGCACCCGCCCACTTGCTAGTGCCTGCGCAGGCAATGCAGCGCATGGGTTAGAAGGCAAACAGTATTGTCGGCATGCACGTTGCTCCCAAATGCTTCACTGCGCCATAAAATCACATATTCGTTCAGGCGGAATGGGATATAATATGTTTTTTGTTTTACTTGCGAGGACCCTAGCGTGCTCTGGCTGCTTGGGCTACCTGGCGCACATCAAGCACACGGACACGCACTCGGACATAGAGCTCAGCATCACCCCAAGCGCTCCGCAAAGCGCTACCCATAATATTGAATATTATTTTTTGATATTTGGGAGTGGACTGATAGTTTCTTAAAAGCCACGGGCCATTGTGCACCCTCATGCATTCATTGCACGAGTTTTCACCTCCCAATGCGCTCATCGCCGCAGGCCGCCACGCTGGAGCGGCACGCTGCCATGGCTGCTGCTCGGCAGGAGGGCGCGGCCAAGGCGGCGGCGGAGGGCGCGCCACCGCCACCCGAGCTGGAGCCGCCGCCGGCCGCCGCCACCAGCCGGCCCATGGACCTGTTCTACAGCATGCTGGTGCCCGCGCTGACGGTGAGCAGCAGCGCACGCGCTGTAGCGCACGCGCTGTAGCGCACGCGCACGCGCGAGTATTTACAGAGAACTCCCACGCTATTCGGAAAATTGTTCCTCAAACCCGCAGAATTTATTTACAATTTCAGTGGTATCCCCTCCGCGGCAGAAGTGCCAATAATCATTAGCACTTCAGTACCTTTCGCACCGTTGTCCTTGCCTCGCGAATTGTATTACCGTAGCCTTGCCGTCGACGCCGTGCCTTCGCATGCCCGCCGCCATGCTCACAGGAGCGCGGCCTGTCCAGCGCCACGCCGCGCCGGGACTGGCCGCCGGAGCTGCTGCGGGCCGTGTTCTCTCGCCTGTCCGCCTCCTCGCCGCGGCAGCTGCTGGGGCGCGTGCTGTGGGCGGGGGGCGGCAGCGCCGCCAGCGCCTGGCGGCGGCAGCAGCGCTACGCGCACAGCCTGGGCGCCACCAGCGTGGTGGGACACCTATTGGGTCTGGGCGACCGGCACCCCGACAACGTGCTGCTGGAGGGCCGGGGCGGCGGCGTGGTGCACATCGACTTCAACGTGTGCTGGGACAAGGGCGCCAAGCTGCGGGTGCCGGAGGTGGTGCCGTTCAGGTGCGTGGCGTGGCGGGGCGGGGCGGGGCGATTAGGCGTGGCGTGGCGTGGCGTGGTGGGGCGGGGCGGGGCACAAGTGCTTGTGATCATGCGGTGTAAAAATGCAGCCGTGCGCTCGCGAATGGGCAACAGCATGTTGCCGGCATGGGCATGGGCATGGGCATGGGCATGGGCATGGGCATGGGCATGGGCATGGGCATGGGCATGCCTGGGGGGGTTCTAGTCGGCCCTTCTGCAGGCCGCCCTGTCTACGCGGCATTGACCCCCGCCGCCTACCCGCCCCCGTGTCTTGCAGGCTGACGGGCATGCTGGTGTCGGCCCTGGGGGTGGGCGGCCTGGAGGGCAGCTACCGCGCGGCGGCGGAGGCGGCGCTGGGCTGCTTGCGCCGGCGCCGAGACGCGCTGGTGCGTTTTGCATCTGCATTTGCATGTGTGCTTGTGTGCCTTGTGTCGCCGCCGGGCGCTTGCTCACGCGACTGCGCTCCTCTGTGAACTCCGGTGTTGACGACTGCTTGCATGTACCGGTATGCCCCGCCCGCCCCTCCTGACCCGCCTGCCCCCCGCCCCACACGGGCCCGCAGGTGGGCCTGGTGGACGCGGTGCTGAGCGACCCCGGCGTGGACTGGGCGGTGGAGCGGGAGGACGCGGCGGCGCGGCAGGACATGGAGCTGGCGGTGGCGCTGGGGCTGTTCGTCAGCAGGTGGGGGGAGAGGCGGGGGGTTGGAGGCGGGCGGCAGGGGGGAGTGGGCACGCGGGGGGGGGGGGGCGGAGGCGGGTTGGGTGGTGGGGGAGGGGGCCTCAATTAGAGCTGATGGGGGGCAGGGAGGTTAGCCGCCCGTGCGAACAGATTGCAATTGGGTGGGTGGGTGAGTGGGTGGGTGCGAGTGTAACGCCCTGGCGATTGTGTGGCAGCTCGCTGGATCGGGCGTGGCTAGGCCGTACGCTGATGCTACTGCCAGGGTTTGGATGACAAAGGGCGTGCGCACCACATTTTGTTTGTGCCCTCGCGCACTGCCCATTCATTAAACACGCTATGACCCTCGCTCGCCAACCGTTCCCGCCTCATGCCGTTGCGCGCCGCAGGGCTGAGGAGGTGCAGCGCCAGCTGGCGGCCATCGAGGCGGCGCTGCCCGGACTGGTGGAGGGCGGCGGCGTGGGCGGCGCGGGCGGCGGCGCGGACGGCGGCATGGGTACTGGGGCGCTGGCGTCCCTGCTCGGGTGCGTGCGCAGCGGCGGGCGGCCGTGCATGCATCGTCAACGAGGTGCATGGAATGCATGGTCATGATCAGCGTCGTGAAAATGGACGTTTCTGCTTTAACGCGGCAGCTCGCCGGCCCCCTTGCTCACTCGCGCGCAGGTACGTGGAGGCCCACGGGTTCGCGGAGGCGCTGCGTGGCGCGGCGGCAGAGGCGGAGCAGCGCGTGGCGCAGGCCAAGGCGAGTGTTTGCTGATTGGCGGGGGGGTCGGGGCTGGGGCGTAAGGACGCCGTTGGGGCCCGGGCTTACTAACGGCATGGTTGTTTTTGTGTGTCTGTGCGTGTGTGCTATGCATGAGTGTTGACCGGCTCGCTTGCCGCGCGTGCCTACCGAACCCGTGCGGCCGCAGGCTGCCGTGGACGCGGCGGCGCGCAGCGAGGCGGAGGCGCGCGCCATCATCGCCGCCGCCGCGCAGGAGGCAGCCAGCCTGGCGGCGGACGCGGCGGCGGTGCGGGCGGCGCTGCCGGCGGCGCTGGCGCAGTGCGGCGGCTGGGCGCAGCAGCACAGCAGGACGCTGAGCGCGGTCAGGTGGGCTGCGTCGCCACGGACCTGTGCAACCATGTCCGTGTTCTTACTTTTGGTCTGTCTGAGTGGATACCGTATCGCGGGCGGCGGGGTTCGGATGCATGCCAGGCGCTGTTTGGTGGGTGTTTGCGACTTGCGAGTTGCGAGGTAGGCGGCGGCGGCAGCGCGGCGTCGTGGTGATGTGTCGTCTTGATGTGTGGTGTGTCCTCCCCCACTACACGTCTATGTACCATCTTTGCAACCCCACAGGGACGGCGCCCACCTGGAGGGAACCATCGCGGCCGGCGGCGGCACCGGCGGGGACGGTGCCGGTTCCGGGGGCGCATCGGGTAGCGGCGGCCACGTCGGCTCCTGGCGCGCCGCCGAGAGCGGCGCGGCGCTGGGGCTGCTCTCGCCGCTTGCCATCGCCGCGGCGCCGCATGCGCAGCCGGCGGCGGGCAGTACAGGCGCGCCACCGGGCCTGCTGCTGGCGATCGTGGGCGGCGACGGCTCCGCACTCAACCAGATGCCCGAGGTGGGTGGGGGCCGCGGCGTCCCTGGACGTCAGCGTTCGGACTTCCGGTCGCGACCAGTAGTAGAGTGTGCCGCAGGACGGCGACGCTGCTGCGCTCTGGAGGAACCGATTCATCACCGCCTGACGCCTGTCTGGTCTCTCGCTCACGCGACAACCCTGGGTTTGGCACTTGCCCCCCATCTGCAGGAGCTGCTGTGCAGCTGCTCGGAGCTGGACGCGCAGGGCTCGGAGCTGCTGGGCCGCCGCGAGGCCCTGCTGGGCGGCGCGCTGGCGGCGCTGGATCAGTACGGCGTGGTCGTACGGAAGCTGATGCCGTACAGCTACCCCGCGTCCAGCTACCACCACCGCTGGGCGGCGGCGCTGTCGGCGCTGGCGTCGGGCGGCCTGACGCTGCCGGCGGCGGCGCAGGCGCAGGCGTTGGCGCCGCGCGAGCCGCGCCCGGCCGAGGTGCTGGCGGCGTGGCAGGCGTTGCGCGGCGCGCAGCGGCTGGCCACGGCGGCGGTGATGGTGCTGGCGCCCGCGTCGCCGGAAGCGGAGGTGGCGCGGGCGGGCGTGGTCGGCGGCGCGCGGGTGGCGGGGCGGGAGATGGCGGAGGCGGTGGCGGCAGCCGCGCGAGCGCTGGCGGAGGCGCAGGCGCCGCCGGCGGCGGAGGCGCGGGCTCTCGCCGCGGCCATGGGCGTTGTCACCGGGAGCATTGGAGGCGGCACTGCGGCCGCCGCAGCTGCCGTGGACCTCAGCGCCCAGCTTGCTCGACTGTTGGACCGCCGGCTTGGGCCGCAGGCGCCACAGGCGCAGCAGCAACCGGACCCGGCGGCAGCGGCGGCGGCTGCCGCGGCGCTGTGCAGCCTGCTGCGCTTCTCGCAGGCGCGCCTGCACCCCGTGCTGCAGCGCCGCGCCGCGTCGACGGCTGCTGCAGCGGCTGCAGCAGCCGGCAGCGGACCCAGCCCTCATGCCGCCACGGCGGCCATCCTCACGGACCTGGTCCGGCTCGGCGGCGAAGCTGTAGCACTTGCATCCGCGGTAGGCGCCGCCGCCGCAGCCGGCCTCGGCCCGTCACTGCAGCTACTGCCGCTATCAGGCCAGCACCCGCATGCGCCGCACGCCCACCAACCAGGCCGGCTCGCGGGCTTGCCCGGGCTCGGCGCGACAGCGGCAGCTGGCGTGTGCCCTGTGCCGTGGCTGGCGGCGGCGGCGGACGCCGTCGGCCGCTGGCTGGAGCTGCAGCAACGCCTGGCGGCCGACGTCGCGCCAGAGCTGGCGGGGCAACTGCACGTCGGCGGAACTGGCGCCGCCGCCGCCGATGCCGCCGCAGCGGCGGCGCCGCCGGCCGCGCTGGCGGCGGCGGTCGCCGACCTGAGCCGACTGGTGGCGCCGGTGGAGGAGGCGCTGTCAGCGGGCCGTGAGTGCCACACGCGGCTCTCGGCGCTCGCGGAGCTAACGGCGACGTACCCGCAGCGCATGGCGGAGCTGTCGGCTCGGCTGGCGGCGGCGCTGCAGCCAGCGGATCGCGCCGCGGTTGAGGGCGAGGCGGCGGCGCTGGAGGCGGCGTGGGCGTCGCGCGAGGCGACGGCGGCGGGCCTGTCGGCGGCCGCCGCCGGCGCGGATGAGGCGCTCGTGGATGCGCTGCGGCGGCTGTACAGCGCGGTGCTAGGGCCGAGCCACGTGCCGAAGGAGCTGCTGCTGTGGCGCGTCAGCGACGGGGCGGCGGCGGCGCCTGCGTTTGAAGGGTACGCGGAGCGTGGCTGGGGAGACGGCGAGGCGGCGGCGGGCACGGCTGGCGGCGGCGGCAGCGAAGCGCACGCGGCGCTGTCGTTGCTGGCGGCGTGGTGGGAGGCGGCCGTGGCGGCGGCCGAGGCGGTTGACGTTGCCGCCGGCACTGCTGACCCCGCTGACGCCGCCGACGCCAGCACGGTGACCACTCGGAAGCAGCTGCCGCCGCCCATGCGGCCGCTCTGGCGCTTCGCGGCGGCGGCGCGTCGGACGCTGGCGGCGGCGCAGGCGCTGCTGCGTGTGCGTCTGACGGCGCAGCCAGGCTCCGACAGCGCTTTGGCGGAGGCGTATGCTGCTGTGCTGCCATCGCTGGCGCGTGGCGCGGCGGAGGCCCTCGGCGGCGCGCTCGCTCGCGCCATCGCGGCGGCGGGCCCGGCGCTGGCGGCGCAGCTGGGGGACGCCGAGGCGGCGCTGCGGCAGCGGGCTGCGTTCTCGGCAGCCGCTGCGGCGACCGCGCTGCCGCCGCCAGCCGCAGGAGCTGCAGGCGAGCTGGTGCCGTTCACGGCCTTTGACCCCGACGTGCCGGGTGCGGGCGAGTTGCTGGGCGCGCTGGAGGCCGAGGCCGATGAGGTCGGCGGCATGGGCGGCGAGGACGACGACGGCCTCGACGCGGCGTCGCTGGGCCTCGGGGGCGAGAGCGGTGACGCGGACGAAGCAGGCAACGGCACGGGCGGCGAGGAGGCCGGCGAGGAGGACAATGACGGTTTGGATCTCGGGTTGGAGCTGGATCTCGATGATGGGTTTGGCATGGAGGACGACCAGGATGGATTGTACGGAGACGCCGAGCTCGGGGGCGTGCCGGCGCCGGCGGCGGCTGCCCGGACAGGGCAGCTCGCCGCATCGGCGGCGTCGGCCGCCGCCGCCGCGCAGCCGCCGCTGTCGGTCGAGGCGGTGGTGCGGCTTGTGGAGCGGCTGGCTGCGGCCGCCGCGGCCGCCGCCACGGCCGCGTGCGCCGGCGCCGTGGACCCCGCCGTCGCTGCGTCCTCCGCTGCTGCAGCCTCCTCAGCGGCCGCAATGCCGCCCGGCGGCGCGGGCTGGGTGGCTGGCGGCGCCGCCGCGTCGTGCCGCGCCGCGCGCCTGCACCGCCTTGCTGCACTGGAGTGGTGCCGCGAGCCCATCCTTGCCAGCGCGCTGCAAGGGGACCCGCGCCTCGGCGCCGCGCTTGCGCAGTTCTTCGCCGCCGGCGGCGCGGCCCGCGACCCGCTGCAGCCCAGCGCGCGCAGCACGCTGCCGGCGGCCGGCTTCAGCCGCCGCGCCGTGCTGGGCGCGCTGGCGGCGGCGCTGCGCGAGCTGCCGGAGCTGGAGCGGCGGCTGGCGGGCTGGGAGGCGGGCGGCGGCGGCGCGGCGGCGCAGGTGGTGGCGCTGCTGCGCGGCGCGCCGGCGGCGTTCGCAGTGGACACGGCCCTGGCGGCGCAGCGGGCCGGCCAGCTGGCGGCGCGGCGGGCGGCGTGGGCGACCGATAGCCGGGCCCTGGCGCTGCGCGTGTGCCAGGTGAGAGGGCGCTGGCGGCCAAAGGGCCACAGCTGCTGCGATCCTGTGGGCGAGGGTTCGCATGTATCTCACGTGCGCCTTTTGTTACTTGGCTGCCTGCGCTCGCATGCTTTTGTGCTCGCATTCTTACGGTATGCACGCACGCTTGTATGCACGCACGCACTGCGGTACCGTATGTGCACGCAGGTGTCGGAAGCCCTGCTTCAGTTCGAGTACTCGCGCCAGGGCCTTGTCTGGTCCGCGGCCGGCGGTGGCCCTGCTGCTGCAGCCGCTGCTGCAGCCCCAGGCGCAGAGGTCCCCGGTGGTGCAGCACCCTCGACTGACGGCTTCGCGCCGCATGCGCAGCTGCTGGCGCGGGCAGAGGTGCTGGCAACCCTGGGCGGCGGTGGCGGCGAGGCGGGCCGTGCGGTGGCCGTTGCGCAGGCATCGGCGCGTGCAGCCGAGGCAGCGAGGCAGGCAGCGGACGCACGCTTTGCGGCGGAAGTGGCTCAGGTGGGCTGGGCTAGACTGATGGGCGCTCACAGCGTGCGAAGCCTGTCGTATTTCGGCGCACGGTACGGCACGGAGCAAAGCACACGACACACCGGTGCACTGGCACTGGCACTGGCCGAATGCCCGCGCTCGCGCCGCCTCCCTCGAGCCCGCCCTCCCTGATGTTTTTGCATTTGCCGGCTGCGCACCTCGCTTGCCTGCGCTGACAACGCTCTTGCGGCCCGCGCTGTTTCCACGCCATCACACAGTACGAGGCGGTATCGGCGCGCAGCCAGCTCGAGGCGCACGTGCCCGCGCTGGTGTCGCGGTCGCTGGACCTGGGTGCGGCGGCGGCTGAGGCTGAACCGCTGGTGCGGGCTCTGGGGCAACTTCTCAGCACCAAGCTGGGTGAGTGCGGGGGATGGTGGCGGGCAGCGACGCGGGAGGCGGGCGTGGCAAAGGGACGGCGGGTCACTCCACCCGGCTTTGGCAGGGGCGCGCTGTCTTCGGTTACAGCTTGAGAGCTTATTGTGGCGAATGGCTACACTTCGCGTATGTGCAGGCCCGGCGCTGCAGGAGGTGGCGGCGGTGGCGGCGCAGCACAGCGCTGCCGCGGACGTCGCATCTGTCGCCGCCGCCGTCAGCGCACACTTTGAACGCTGCCGCGCCGCTGTGGCGGTGCTGGCGGCGGCGCTGCCGTCAGTGACAGCCGCGCTGGCGGCGGCGGACGCTGTGGCGCCGCTGCCCCTGGACATGACGTCCGAGGTCGGCTTCCTCTCGGCGCAGCTGCTGGGCGGTGAGGCGGCAGCGGCGGTGACGTCGGAGCGCGCCCTGGTGCTGCTCCAGCACCTGTCGGCCACGGCAGCAGAGCTGCAGCCCAACGCGCACACCATCCTGGAAGTGAGTCAGCGCGCTCGCTCCATGGCTCGGGCGTCGTGCGTGGGGCGGGTGGAGTGCTCGCTTGTTAGGGGCAGCACTTCCGTGACCCAAGCTGACTGTGGTCAAGCAAGTCGTGTCGTTCTCAGCAGCGTGCCCTTTCCATCATTTGCGTCCTGGCAACCCGTACTCGTGCCGCATTAATCCGCTCCGCTGGCACCCACACTCCATGCCTGTTCCCCCCGACCCTTCCAACAGCTGCCACGCGCCACGGCTCACCTGTCGTCCGAGCTAAGCACGCTGGCCGCAGCCGCAGCCTCCATCGCCGCTGCGGTGCAGTCCAAACACTTGCTGCCGGCTGCACTGCAAGATGAGCCACCCCCGCCACCTGCGCTCAGGCAGAAGCAGGAACAGCAGCAGCAGCAGCAGGAGGAGGAGGAAGAGGAAGAGAAGGGGGATGCCGCCGCCGCTGCAGGCAGCGGCAACACAGAGAGCGCCACCGCTGACGCGTCCCTGGCGCCACCAGCTGCTGCTGCTGGTGCAGCGTCGGCGGCCGCCCCAGCCGCGGCAACTGCAGCGGCGGTGCCGGATGACCACGTGCAGCACCACCGCTCCCGGCGCAGCGCCGCCGACGAGGCGCGCCGCCGCGCCTTCGCCGCCGCCGCGCTGCGCCGGTTTGCTGCCAAGCTGGAGGGGAGGGAGGGCGCGGCGTCGCCTGCCGCCGCCGCCAGCGCGGCGCACGGCGGGACTGGCCAAGGCGCGGCCGCCGCTGTCGAAGGCGCGGCTCCCGCCACCTCGGCCCCGCTGCTGAGTGTGCCAGACCAGGTGGATCTGCTGATCCGGCACGCCACGGACCCGGACCGCCTGTCGCGGATGTATGAGGGCTGGGCCGCGTGGCTGTAGGTACGTTGCTGGCCGTTTCCACGGAGCGTTAGAAACAGAAGTCCGACTGGTTGAAGCACGCGACCTGTTAATTGTCAGGGCGGCCTAGGGATGCGACTGTACGGAGGGAGATGCACGCATGCATGACGGACTGGGTGCTTGGCCGACGCGGCTGGCAGGCTCAATAACGATGAGCACATGGATCTCCCGGGCATGCACAAGATCCGGGTCACGCGTTTGGGGTTTCATTGGATGGCGTGTGCGGCACGTCACACAGCCTGCGCCGCTTTACGGTGCATATGAGGCGTATCCTCGCCCGGACTGGTCGATTTACCATACACACGTTTTTTTAGGGTTTTAGGGTTTTAGGGTTTTAGGGCATTGCCATTATTGCCATAATGCCGGCAAGGCTGCCGACACGCGGCCATGTAGCGGCTCCATATTCAGCGGTTGCCGCCGCTCGCTGCGGCGGTCGCGGGCGGCGGGGGCACGGGCGGGCGGGCGTTACCCCGTCCGCCTCCATTGTCGTTGCCGCCACCCCGACCCGCTTTGGTGAAGCCCGGCTTGGGCCCACCTGGCTTGCTGCCGCCGCCACCGTTGCTCTTGACAGTTTTCTCTGCCATAGCCTTAATGGACGCCTTAAGTTGCGCCTGGGCCACCATCCGATGGAAATCTGCTGTCACGGGATCACCCGCGGCCTGTGTGGCGTGGCTGAAAAAACGTTGGTGCAACGAAACCATAGCCTCCCGGCCCCCCGGGGACCCATACAGAGGCACGAATTGGCTGATGACATTGATACGTGCCCAAACCAAACTCTCGATCCACTTGGCTAAATACATGCATGTACCCAACGCCGCAAGAACCACAATCGATGCGCGGCCGTCCCCACTGTCTCTCCAGCGCAACTGTAGGGCACGCATAAAATTCAGACCGACAAGCAGTACTCCAACCACCGAATAAACAGTGAGCAAGATAGGCACTTCATACAGCAAAGAGCCCGGCCGGTCCTTATCACTTCTCTGCGCGCGGTCCAGAGCTTGCACAACCGGATGATCCATGTGGTGATGCATAACTAAGTTTTCCGTCGTCATCACATCAGGCAGGCTATCCCACACACTAGCCGGCATCCTAACTTTGGCATGCTCAGGTGAACGGCAGGTACGCGGCGTAGCGAAAAAATCCCGCAACTGACGCATTTCCGGCTCTTCACCTTGTGCTTGCTGCGCAAAGGCTTGAAAAACTTGGTTGAGTTGGTCCGGGGTGAGCGGACCCCCGTTCGCTGGTGCTCCCGGCTGAGCCTTGGGATGCAAGTGCGTGCTGTGGAAGAGCCGGCACACCGTTAAGAAGAGCGTGCGTCAGGCAAGGGAAAAGGGGTGGTCATGGCCCACTGCACTGCTGTGCCCGTACCATAACAGTACAGCGAGTGAGTTGCAGTGCAAGGCATTCCGTAACGTGCTGCTGCCATTCACCAGTCAGCTGCACAGGCCATGCACGATTGTGTGGGAGGCTAAGGTCATTCCGCATGAGGTGTTGCCCAACGGGGGCGCTTTTGATTTTTGGCTGCGTGAGTGGATGCTGTTGGTTGAGGTGGATGGCGAGCAGCACACGAGCGACATGCACAGCACTGCCGGAATTGAACAGGCTCTGCGCGACAGGCGTAAAGAGCAGGCGGCGGTAGACCTAGGGTATCATGTGGTGCGGTTGGATGTGCACAATATTGGGCAGTGGTGCATGCTGTTCGGGCGGGCATTTGACGCTGTGTTTGCTAACCCGTTGGGGGATGCCCGGGTGCACTACTCCCCGTACAACGTGCCCCCCCAGCCTGTGGTCCAGCGGCGCCAACCACTCACCTTCCACTCCTGCTGGGGCCTGTAGTTGGGTGCCCACGAGCCGCTGATGAACTCCAGCAGCACGGCGCCCAGTTGGTAGTTGACGGCGGAGACGTACTTGATTTTCCACGCGCGACTGAGTGCCTTGCGTGCGTCAGGGCGCACCAGGCTGCGTGCGCCCTCCAGTGCGGGGCCCCACACGTTATGGTCGTCGGGTGTAATGTGGATTGTCTTCTCGTCGATCCAGATCACACGCTTCGCCCAGTCCGCCAGCCACTCATCGCTGTCATACTGAGGCGTGCCCGGCTTGTGTTCTGGCGGCCAGGCCACCACCACCGGCCCAGTCAGGCAGCCGGGGGCCAGCCTGTGCGTTGTTACCCCCGCCGCCGCCGCGTTCAGCCCCAGGTTCAGCCACTGCCCAGCAACCACGCAGCGCTTCTTCACCTCCGTGTCGGCCAGTGGGCGTCGGTACTCCACGCGCACGCACTTGGAGAGCGAGGGGTCCAGCTCATGCATCCGCCGCCAGAGGGTGGCGGGGCTGCATTGGTACTGCTTGAAGATGCGTCGGAACTCAGGCTGCACGTTGTACTCCTCCTGGCTCCCGAGCCCCTGCTGCCTCACTGACAGCACCGCGGCTGCCACCACGTCCTCTGGAATGCACCGGGGGCGGCCAGACCGCGGCTTGTCGTACACTGCGCCAGTGGACTCGAACGTGGACTCACTGCGCTTGATAAAGCGCTTGAGACTGGCGTCCGACCGCTGGATGGGCGTGAAGCCCTCGGGCTTGCCCGCCCCAACGACCCTTGCTGCGAAGTCCCGGACAGCCAGGGCCTGCCACTGCTTGGCGATGGTGCCACGGCTTGTGAAAGCACATTCCGCCTTAGCCCTGCCAGCTGCTGCTGCCTGGACAGCGCACTTGCGCTCCCACAGGACCCACTGCGGCTGTCTCTCCCCTGCCTCCAGCTCCGATCCCGAGTCCTCTGTGTCAGACTGCGACGCCTCCTCCAGCAGCTGCTGCGCCTTATTACGCTTCTTGCCGCCCATGATCCTGCATTGGCGGGAGGGCAGGGGACCAGGGGGGCGGGAGTTGGAGGGGGTGGGCGGTGTGGAGGGGTGTGGCGTGGCGTGGCGTGCCCGCGTGTGTGTGTATTGGCAGGTCACGGGGTCAACCCCCGCCGACTCCCAACTGCAGATCTCTCACTTAACTATCCGGTTACGCCTGACGGTTGGGGGCCTGAGCCTTGAAGGGACTGGGCGCCGCGGTTCAGCTCGCGGTTTTTCACAAGTGGCGAGCCTGCAGCTGGGGCCGATATGTGCCATTCTTTGGGTCACATTGTGAACTTTCGAATGCGCTAGCGACGCGAAGCAACAGCGTCTCGGGCATTCTTGCGAAACGCATTCACCTGGCGCCGTTCGCCTGGCTTATCTGCGCTTTCGCAAGCACTACTAACGGAATCTGGGTCAAATTCACAGGCAATATCGCGCTACAGCTACTTCGCGGACCCTGGACCCAGTTGGGATGCGCATGTGCGTCGTGCCCGACATTTCGGCATTCGGCTGGGTGTGAATCCTCCAGTCCCCCCGCATCACGTAAGTTTCAATATGTGTGAGCCTAGGTACTGCGCAAGTTGGGCACAGCGTGTCAGCTAAATGGGCCGGGCACGGGGACATACCCAACATGACACGCGCCAGGCGTCGCGCGACCGCGCTCGCCCTAACCCACTACTGGGCTAACTCGAACACTGCTATCCAGCCACCAGCGAGTCCGCAGATGAGGCCATAATTAATTGCAATGAGCACCTGCCCGCATTCTCATACGATTCCTTGCCGATAACGTGCAAAGTCTGTTTCTCAGTTTCTCACGCCTCGCACGCCTCAACACACCCTCGACACCCCGCCTCTCACCATGCGCACCCCCCTGCCCCCTCCTTTCCCCCCTCAACGGTACTTCTTCTCAGGGTACTGGCCTCCCGCCTCCAGCACGGCGGGCAGGGTTTCCGAGAACAGCCGCTTGACAGTGGCCTGGGCCCACGCCGGCGTCAGCAGCTCGTAGAAGAGCCGCTTCAGCTTGTCGTGGTAGGTCTTGAACGGGGTGGTGTCGGGGCTGGCGTCAATAAACTTCTGTAGGGCGCCACACACGACGGCGTGCGACGTCTCTATGACGTTGTGCATGTCGCCGCTGTAGGAGGGCAGACCAGTGTGCTGGTCGGGGTAGATGGGGATGTCCACGCCGCCCTCCCAGTCTCCTCGCTCGAAGCTGCCGTGGTTGCGGGGGTTGTCCCACGACCAGATGGGCTCGAACAGCTCCACACCTCTCTCCGCGCACCGTGCGGGCAGCTTGTCGCTGACCTTCGTGATGAACGCCTGGAACTCCGCCTTCGTCATCATCTTTGCCTTCTTGCCCCGCAATGTCTGCAGGTGCACACACATGGCGGCGGAGGGCGCGCGGCAGCAGCAGCAGCGGCGGCGTCAGACCGGGCAAGGCGCAAACGGCGGCTGGAACATTTCGCCACTTGAGGGCGAGGTGGCGAAATGCTATGCGCCACGACCGCTCAACGAGGAGCCCGTAAATGCATGTGGTGGGGATGACCAGGCACGTGTGTTCTGGAAGTTGGGATGCAAGTGCGTGCTGTGGAAGAGCCGGCACACCGTTAAGAAGAGCGTGCGTCAGGCAAGGGAAAAGGGGTGGTCATGGCCCACTGCACTGCTGTGCCCGTACCATAACAGTACAGCGAGTGAGTTGCAGTGCAAGGCATTCCGTAACGTGCTGCTGCCATTCACCAGTCAGCTGCACAGGCCATGCACGATTGTGTGGGAGGCTAAGGTCATTCCGCATGAGGTGTTGCCCAACGGGGGCGCTTTTGATTTTTGGCTGCGTGAGTGGATGCTGTTGGTTGAGGTGGATGGCGAGCAGCACACGAGCGACATGCACAGCACTGCCGGAATTGAACAGGCTCTGCGCGACAGGCGTAAAGAGCAGGCGGCGGTAGACCTAGGGTATCATGTGGTGCGGTTGGATGTGCACAATATTGGGCAGTGGTGCATGCTGTTCGGGCGGGCATTTGACGCTGTGTTTGCTAACCCGTTGGGGGATGCCCGGGTGCACTACTCCCCGTACAACGTGCCCCCCCAGCCTGTGGTCCAGCGGCGCCAACCACTCACCTTCCACTCCTGCTGGGGCCTGTAGTTGGGTGCCCACGAGCCGCTGATGAACTCCAGCAGCACGGCGCCCAGTTGGTAGTTGACGGCGGAGACGTACTTGATTTTCCACGCGCGACTGAGTGCCTTGCGTGCGTCAGGGCGCACCAGGCTGCGTGCGCCCTCCAGTGCGGGGCCCCACACGTTATGGTCGTCGGGTGTAATGTGGATTGTCTTCTCGTCGATCCAGATCACACGCTTCGCCCAGTCCGCCAGCCACTCATCGCTGTCATACTGAGGCGTGCCCGGCTTGTGTTCTGGCGGCCAGGCCACCACCACCGGCCCAGTCAGGCAGCCGGGGGCCAGCCTGTGCGTTGTTACCCCCGCCGCCGCCGCGTTCAGCCCCAGGTTCAGCCACTGCCCAGCAACCACGCAGCGCTTCTTCACCTCCGTGTCGGCCAGTGGGCGTCGGTACTCCACGCGCACGCACTTGGAGAGCGAGGGGTCCAGCTCATGCATCCGCCGCCAGAGGGTGGCGGGGCTGCATTGGTACTGCTTGAAGATGCGTCGGAACTCAGGCTGCACGTTGTACTCCTCCTGGCTCCCGAGCCCCTGCTGCCTCACTGACAGCACCGCGGCTGCCACCACGTCCTCTGGAATGCACCGGGGGCGGCCAGACCGCGGCTTGTCGTACACTGCGCCAGTGGACTCGAACGTGGACTCACTGCGCTTGATAAAGCGCTTGAGACTGGCGTCCGACCGCTGGATGGGCGTGAAGCCCTCGGGCTTGCCCGCCCCAACGACCCTTGCTGCGAAGTCCCGGACAGCCAGGGCCTGCCACTGCTTGGCGATGGTGCCACGGCTTGTGAAAGCACATTCCGCCTTAGCCCTGCCAGCTGCTGCTGCCTGGACAGCGCACTTGCGCTCCCACAGGACCCACTGCGGCTGTCTCTCCCCTGCCTCCAGCTCCGATCCCGAGTCCTCTGTGTCAGACTGCGACGCCTCCTCCAGCAGCTGCTGCGCCTTATTACGCTTCTTGCCGCCCATGATCCTGCATTGGCGGGAGGGCAGGGGACCAGGGGGGCGGGAGTTGGAGGGGGTGGGCGGTGTGGAGGGGTGTGGCGTGGCGTGGCGTGCCCGCGTGTGTGTGTATTGGCAGGTCACGGGGTCAACCCCCGCCGACTCCCAACTGCAGATCTCTCACTTAACTATCCGGTTACGCCTGACGGTTGGGGGCCTGAGCCTTCGAAGGGACTGGGCGCCGCGGTTCAGCTCGCGGTTTTTCACAAGTGGCGAGCCTGCAGCTGGGGCCGATATGTGCCATTCTTTGGGTCACATTGTGAACTTTCGAATGCGCTAGCGACGCGAAGCAACAGCGTCTCGGGCATTCTTGCGAAACGCATTCACCTGGCGCCGTTCGCCTGGCTTATCTGCGCTTTCGCAAGCACTACTAACGGAATCTGGGTCAAATTCACAGGCAATATCGCGCTACAGCTACTTCGCGGACCCTGGACCCAGTTGGGATGCGCATGTGCGTCGTGCCCGACATTTCGGCATTCGGCTGGGTGTGAATCCTCCAGTCCCCCCGCATCACGTAAGTTTCAATATGTGTGAGCCTAGGTACTGCGCAAGTTGGGCACAGCGTGTCAGCTAAATGGGCCGGGCACGGGGACATACCCAACATGACACGCGCCAGGCGTCGCGCGACCGCGCTCGCCCTAACCCACTACTGGGCTAACTCGAACACTGCTATCCAGCCACCAGCGAGTCCGCAGATGAGGCCATAATTAATTGCAATGAGCACCTGCCCGCATTCTCATACGATTCCTTGCCGATAACGTGCAAAGTCTGTTTCTCAGTTTCTCACGCCTCGCACGCCTCAACACACCCTCGACACCCCGCCTCTCACCATGCGCACCCCCCTGCCCCCTCCTTTCCCCCCTCAACGGTACTTCTTCTCAGGGTACTGGCCTCCCGCCTCCAGCACGGCGGGCAGGGTTTCCGAGAACAGCCGCTTGACAGTGGCCTGGGCCCACGCCGGCGTCAGCAGCTCGTAGAAGAGCCGCTTCAGCTTGTCGTGGTAGGTCTTGAACGGGGTGGTGTCGGGGCTGGCGTCAATAAACTTCTGTAGGGCGCCACACACGACGGCGTGCGACGTCTCTATGACGTTGTGCATGTCGCCGCTGTAGGAGGGCAGACCAGTGTGCTGGTCGGGGTAGATGGGGATGTCCACGCCGCCCTCCCAGTCTCCTCGCTCGAAGCTGCCGTGGTTGCGGGGGTTGTCCCACGACCAGATGGGCTCGAACAGCTCCACACCTCTCTCCGCGCACCGTGCGGGCAGCTTGTCGCTGACCTTCGTGATGAACGCCTGGAACTCCGCCTTCGTCATCATCTTTGCCTTCTTGCCCCGCAATGTCTGCAGGTGCACACACATGGCGGCGGAGGGCGCGCGGCAGCAGCAGCAGCGGCGGCGTCAGACCGGGCAAGGCGCAAACGGCGGCTGGAACATTTCGCCACTTGAGGGCGAGGTGGCGAAATGCTATGCGCCACGACCGCTCAACGAGGAGCCCGTAAATGCATGTGGTGGGGATGACCAGGCACGTGTGTTCTGGAAGTTGGGATGCAAGTGCGTGCTGTGGAAGAGCCGGCACACCGTTAAGAAGAGCGTGCGTCAGGCAAGGGAAAAGGGGTGGTCATGGCCCACTGCACTGCTGTGCCCGTACCATAACAGTACAGCGAGTGAGTTGCAGTGCAAGGCATTCCGTAACGTGCTGCTGCCATTCACCAGTCAGCTGCACAGGCCATGCACGATTGTGTGGGAGGCTAAGGTCATTCCGCATGAGGTGTTGCCCAACGGGGGCGCTTTTGATTTTTGGCTGCGTGAGTGGATGCTGTTGGTTGAGGTGGATGGCGAGCAGCACACGAGCGACATGCACAGCACTGCCGGAATTGAACAGGCTCTGCGCGACAGGCGTAAAGAGCAGGCGGCGGTAGACCTAGGGTATCATGTGGTGCGGTTGGATGTGCACAATATTGGGCAGTGGTGCATGCTGTTCGGGCGGGCATTTGACGCTGTGTTTGCTAACCCGTTGGGGGATGCCCGGGTGCACTACTCCCCGTACAACGTGCCCCCCCAGCCTGTGGTCCAGCGGCGCCAACCACTCACCTTCCACTCCTGCTGGGGCCTGTAGTTGGGTGCCCACGAGCCGCTGATGAACTCCAGCAGCACGGCGCCCAGTTGGTAGTTGACGGCGGAGACGTACTTGATTTTCCACGCGCGACTGAGTGCCTTGCGTGCGTCAGGGCGCACCAGGCTGCGTGCGCCCTCCAGTGCGGGGCCCCACACGTTATGGTCGTCGGGTGTAATGTGGATTGTCTTCTCGTCGATCCAGATCACACGCTTCGCCCAGTCCGCCAGCCACTCATCGCTGTCATACTGAGGCGTGCCCGGCTTGTGTTCTGGCGGCCAGGCCACCACCACCGGCCCAGTCAGGCAGCCGGGGGCCAGCCTGTGCGTTGTTACCCCCGCCGCCGCCGCGTTCAGCCCCAGGTTCAGCCACTGCCCAGCAACCACGCAGCGCTTCTTCACCTCCGTGTCGGCCAGTGGGCGTCGGTACTCCACGCGCACGCACTTGGAGAGCGAGGGGTCCAGCTCATGCATCCGCCGCCAGAGGGTGGCGGGGCTGCATTGGTACTGCTTGAAGATGCGTCGGAACTCAGGCTGCACGTTGTACTCCTCCTGGCTCCCGAGCCCCTGCTGCCTCACTGACAGCACCGCGGCTGCCACCACGTCCTCTGGAATGCACCGGGGGCGGCCAGACCGCGGCTTGTCGTACACTGCGCCAGTGGACTCGAACGTGGACTCACTGCGCTTGATAAAGCGCTTGAGACTGGCGTCCGACCGCTGGATGGGCGTGAAGCCCTCGGGCTTGCCCGCCCCAACGACCCTTGCTGCGAAGTCCCGGACAGCCAGGGCCTGCCACTGCTTGGCGATGGTGCCACGGCTTGTGAAAGCACATTCCGCCTTAGCCCTGCCAGCTGCTGCTGCCTGGACAGCGCACTTGCGCTCCCACAGGACCCACTGCGGCTGTCTCTCCCCTGCCTCCAGCTCCGATCCCGAGTCCTCTGTGTCAGACTGCGACGCCTCCTCCAGCAGCTGCTGCGCCTTATTACGCTTCTTGCCGCCCATGATCCTGCATTGGCGGGAGGGCAGGGGACCAGGGGGGCGGGAGTTGGAGGGGGTGGGCGGTGTGGAGGGGTGTGGCGTGGCGTGGCGTGCCCGCGTGTGTGTGTATTGGCAGGTCACGGGGTCAACCCCCGCCGACTCCCAACTGCAGATCTCTCACTTAACTATCCGGTTACGCCTGACGGTTGGGGGCCTGAGCCTTCGAAGGGACTGGGCGCCGCGGTTCAGCTCGCGGTTTTTCACAAGTGGCGAGCCTGCAGCTGGGGCCGATATGTGCCATTCTTTGGGTCACATTGTGAACTTTCGAATGCGCTAGCGACGCGAAGCAACAGCGTCTCGGGCATTCTTGCGAAACGCATTCACCTGGCGCCGTTCGCCTGGCTTATCTGCGCTTTCGCAAGCACTACTAACGGAATCTGGGTCAAATTCACAGGCAATATCGCGCTACAGCTACTTCGCGGACCCTGGACCCAGTTGGGATGCGCATGTGCGTCGTGCCCGACATTTCGGCATTCGGCTGGGTGTGAATCCTCCAGTCCCCCCGCATCACGTAAGTTTCAATATGTGTGAGCCTAGGTACTGCGCAAGTTGGGCACAGCGTGTCAGCTAAATGGGCCGGGCACGGGGACATACCCAACATGACACGCGCCAGGCGTCGCGCGACCGCGCTCGCCCTAACCCACTACTGGGCTAACTCGAACACTGCTATCCAGCCACCAGCGAGTCCGCAGATGAGGCCATAATTAATTGCAATGAGCACCTGCCCGCATTCTCATACGATTCCTTGCCGATAACGTGCAAAGTCTGTTTCTCAGTTTCTCACGCCTCGCACGCCTCAACACACCCTCGACACCCCGCCTCTCACCATGCGCACCCCCCTGCCCCCTCCTTTCCCCCCTCAACGGTACTTCTTCTCAGGGTACTGGCCTCCCGCCTCCAGCACGGCGGGCAGGGTTTCCGAGAACAGCCGCTTGACAGTGGCCTGGGCCCACGCCGGCGTCAGCAGCTCGTAGAAGAGCCGCTTCAGCTTGTCGTGGTAGGTCTTGAACGGGGTGGTGTCGGGGCTGGCGTCAATAAACTTCTGTAGGGCGCCACACACGACGGCGTGCGACGTCTCTATGACGTTGTGCATGTCGCCGCTGTAGGAGGGCAGACCAGTGTGCTGGTCGGGGTAGATGGGGATGTCCACGCCGCCCTCCCAGTCTCCTCGCTCGAAGCTGCCGTGGTTGCGGGGGTTGTCCCACGACCAGATGGGCTCGAACAGCTCCACACCTCTCTCCGCGCACCGTGCGGGCAGCTTGTCGCTGACCTTCGTGATGAACGCCTGGAACTCCGCCTTCGTCATCATCTTTGCCTTCTTGCCCCGCAATGTCTGCAGGTGCACACACATGGCGGCGGAGGGCGCGCGGCAGCAGCAGCAGCGGCGGCGTCAGACCGGGCAAGGCGCAAACGGCGGCTGGAACATTTCGCCACTTGAGGGCGAGGTGGCGAAATGCTATGCGCCACGACCGCTCAACGAGGAGCCCGTAAATGCATGTGGTGGGGATGACCAGGCACGTGTGTTCTGGAAGTTGGGATGCAAGTGCGTGCTGTGGAAGAGCCGGCACACCGTTAAGAAGAGCGTGCGTCAGGCAAGGGAAAAGGGGTGGTCATGGCCCACTGCACTGCTGTGCCCGTACCATAACAGTACAGCGAGTGAGTTGCAGTGCAAGGCATTCCGTAACGTGCTGCTGCCATTCACCAGTCAGCTGCACAGGCCATGCACGATTGTGTGGGAGGCTAAGGTCATTCCGCATGAGGTGTTGCCCAACGGGGGCGCTTTTGATTTTTGGCTGCGTGAGTGGATGCTGTTGGTTGAGGTGGATGGCGAGCAGCACACGAGCGACATGCACAGCACTGCCGGAATTGAACAGGCTCTGCGCGACAGGCGTAAAGAGCAGGCGGCGGTAGACCTAGGGTATAATGTGGTGCGGTTGGATGTGCACAATATTGGGCAGTGGTGCATGCTGTTCGGGCGGGCATTTGACGCTGTGTTTGCTAACCCGTTGGGGGATGCCCGGGTGCACTACTCCCCGTACAACGTGCCCCCCCAGCCTGTGGTCCAGCGGCGCCAACCACTCACCTTCCACTCCTGCTGGGGCCTGTAGTTGGGTGCCCACGAGCCGCTGATGAACTCCAGCAGCACGGCGCCCAGTTGGTAGTTGACGGCGGAGACGTACTTGATTTTCCACGCGCGACTGAGTGCCTTGCGTGCGTCAGGGCGCACCAGGCTGCGTGCGCCCTCCAGTGCGGGGCCCCACACGTTATGGTCGTCGGGTGTAATGTGGATTGTCTTCTCGTCGATCCAGATCACACGCTTCGCCCAGTCCGCCAGCCACTCATCGCTGTCATACTGAGGCGTGCCCGGCTTGTGTTCTGGCGGCCAGGCCACCACCACCGGCCCAGTCAGGCAGCCGGGGGCCAGCCTGTGCGTTGTTACCCCCGCCGCCGCCGCGTTCAGCCCCAGGTTCAGCCACTGCCCAGCAACCACGCAGCGCTTCTTCACCTCCGTGTCGGCCAGTGGGCGTCGGTACTCCACGCGCACGCACTTGGAGAGCGAGGGGTCCAGCTCATGCATCCGCCGCCAGAGGGTGGCGGGGCTGCATTGGTACTGCTTGAAGATGCGTCGGAACTCAGGCTGCACGTTGTACTCCTCCTGGCTCCCGAGCCCCTGCTGCCTCACTGACAGCACCGCGGCTGCCACCACGTCCTCTGGAATGCACCGGGGGCGGCCAGACCGCGGCTTGTCGTACACTGCGCCAGTGGACTCGAACGTGGACTCACTGCGCTTGATAAAGCGCTTGAGACTGGCGTCCGACCGCTGGATGGGCGTGAAGCCCTCGGGCTTGCCCGCCCCAACGACCCTTGCTGCGAAGTCCCGGACAGCCAGGGCCTGCCACTGCTTGGCGATGGTGCCACGGCTTGTGAAAGCACATTCCGCCTTAGCCCTGCCAGCTGCTGCTGCCTGGACAGCGCACTTGCGCTCCCACAGGACCCACTGCGGCTGTCTCTCCCCTGCCTCCAGCTCCGATCCCGAGTCCTCTGTGTCAGACTGCGACGCCTCCTCCAGCAGCTGCTGCGCCTTATTACGCTTCTTGCCGCCCATGATCCTGCATTGGCGGGAGGGCAGGGGACCAGGGGGGCGGGAGTTGGAGGGGGTGGGCGGTGTGGAGGGGTGTGGCGTGGCGTGGCGTGCCCGCGTGTGTGTGTATTGGCAGGTCACGGGGTCAACCCCCGCCGACTCCCAACTGCAGATCTCTCACTTAACTATCCGGTTACGCCTGACGGTTGGGGGCCTGAGCCTTCACTATGATGCATAAGTGATGGTCAGTTTTGCGCACCCAGCCCAGACTCGCGCACTGTCCTTGCCTCCCTGTACTTGTAGCTCTTGCCCGCACGCTCTGAGTCGCTTCCTAGCTTGAGAACGGCGAGATTTACACCCGAGTTTGCTCGCACGGCCCGCTGCGCCTCGTTAGGAAGTCCGTATGTATAGTTTTGTGTGCCGTATACGAAACTGCGAAAAAGCTGTGTTCCCTTCGGGTGTGACCAGTGCGCGCTGACTTGTATGTATGGCCTGTTGCTGCCGCCAATTGCTGGCTCATAGGGCTCTTACTATAATAGTGGTATGATTTTGCGACGCAACCTGGCGCTGCTGGGCGAGAGCCTGTACGGCACGCTGCATGGGCGCAAGCGCGCACTGAAAATGGGCTTGCGCGCACACGCCCCCATTTCCATACACGCTCGTTGGCATGACTGCCGTCACCAATTCTGGATAGCCTCAACACTAGTGTAGCCTTTGCTATCAGGGCACGTCGGGGCGCCATCGCGTTTGAATGCAACTGCGCGGAGAGGCCCCAGCCCTGCAGCTACGTGGCGCACCCAGGCTTTTGACACTGTGGGTTTTAGTGTGTGCCTTGTGAGTAACACTGGCTGTCGCTGCGCTGCGCTCGCGCACTGTCCTGGTCAACCCAACAGCGGGGGGAGCGGGGCTGTAGCGGTGACGCTTGACCGCAACGTACCGAGGGGCGTCAGCCGGCAGCGACTTTTGCAGGGGAGTGGGAGAAAGTGGCCCTATCAGGTCGAAGGCGGCGAAGGCTGGAGCACTCTGCCCGTACATGGCGTGTAACCAATTGGCCCCGATTGTGTAACTGTATAAAGCAACCGCTGATGAACCAAGCTAATTTGGTCCCGCCAAAGTTACGGGGCCACGATAGCCGAAAACCGCCGCTGGGCCGCGCGCAACGTCGCGGTCGCAGAACGACGTTTTCGCCAGGGAAATGAGCCAGATGCGTTCCATCTCTTGTTGAGGCACTTTCATTACAAGTCGCCAGTTCAGTTACGCCCTAGCGCACTCACGCCTGACTCGCTCGGCCGGATTGGGACGAGGTGATTTTTGTCGCTTCCTGTCTACCCCGTCGTTCCTGTCGAGCCCGACGCTGCATTTTAACATCACGCATATATGCATACGCGCACACCGTCGTCATTGATAACAGCAACCGCAGGGCGGCGGCCCGTAGCAGGTAGTCGGTGTGACCGATAGTAGCGCTCCTGCAGTCGTTCGGTCCAGCCTTTTTCAAACACTGTGAGCACTGGTAATCGGCGATGCCGGCTTCGAAACGGCGACTGATGCCCGAATGGACGGCCATTGAGGAGGACGCACTCGCGCATGCGCATGCGCAGTATGGAAACAGGTATGACACGATGATTCGCAGTGTCATCTAAGGGCACCGTGGGCTGATGAGGGTGCGCGTCGGTCGTCGATGGCGCCATCGTCGATGCCGCGCTGCTAAAACTTCTCCGCTTCTTACAACTTTTGCACGCGCAGGTGGTCCCACATTGCCGCGATCATGCATGGTGACAGGAATGAGAATGATTACAAGAACCAGTGAGTGGTTGGGTGGGCGTGGGCACCGTTTCGGGTGGGTGGGAGACGAAGCGCCGGAATGGCCTGGCAGAGGCGCCTCTGCCGCGCTGCCCCGGTATACCGAGCGTAACAGCGGGACCTGTGGAGCTTGAACCACAGCAACCGTTCACATTAGGTGATATCTTGCGTTTGGGAGCGAACATTGGCGGCATAGACAAGCGCATCACTGCTTTACGTGGACCAGTGTCACGCATGAAAGGGCCCGCCGACAGACGCCCCAGTCAATCCATCCCGCCGGGAGTGCCGGAACCTGTGCCTTGCAACTCCATGCAAGCACATTCATCATCAAATATCATTCGGCGTACTTTATGCACTCCGGCGCGATTGGCCATTCATAATACCGCCACGCCGACGCTTCGTCTCCCCATCCACCCTACTTCCATATTCACACCGCACCCATGCCGTTTCCTCTTACCCCACCGCCGCCCGCCTACTCCCTATGCCTCTGGACCCACGTGCCACAGCTGTTACTCTACAGCACGTGGAAAGAACATCGTACGGTCATCGCCACTGCTCCTGTCGTACGTGCGTGCCGTCTGCAACTGCGTGGACGATGCGGAGGCACGCGCCGCGGCACTGGCGCACGCCCTGCAGCAGCACCCGCCGGCGCCGGCGCCGGCGTCGGCGCCGCAGCCACAGCACCAGCAGCAGGCGCATGCAATTCTGCAGGCTGCTGAGGAGGGCGGCGCGGGCGGAAAGGCAACGCGGGAGCAAGAGTCAAGAGGGGCGTCGAGCGGCGGCGTAACCCGCGCCCTGGATGGCTCTGCTGCGACTGCCGCAGCTTTTCCCGCTGTCTCTGCGATTGCTGCTGGCGGCACATACCCCTGCATGATGCTGGCGGCTCCCTCCATCGATGACTCTACCACCGCCTGCGGCGCAACCGACCGCCACCCATTCGGTGCTACTGGTGGCAGCTCGCCCAGCAGCAGGCACGCGGCCGCAGTGACAACGGCACACGCTGCTGCTGCCCCAAGTAGCAGCAGCGGCATGTGGCTGCTGCCAGTCGATGTCATGAGCACCACAACAGCCGCGGCACCCGCCTTGGAAGGACGTCATCAGCCGGGCGCGCAGCAGCTGGTCACGTCAGAGTTGCCCTGCTGCGGCAGTGGGTTGGCGACCGACAGCTACGGCTACAGCCACAGCTACGGCTACAGCTACAGGCACAGTCCGCCGGCGCAGCAATCCTTGCATGTGGCGGGGCCGTACCAACGCTATAGCCATAACACCTACGGCGCCGCCACGGGTGCGGCGCCGGCGGCATGGCTTCCCGGCAGCGCGCCGGCTGCAGCCCCGTCGATTTACCGTGCTGCTAGCAGTAGCGCCTGTTCTGTGGGCTGTGGCTTCGGCGGGGAGCCGATGCGCGGCGGTCGCGGCACTGCCGGCGCTGCTGACGGCGGGGCACTGCTGGGCCACATGCAGGAGCTGGATGCGCTGCTGGATGCGATGGTGTGTGTGGACACGGAGGAGCTGCTGCCGGCCGCAGACGGCACGGACGAGGGCCACGGCGGCGGCGGCGGCGGCGGCGGTGCCGCCGGCCTGGCGAAATGCTGCTGGGTGGCGGAAACGAAGGACCAGATGGGCACTTCTGGCAATGCGCTCATGACGGAGGCCATTCCAGACCTCCTGCTGCTACCGTCATCGCCGCTGCCGCCGTGCCAGCAGCAGTCCGAGGTGCAGCAACTGCAGGTGCTTGATCGGCAGCTAGCAGGCGCAGCAGCGGTTCCCTGGGCGGTAGGGTTCTTAGCTGCTGCCCCGGCGGCGTCTGGCGGCAGCGACGCTATAGCGGAGACCGCCGTGCCCCCGGAGGGCGGCTATCTCGGACGGGATGGCGTCATCGCCTCTCCATTCCTAACCGCTGGCGGTTTGCGGGTGCAGCCGTTCGGCGGGCCCCGGTCGCTCCAGCGGCCGCATCTGGCCGCGGCCGCCGCAGATGGCGCAGCTGCAGCGGCTGCGGTGGCTGCAGCCGCGGACGCCCTCTGCGATGCGGGACACAGCAGTAGCGCGTACTGTGGCACGACCTTTTCGTCGGCGGTCCTGGCAAGCTCACGCGACAACAGCAGCCTGCGCCCGCCGCTGGCAGCAGGCAGCAGCATCTATGCCTGCCTGCCGTTTATGCCGTCCGACGCGGCTTCGCCAAACCTCTGCGGCATGAGCAGCCACGGCTTTCGTGCAGCTGACAAGCGGTGTCCGTGGGAGCAGCTAGAGCACCACCAGCAGCAACAGCAGCAGCGGCTGGCTGCCGCAGCACCAGCAGCGCATGGCAATGCTGGCTGGTGTGGCGGCCTGCTGCAGGCGCCGTCATCAGTGGCCCCACAAGCCATAACGGACGCGTACTGCACGCTGGGGCTTGAAGAGTTGGAGATGCAGGAGATGTTTGCGTAGGGTTGTTGCTGCTGGTACTTGTGCCTGTGTGAAGACACACGCGGCACCATGCCTGAGTGCACGAGAGCTTTGCTGACCCACCTTCGTTGTGCATTCCTCGCAAGAGGTGGCTAAATGTTGTGTTTGCACATCAGCTAGAAAGGCTAGCAGGGTATGCGGGGGATCTCGGAAGCCCTGCGCGTTTCGCCATGCGTGTGTGCATACGAGATGTTTAGTGAATACCGTGTTCCTCGTGTGGGCGTGGATGCAGGCGCGCTTAGTTAGAAACTTCAGCGTGGGACGTCGGATGGGCTAGATGGGCATAGATGGGATGGCGGTAGTAGCGCTAGTGCGTACTGATTGGAGGAAGAACGGAACGGTGAACTGCTCGCGCTGCAACGCCTCGGTAGCTCGGGTTAGTGAAGTGGATTACAAGTGAGGGTAGTGAGGGCATCGAGTTGGCAGCTATGAACCAACCTGTTCAATTCATAACGCGCTTGCATGCGTGTAATGCATGTCGCCACTGGGTAAAAGTAAACGGCTGATGCATGCTGTGCTTGCTTGCAGGTAGAGTTTTCTGCACATTTATTTCCGTGGCGTGTTGGATGTTCGGTCCGTGACAATGTATGTACATATCCTCAATCGAATGTATGTGTGCACAGAATGAATGTTTGCTTTGCGTGGTGGTCCGGCACAGTCATGCTGAGCCTCGGATGCAGGCCGGACGCTCCGCTTTGCGCCACCCCGGCGGTCTAGTCAATGCCCACACCGTGGCAAGCAATGGGCAGTAGTATGGGTTGCAAGATTGCATGAGCCAAGTGCAGAGGGGAGTCCTACCTAAGGTAAATCGGTAGGCTTGCGGGCAAGCAGGGGTGCTTAGGGCGCCCCAGTGACGCGAGAGTCTGCTGGACTGGATTTCGTTTTGCGCAAACGCCGGCTTCCTTCACCGTGGAACGGTATACAAGTCACGTTGCGTCTGTTCTTCGTTGTAGTGTCGCATCATACCAATTTTAAGTGTGTGGCTTCATGAATGGGTGCTGAAGCCTCTGTCGTGCATCCGGCCGTGGTACAGGCAGTCGTAGGTGTGACTTGTGGTTTCTGTGGGTGTTTCATTGTCGTCCAGTCCCCTTTTTCTTATAACTTGGTTCACGTTTATGGGTTGATCGCGGAAGACAATTGGATGGAGGTGTACGTATTGCACTGTGTTGTTGGTTCAATGGGCAGCGGCCCGCCCGCCGCTGTCGAATGCTCCCTTGCTGTTTGCTACCGTTGCGGTAGACAATTCCTGCTGTATGTGAGTCGGTAGCTTGGGCTGGCGGCTTTGCCTTGAACACCTTGTACCACGATGCTCTCGGCTGGCGAATGCTGGCGAGTGTGCGCGCGGGGGAATGGCTCGCGTTTGGGTTGGTACGTGGGACCCGGGAACCGGGACAAGGAGAAGAGGAAAAGGCCGCGGAGTGTGGGAGCAGGTCATGCATTTGAAGACGAGCGGAGACGTTTCACAGTGTGCATCGGCACTGTTGTTGCTGCTGCAATTCAGCCACGACAGTGCGCGCATGGCACCGTTTGCGCGAACGGCGGCGCCAGCGGGTGCAGCTCAATAATGTTTTTCATGTACGTATGTGTGAGCCACGCACGCACCCAAGTGCAACGTGTGTTTGTTATGCCCAGCCACGCGCAGGGTTGAGCGTGGTGTTGGTCTTCTGGAAGATAATTCTGCGCAGCGGCGAGTGAGAAGGCAGACAGACGGTCTGTTGCCGTGGGACGCAAACGGTGTTAGTTAAGGAGATGTGGAGGGGCTGGTGACTCAGCGTGGTCATGCGGGGCATCGTATCAAGTGTAGGCATGGTGTGATGCGACTCCCAGCGAGGTAGAGGGCGGGGGGGGGGGGGCGCAGGTCCCGGCGGATGGTGCCGGCGAAACCCAGCAGACTGTGGGTTTTGAGTGCGTGGTGGGTGTGCTGTGCTTTCCAGCCTGCTTCTGTCTGTTCTGCCCGAGGTAGGGTGTGGTGCATGGCTCATTTGTCATCCACCCATGCACAGACCTCTGGTGGCAACGGGCGGTGATGGCCGGACTTGCCGTATGATAATCTCAGACGTTTTGCGGCGGCAGAGTTAGTGAAATGGATGTCGGTCTGTTCGCTTGCGCTCATGGCAACTCGGCTAGAGAACCCGGCCAGGCGCAGAGTTGTCACGAATGGATGTCAGTCTCCCCTGGTCAGTCTGTTCGCCCCTAGCTAGGCACCCCAGAACGGCTGAACCCGGCTCTCTAGGGCCAGGGGCGTACGTTAAACATGCGACCGCTGCGTGCGGACAGGCCCGATGGGGCATGGCGCGTGGGCAAGGTGCATGCGACAGTGCGCGCGGTGTACGCCAGGGGTGTGGTGCCAGGGGTGTGCGCTCTGGCGGTACGCCCTGAGCAAAACAGGGTAAAACTGCTGCTGGTGTCGCGCAATCGCCACGTTGTAATTTCTGCCTTCCTGGTACAGTGGTACTACACCCCCAGGAAGACCCAGCGCCTTGAGCGGACGGATGTGGCCATGTGGGCACTGGGCTGCAGCCCCCGGCTACCCGGTGGCCCACCGGTACGTGCCCAGTGCCCTGGCTGCATACCGGGCCTTATGAATGGCTGTACCGCCGCTGCGGGAAACGCAGCGTCGGAAACCTGTCCACGCAGCGCCTGCACGCTTTGATAAGCGCGGTGTGACCGCCAAGATAGCTGCAGAAGCTCGGGGAGCCCTGGCAGGGACCGAAGGCACGACCAGGAGGGGCCGTCGACAAGGGGCTGCGACGGCCCACAAGGGTGCAAGGGTGTCGTAAAACCGCCAACTGCCTTCGCCGCGCCGTTCGACTCCCCTCGTTTCTTTAGGCCGCCCTCTCTCCACTTAACATGAAGTCCACCGCGCGCGACAATTGTTCATTCAGCTTGCAGCGCCGTGCAGACGGGTCACAAGATTGGGCTCAGTCGCGAACCGGCGTCGTAGAAATCGGACCCTCACTTGTTATGGGCGACGTTGCTGTGCCACACACTCACAGTGGAGCCAATCCCTATTACGTTATTCTTAAGAGCTGGCTGCTCCGCTGAACAAAGACTTGCTCGTGGATTCAGAGTCAGGACGCCCTCTGTCGCCTGTCAGTACACCTGTTACCTCCCTGAACTTGATTGACTGCGCACATCGGGCCAGCCTCTGAAGTAAGGCTCTAAAAAGAGGGGAAGCGCCCAACAGCGCGACATCGACGTGCGTTCATGAAGTGCCACGGCCGACCTCGCTGCGCTGACAAAGCGGCTGTAACACTTCTTGTTTTCGCTTTGGGCGCTTGGACGGGAGGTAGGTCCGGTCGGGTGGCCATCGACGCAACATGGCCCGCGCGCCTGAGCATACGGTCTTATCGGTCCTATTCACTGGACGGGCGTATGGTGCCGAAACGACTCCGGCGTTTTCTGGCGCGTTTCTTTTTTGGTGCTGCGGTTGCTCGAGGGCCAGGTCCCTGCGGCGTTGCACCAGCTCAATGCCAGCGATCAAAGCGCGTGTTTATGCATCGGACCGCCGCCAAGAGTCGCGCGCGTGGTGACAACCGGCTCGATCGCCTCGCATGTACTAGTAGTGCCGGTTTTGCCGACCGTGCTCCCTCTTATACCACGCTCCCTCCCGTGCGCAGATGCGGCGCGACAGCTTCTGCAGCAGGGCAACGCTAAGAAGTCGCTGGAGGGCCAATTGGTGTTCTTCGACGACCACTCGGGCAGCGGCGGACAGTGGGCGGTTCGCAGCACGCAAGGCAAGCTGTCCAGCCTGGGCAAGGGCGTGAAGCCGCCCAAGAAGGACAAGGACGGGAACGACGTGCAGCCTGGGTCCACCATTGCGCTGGTAAGGCTGCGGGAGAGGCCACAAAAACCAGGCCGCCAACAGCGCGTCCACGAACCGGGCGCCTGGGTTTTGCTCTGCATGCACCCGGGTGCCACTCCCAGTTTGGGCTGCTGAGTCCAAACACTGCTCCAACTTTGAGGCGCTGGTTGGGGCTGGTGCCAAACTCGGCCACCGTTGGCCCGCATGGCATCGTGCGCACACTTCACCCCTCTAC
Organism: Chlamydomonas incerta; assembly: GCA_016834605.1. NCBI lineage: Eukaryota > Viridiplantae > Chlorophyta > Chlorophyceae > Chlamydomonadales > Chlamydomonadaceae > Chlamydomonas > Chlamydomonas incerta. The sequence goes on along the minus strand of JAEHOC010000003.1, from coordinate 3,139,316 downwards.
GCGACTGGCCCTAGGGTCTTGCCGGAGTGGCACCCGGGTGTCTGCATGCTCCCACGCTCAGAACCACCTAACGGCCCCCGCCCCCGCCACGACGTTGCAGACGTGCCCCACCGACGTCAACGGCGACTGCAGCTTCGTTTCCTCCTCCGACCTCTTGCTGCTCGCTGGCGTGCCGCCGCCCACCGCCGACTCGGTGCTGGAGAACATGTTGGTCATGATTACCGACTTCAGCGCCTGCGACGGCGGCGCCGCCTGGACCGCCGGTGCCACCGTGGACGCCGCGACCCGGGCGGTCCTGGGGCCGAATGCGGACGGCAATGGCGGCGTGGCGCAGGCGGTGGGTCTTTGCAGCTATGGCCGCGTGCAGATCAGCACCGCCACCTTCACGGCCATTGTGGTGCAGCCGGCGTGCGTTGCTGGAATGGCCACCACCTGCGAGTGAGTTGCTCGGGCGCAGACGACGGACTCGAAATGAACGGGAAGCCGGAGGGGGCATCATGCGTTGATGGGGGGCCAGGTGTGCGTTCCGAAGGGACCGTGTATGAGCGAGGGACGTAACGCACGCACTCTCGTTCCCTAACCGAATCCTTGCGCTGGCCTGCTGCGCTGTCCCCGTGCGCACACACCATGTTGCTCGGCCCTGATGACCTTGTCCTCCCTTGTCCTCCCTCCCGGTCCTACCCGCCCTGCCCTGCTCTGCTCTGCCCTGCAGCTTTCTGTCCATCGCCAACAACGCGGACGTGGCCGCCACCGCCCTGCTGGGCGATGCCGCCTTTGCGTCCTTCAGCCGCTACGTGTACGTGCTGCCCAGCGCGTACACGTCCGTATGCACCTGGCAAGGAATGTCGGCGCTGCCCGGCAAGCAGTTCTGGCTGCAGGTGCGTGTGCGCGTGTGCGCGTGTGCACGTGTGCGCGTGCGGCTTGTGTGCCAGACGCAGCATGCATGATTGAAGGCCTCGTTTCGGGACCGCGCAAACAGGGGTGCCGGCTGCTGAGCCAGCGGCGTGCGTACGTGCAGTGCCCCCACGCCATGCGTCGCCCCTCAATCTTACTTGCGCTGATGACACATTACGGTATACCGTACCCATGCATGCTGCGGCCCCTCTATCTTTGTTCATTACCCACTTCTTCTGCCGCCGTGTTTCCCTCACCGTCCCTCGCCGCAGCCGACCAGCAACGGCATGAACCGCTGGGCCACGGTGCTGCAGGAGTGGATCCACAACTTCGGCCTGTTCCACGCCTGGCAGGGCGGTGTGGAGTATGCAGACCTCTCTTCCGCCATGGGCCGCGGCTCAGCCTGCCCCAACGCCGCGGGTGAGTTGGTTGGTCTGCATGTTTTTTTACGGTTTTTTCACGGGTTCGCTCTTGCCCCCTGCCCACCGCCCATCCCCGTTCCTGGCCATCCAACGTGCGCGTGTGTGCGTGCCGACCTCCAGAGCTGGCGCGGCTGAACTGGGCCTCCGCTGCCCCCGGTGGCGCCGCGCTGTCCTCGGCCGGCCTGGCGCCCGCGGCCCCCGTGACCTTCACGCTGCCCGCCACCTACCTGACCGGCACCGGCGCCTATGTGCGCGTCACGCCCGACTGGGCCACCACCGGCAAGAACCTGTACCTGGCGGTGCGGGTGCCCAAGCAGGCCGACGCCGGGCTTGGGGCGGCGTACGCGAACGCGCTCAACGTGCACGAGGTGCGCGCGAGTCATGGGAGGGCGGCTGTCGGCTTGGCGCATCATTGCATTGCCTGTGTTTGATTGGCGTCCCGTAGACACCGCTACGGACCAACCATCCACTGGTACATACGCGCCATCGCTCTGTCGCTGAACATGCTTGCTTGTTTATTTGACGCGCGCAGGTCAACGCCGCCATCGACAACGCGGTGGTGGCGGGCACGGGCGGCTGGTACCAGGACCGGCAGGTGTCCTTCCTCAGCGCCGCCACGCTCAGCACACGCGTCGTCGTGTCGGGCTACAACCTGGTGGTCTACAGCGGCGCCTGGGTGGGGACCGACTTCATGCGCGTGCACATGTGCCGCTACCTCAAGGCCGACACGGAGTGCCCCACCTTGGACACCCTTGAGGCCCGCTTCCGGCCGTCACCACCGCGGCCGCCCCCTTCGCCTTCTCCACCGTCTCCGCCCTCGCCGAAGCCTCCGACGCCACCGCCTCCCAGCCCGCGGCCCCCTGCCCCGTCGCCGCCGCCGTCGCCCACCCCGCCGAGCCCCCGCCCGATGCCCCCCTCACCCGCGCCGCGGCCGCCGTCTCCGGGCCCTGGCCCACCGTCGCCCGCGCCGCGGCCGCCGTCGCCGCCGCCTCCCCCCAAGTCATCCAAGGGCCGCTAAGCGCCACGACCTCAAGGCGCAAACACAGCAGGCAGCTGCTCCGCTCGCTGCTGTTCACCAACGCTGGATCGGAGCCGTATCACGCCGTCTACATCCCGCGTGCCCTTGGGCCACGCTTGCTTGATGGGCAGCGCTTGAGTTGTGGGCAGCTGCGTGCGCAGCGTACCGTATACAATCAAGGCAAGTAGTTCGCACATGAGCCTTGGCATGGACCACCCGACCATTGCCGTGCGTGTGCTTCGAAATACTTGAAAAACAATCAGATGATCGACGGTATTGCTGTTAGTTAGTTCAGAAGACAGTCAACAGCAGGGTCCGCACTCTAGGTGCCTTGAATGGGCTGGATGTGGGGCCACACACATGGGGCCTCCATTGATTGAATGGACAGCCCAGTTTAATAGCACGGGCCGCGGTTGGAACATGCCGCGGCTGTGTCGTGCGATGTGTGGGGCTTTCGCTGAGCACCAGGCTGCATGCTGCGCAAGCATGGCAGAATCCTGATCAATGCTGGAGCTCCGGATCTGCTCTAGCGGGATTTGTCTCGAGTCAGACAGCAGCGTTAGTTGGAGTCGTGGGCATTCTTTGCACTGAGTCGTAACGTGAGCGGCAAATTGAGCACGGGGTTGCTTATGCGACGGCGCAGTAGTGGGCCGTACGTCAACCCCAACCCTTCATCGTCTTTCTAGTTTGTTGCACGGTGCGTGCACGGGGTCGCTTGCTCGCATCTCGACTGTTCGCCTCCATCTGCTGGGCGAGGATCAAGTCGGTTGCAAAGCAGGTCTCCCGTATGCGCTGCCCTTCATTTTGTGATCCCGCCCGCTGTAGGTGTTGGTGAGCGTGTAGCTACCAGGAACAATAATGCATAGGTGAAACCCATGAGCTGGTGATTACGCAAGCTAGTCATGCAAAGAGATCTCAGTTGCGTTTGCGGTAGGCTCGTGCGGCTTGGGATGCTACGCACGTGCGGTATGCCACGCCGCCGAAAATGCTCGTGCCTTGGCTTAAACCCAAGTGCTTCAACTATTACCATGAGCTTACTTCGTTTATTCATCCGGTTGATTGAGCCCTGGTATGCCAGGGCCGTGGGTGCACACGCGTCTGCGTGCGCACGACTCCTATTATTCATCCCGCGCCGAAAGGCGCTTGCACTTGTTTGCTGTTGGCCTGTATGTTGCTGTTGGACGCCTAGGGCGTTCACGGCAAACTTGTTTTGATGACGGTGCGAATGGCCGCGGAGAGATCTGGTAGGCCATCCAGGGAGGAGCAATCTTTGCGCGGCGAGAAGCGCCCAATTGCTGCTGCAGGGTGGTTGGGTGGTTGGGCGGTTGGGCGAAGGCCACGAGCCTTAGGGGGAAATTGCTGCAGCGGCAGATCTACAAGACTGCTGTAGTTCAGGGGCGGGGCCGGGGCAGTCCACAATTTAGGGGGGAATGGGGAATGCCAAGGGCCAGCTGGTGTCAACGGGAGCAGCTGATGAGGATCGGTGGCGCTTGCGATTGACGTTCTCCGTAAGGGGCCAATCGTTTGGCGCCCGGTGTGCCTGTGTCGTGGGCCATGCTGCTGCTCGAGCGGATGACGTGTCTAGGTGGCTCGTCATAAGCGATCACGGGGCGGAGTAGGGCACAGGGGATCTGGCACACCTGCCGAGGAGTAGCCAGCAGTACGCCAGTACGGCAACATGCACGTGTGCTTCAGTGGCTGCTGGGAACTCCCACACGTCCTTGTGCCCTCCGCGGGAACTTAGGGGTCTTGCGGACGGCCTCGATGAGCTATCTAGCTAGCGCACGGCGGGTATGCTAGTGGGCCGCGGTGGTGAGGCACAGAGGCTCACCAGTTCCGGCGTTGCTACACACCGTGCACGGAATCAAGCGTTGCCGCACACACATCTGTGAGCTATCTGTGTATCCAAACCTCGCACGTACGCACGCGCGTTTGGAGAGCTCATGGAGAGCACCATACCTGCAACGGCTTTAACCGGTACGAGCGCACGTGAAAGTTGGCATGCAGGGAACAGATCCTACACCGCGCATGTAAGCCTTGGGGCTGCAGCTTCGTTGTGCAGTGCATGCAACCCCGCTACTTTCTGCGTCGCTGCAAGTTCCGCATCACGAACAGCAGCTCACCGCGCACGACACAGCGGCGCACCAGCCCTGTCTGACTGCCCTAAATGCACTGACCAAATATTGGCCATTTCTGACATGTGCTGCGCCATTGCCCCAACTCTCCTGACCCGCGGTCTTGTCCGCATCTCTACATCTCCCCACCGAGCCAGCACCTGCCCTAGCCGCGCCCGCCTCATGCGCCCCTGCAGCGGCGGCGCATAGCACCTGATGCGCAATAATACACACGTGCATGCCACACGTACTCCGTATGCGCGATGCTGTCTGATGTCTGAGCCTCCTGCCAGCCTGCGGCTACCTACCAGCATGCCTGAGCTAGAACAAGCTTATTAATTCCAGTTTGATCCGCTATTAGGTCCATCCTGCACCTGCGCCGCCGCGTCTATCTGCGCTCCGATGCGCCACTGCTGCCCACTATCTTGTCTTGGGGGCGAAAAGCGCCATCATTATCCATCAGCTTTTAAGTGATGCCGAGACCCGCCGCCACTGCTGCTGCTATACTCCTGCTCTTGCTGTTCCTCTGCTTGCTCCTGCTCCTGCTATCTGCTCCTGCTATCTGCTCCACATCCTGCTCCTGCTGTTGCTACTGCTGCTGTTGCTGCTGCAGCTGCTGCTGTTGCTGCTGCAGCTGCTGCTGCTGCTGCTGTTGCTGCTGCTGTTGCAGTTCGACGTCGCGCTGCTGCTCCCGCTCGACCACCTTCATTATAAACTTCGTCACCTGCGAGGCCAGCATATGTGCTTGTGTAAAAGCGGGCATACGGCTGCGGCGCGTTGTGGCGTACGCCCCGCGCCTCAGCCCACCCCATCCATATCCCCTTCACGCGCGCTTTGCTCTCGCCCGCTTGTGTGCCCTCGCAGTCAACACCAGGCGCAGTTTTGTCACGCTTCTAATCTTTGCCGTTGTTCCACATGTTGCCACACGCATACGCAAGCACCTCCGGCGCTTTCTGGGCTGCCTTCATTTCATTTTCTTGACGCACGCACGCACGCACGCACGCACGCACGCACGCACGCACGCACGCACGCACGCACGCACGCACGCACGCACGCACGCACGCACGCACGCATGGCCCTCCCACAGCCACAGCCGCGCGCACACGCGCCTCCCACCTGCGCGTGCTCCCGCACCAAGAAGTCAGCGGTGGTGGCGGCGGCGTGGCTGCCCATCAGCCGCTCCGAGGACTTGGCGGCGGCGCGGCGGTAGGCGTCGCGGCTGAGCAGGCCGGCGCGGTGCAGCGGGTCCAGCGTGGCGCGCACGAAGGCCACCACCTGGAGGTCGGGCGGCGCACCGGCGGTGTGGTGTGGTGTGGTGTGATGTGGTATGGATGGGCGGCGCGGTGGTGTGATGTGATGTGAGTGGGTGGGTGAGTAAGGGTCCATCAGCGTGGTAGGTTGGCTGTTGAGCTCCATGTTCATGATTAGCTATGACGAGCGGATGGATGTGGGCTCTGACTAATGGCACGCACGGCAACAGTGCTGCCACCTGCAGCCGCCCCGTGTCGATGTCATGTACGGATTGCCGCCCGCCCCGCACCTGGCCTTGCCCCGGCCCCAGCCCTCCCGCACCTGGTCGCGCAGGCGCCGCCGCGGCTCTGAATTGTCCCACTCGTCCGTCCCCACCTCGCCCACCTCCCCGGGCTCCAGGGCGGGGGCCGGCGGCGGGGGAGGCGGCGGCGGCTGCGGCACTGCTGGCGCCGCTGCCCCATAGCGCTGCTGCAGGTTAGGCGGCAGGTGCGGCGCAGGCAGCGGCGGGCGAGTAGGCCCGCCCTGAGCGGCTGGAGGAAGGGGCGGCGGTGGGCCTGGCGGCAGCGGCGGCGGCGCGGTGGCGGGCAGGGGCGGCTGTGCGGGTGGCAGAGGCGGCGGCTGGCACTGTCCACTGCCCCTCGGAGCGCCGTGACCGACCGGCGGTTGCAGCGGCCGCGGCGCCGCTGCTGTTGCCAGGGCGGCTTGAGCCGCCACAGCTCTGATTGCGCCACCAGCAACAGCCGTAGCCGCAGCCGCAGCCGCAGCAGCAGCACGGGCCGGGGCAGCGCCAGCGGCCATGGGCTGAGTGGCAGCGGGCCCGACGTCTGCGCCCGCTGCGCCGCCACCAGGGGCTGCGTTTGCCTCGGCGCTGCTCTGCCGCCGCAGCTGCTCTTTCTCGCGCTCTGCCGCTCGCCGCCTCTCCTTGTCCTTCTCTCTCCCGCTGCTGCTGCCGCTGCCGCTCCGGCCTCGCATCATGCGGTTGCGTGGGTTCACGGCGCCCGCCAGCGCTGCCATTGCGGCGGCCGCCGCCGTCGCCGCCTCCGCCGCTGCTGCCATGGCCCGTTTAGCGGCCTTCTTCGCTGTGTGGCGCCGCCACCTCGCCTCCTCCGACTCGCCGCCCTTACCGACAGTGCGCGGGCGCTTACGAGGCTGCGCCCCGGCCTCCGCAGGAGCTGCCTCGGCCTCCTCCTGGCCAGGCCGTGAGCGCTTGGCCGCTGCAGCCATGGCGGCGCCACAGGGTACGCCTGCGGCGGCTGGATTGGCGGTGCCAGCGCGCGCATAAACCGCGGCAGCGGCCGCCGCCGCCGCCGCCGCGGCGACACCAGGCCCGCCGCCAGGGCAGTCCGGGATTGCGGCTGTGGCCTCACCCTCCTCGATCGCATCCACGTCGTCGACAACCTGCGCCTCCTCAGCTCCCTCCTCCTCGCCTTCCGCCCGCCCGTCTTCTTGCTGCCCCACCTCCGCCTCCTCGCCCTCCTCCTCCGCCTCCTCGTCCTCGCCCTCCGCCTCCTCCTCCTCGTCCTCCAGATCGGACCCGTCGGACTCAGAGCCGAACATTCCGTCATATGAAGCGGGCGGCGAGGCGTCCGGAGCGGACGGCGCGTCGTCCGCCGCACCGCTACTTCCCCTGCCGCGACTGCCGCCGCCGTCGCTGCCAGCACTGCCGGTCCGGGCATCCTGGCCTGCCTGCGCACCCACCGCCGCCGCTGATGGGCCCTTCGTCGAATGCTTGGCGCGCTTTCGCGACGTTCCCTGCGGCCCCTGCTCCGCCGCCGCCGCCGCCTCCTCCCGCCCCTGGCCTTCATCGTCACTGCTGTCGAACAAAGAGTCCACCAGCGCATCCGCGACCGCGCCGGCGCCCGCGTCGGCCGCGCCCGCGACAGCGCCCGCAGCCGCATCGGCGCCGCCTGCCTGGGGCGGAGGGGCCGGCCGGCGCGCTGCCTGCGCCTGGGCAGCCGCGGCGCCGGCAGCGACGGCGGCGGCGGTGGTGATGCGTGCGATGGCGGGCGGCGCGGCGCGCTTCGTCCCGGCCATCACGCGTGCTGAGGAGGCCGATGCTGCTGCTGCTACTGCTGCGCCCGCAGCGGCTGTAGCACCCGCACCGCCTGCCGCAACCCCCGGCGCGCGTGCGAGCGCAGCCGTCGCCCCGCCGGCGCCGCTGCCGGCTGCCGGAGCCGCAGCAGCAGCGAGGCCGGCACGCGGAACGGCGCCGCGCGCGGCCGGCGCGGCCGCGCCGCCCGCGCCGCCTCCCGCTGTAGCGCCGCCACTGGGGCCGAGCGAGCCCCCGCCGCCGTACCTTGCGGCCAGCTGCCGTACCAGCTGCTCCGGCAGCTCCAGGCGCTCTGGTTCCGGCTTGGTCTGTGTGGCGTTGAGAACAAGGGGGGTGTGCGTGCGCAATGGAGATCATGGGACACTAGGCGGGTTGCTGGGGGCTGACTTGCAATCAGTAATGGGCTCCATGCGCGCAGCCGTCCATGAGCCCTTAAATCAAAGCACACGCATTTCCCCTGACCACACGCCTTCGCCCCCCAAATGGTTCATGCGGGAATTGGAAAAAACTAACACACACACGCACACACACACGCGTGTTCACATTACACGTACACACCCCCGCACACACACGCACCCGGCGCACGAGCGTGTCGTACGCGGCCTTGGACGTGACCTGCCGGTACACGCCCATCTCCGCCGCCACCGCCGCCGCCACCGCCGCCTTGCGCAGCTCCGGCTGCTCCGTCACCGCCTGTCAGGTGGGGCCCCGCACGCGGCGCACATCAACGTAAGCCTCGGAAACGGAGCGTCGTAACTCGTAAATCTTTCGGTACGGTGGCACCATGCAGCACAAGCGCACGAAGCTGCGGCGCGAGCCCGTTGGCCCCTCCCGGCGCCGCAGGGGCACGCGCACATCCTCACAGCCGCGTACGTGGCACTCCGTACTCCACAAACGGCCTTCTGCGCGCCCGCCCGCCCGCCCACCTTCCCCACAATGCCCAACGCCGCACCTGCAGCGCGCGCGCCTCGCCCACGCCAGCCCGCTGCAGCGCCAGTCCGAGGTAGCCGCCCGTGAGCAGGTTGGCTCCCTCCTGGCGGCTGAGGCGCGGTATGGCGGAGCGCGGCACGTAGGTGACGAAGGCGCGCTCCGCCACCGGCACCGCCTCGCACAGCTGCCGCAGCAGCGCCGGCGGCAGCGCCGCCGGCGCCGCGGGCGCCGGCACCGGCGCAGCGCCGGTCGGAGTAGCAGTGGCAGCGGCAGTGGCCGGCGGGCCGGTGGCAGCAGCAGCAGCAGCAGCAGTAGCGGGAGCAGGTGCTACGGCGGCTGGCGCGCCATTTGCTGCTGGCTTTTGGGCCGCTGGCGGCGCGCTGGCGGCAGCGACTGGCTTGCCGGGCACCCGCGGCGCGCTACCTGGCCCCGCTGCTGGCGGCTTGGCTGGCAGTCGGGCCGCGCTAGTTGCAGCCCCTGCCGCAGCCGCACCCTTATCTTTGTCCTCCTTGTCCTGCTGCTGCTTGCTCAGGCGCTCCTTCAGCAGCGCCCGCAGCCGCTCCTGCTCGCGCTCCCTTTCAGACAGGCCCTCCACGGCCTTGCCGCCGCCGCCGGTGGCGAGCAGGGCCTGCTGAGCGCCTTTGACGGCGCTGCCTGGCTGCTGCTGCTGCTGCTGCTGCTTCTGCTGCTGCTCCCGGCGCGCGCGCTCCACCTTTTCTGCGCGCTCCTTCTGCTGTGCGTCGCGCAGCCGCCATGCGCGCTCGGCGAGACTGAGCCCCGCCAGCTCGGGTGCCAGGGGCTGCGGCGTCGCCTGCAAGCAAGGCCACAATTGCGTATGGGTACTGGCATCAGCGTCGAGTAACTCAATGGGATGCGACCATGCCGCCGTTTGCGGGTGCATCGGCAAAGCTGAGAGCAGACACTACGCCAACCCAGGCGCCCTCACCTGCGCTGTCAGCGGCTGTGGCGCTGGCGGCAGTCGGGTGCGGCCCAGGGGCTGCGCGCGAAGCGGTCCCGCCCCCAACGCGGGTGCACCGGCTGCCGCGTTTGCAAAAGGCAACGCGTCTGCGGCAACAGCTGCGGCTGCTGCGTCAGCGGCCGCACCCTCCAGCTCGGCAGGTCCCTCCTCGGCCGCATCCCGCTCACCGGTTTCTCCGTCGCCCGCTTCCGGGACCGCCACCTCATAATCTTCCGTGGTCGCTTCCACCGGCCCCTCGCAATCTACCTGCTCCGATGCGTCCGCCGCGGCCGCGGCGGCGACCGCGTCCTTGTCCTCCGCCGGCAGTGCCGCTGCTGCCCCCACCCCTTCAAGAGCTCCAAGCTTGCCAGATCCCTCCCGCTCCTCCAGTGCTGCTTTGGCCGCCGCCTCCTGTTGTTTAAGCCGCTGCTGGTCTTCGTCGTGCAGCTGTTCTTGTCGTTGCTGCTGCTCTTGTTGCTGCTGCTGTCGCTGCAGGCGCATGGCCTCGATCCGTTGCACTACCGCCGCCGTGGAAGCATCCGCCGCCGCCGTTGCCGCGTCCACCGGCCGCGTAACGGTCACGCCAGGGCCGGAAGTCGCACCCGCTGCAGCCGCGGTGCTGCCGGCGGCACCAGAACCAACATCCCCAACGTCAGTTGCGCGTACCGGGTTGCTGGCGGTGGTGGCGGTTGCCGCTTGCGCTCGCAGCTGACTTCGCGCCCCGAAGTTGTTTGTGACCCGCACCGCCGCCGGCCGCCTCTGCGTGACGAGCTCTGGCTGCTGCTCCGCCTCCCGCTGCCGCCGCACTTCCTCTTCCGCCTCCTCGACTGCCAGCCGCTGCCCCGCCGCCGTCGCCGCCGACAAACTAGCGCCCTGCCCCTGCCCTTGCCCTCCCTGCTGCTGCCCCTCGCCGCCGCCCTGCTGGTCCGCCTCATCCTCGCTCCACACCTCCTCATGCGCCGGCTGCTCGCGTGACGGCGTGTACAGGTTCATAGGCGGGGACCACAGCACGCCTCTGGCGTCGTTCCTCGATGCGGCCGAAGCAGCGGCTGTAGCAGCGGCTGCAGCAGCGGCTGTAGCACCGCCGCCACCACCACCAGGTCCGTCTCCGCCGCCGCTGCTGCGGCTACTGCGGCGGTCACGGGCAGACGGCGGCCGTTGGTCGGGCGGGGCGCGGTGGTGCCGGCTGTCGGGCGGCGGGCCGGCGGCGGGCCGGCCCCCGTGCGGCGGCCCCGCTTCGCGCGGGTGGCGGCGGTCGTCGCGGTCGTGGTCGTGGGGGAAGCGGGAGGCGGCGGGCGGGGCGGCTGCGTCCCAGGGCTCGTGGCGCGCGGCGTGTCGCGGCTCGTGCCTGGGGTCTCGCCGCCAGGAGTCCTGTCGCGAATCACGGCGCTGCCAGTCGTGCTGCTGCTGCTGCTGCTGCTGCTGCTGCTGCTGCTGCTGCTGCTGGTGATGATGACTGTCGGGGTGATGCTCCTGTTGATAATGATTGTCGGGGTGGTGGTGGTGCTGGTCCACCTGGTGTGGCTCGTGCGCCCTTACCATCGGCCGCGGCGGCGGCGGCGGCAGCTCGCCGCCCCACCCGTGCTCCCACGGCTGGGCGTCCGCGCCCGCCGGCCTGCCACCATCCTCTCCCGCGCTGCCGCGTGTCGGGCTGTACAGCTGCGGCGGCAGACCGCCGTAGCCGCCGCCGCCATTGTCGTAACCGCCGTAGCCGCCGCCGGCTTGGGCATGGTCTGTTGTGGCCTGTGCTGTGGTGTGCTGGACCGAAGGGTACGTCAGGTACGAGGGCTCAACAGCCGGCGCGCCGCGCCTGGGGTCGTACGGGAGTGGCTCGCCCCCGGCCGCGGCCGCGGCCGCGTCGGAGTGGGGCTGCGGCGTGTAGGGCTGGGGCAGCTCGTAGTGGCTGTGGGGGGCACTGTACGCCTGGGGCGGGGGCGGCAGCGTATGTGCCGCTGCTGGTGCTGTGTTTGGCGCCGCCATCACCACCGGCGCCATGAAGCCGCCGCCGCCGCCGCCGCCGCCGTTAAACACGTACTGCAGCTGCGCGCCCGCTGGCAGCGCCGCCGTCGTACCGTCCGCCAGCACCACCATCAGCGTGGCCAGCTGCGGCTGGGCTGGGGCCGCCGCCGCCGCCATGGGTGCTACAGCCTGCTGCTGCTGCGGCGGCGGCTGTTGCGGCTGCTGCTGTAGGTAGTAGCCGCCTGCTGCTACAGCCGGCTGTGGGGCGGCCGCGCCGCTGGCTGCAGAGGGCATGACGTAGTAGGCCGTGTGCGCTACTGCCGACGCCGCCGTCGCGTTTGGCGCTACACCCATGTACACCTGTTGCTCGCTATCTGGGTGACCCTGCTGGTGCGGCTGCAACTGCTGATGCTGATGCTGCTGTGGTGGCGGCGGCAGAAACTGCTGCTGATGCGCGTGCTGAAACTGCTGCTGCTGCGGTTGTTCCTGCTGATGCTGTTGCAGCTGTTGTTGTGGCTGGTAGTAGGGCGCAGCTTGCGCAGGAGCAAAGCCGCCACCATGCGCAAACGACTGCTGCGGCTGCGGCTGCTGCGGCTGGAAGCCGTTCTGTTGCGCCCCAGCCGGCTGGGCATACCCGGCCCACTGCACTCCGCCCTGCACCTGCCACCCATCGCCACCTACACCCGCACCCGCAACAGCTCCAGCTGCAGCACCGCCTGCGCCGGCGCCGCCTGTCGCTGCTGCCACAGCCGCCATGGCCGCCGCGATGGCCGCCGCGAGTTCCTCCGGGTCGGCTGACAGAATGGAGGGCACGGCGCAGGGCGCAGCGGCCGTGGACTGCGGTGCCATGACCTCGAGCGCGCCCCCGGGGGCAGGAGCCTGCCATCCTGCTCCCGCCAGAGCGGCAGTAGCAGCTGCAGCCTCTCCGGCGCCCACCAGGGCCCCGTGCGCTGCTGCAGCCCCCGGCCCAGCCTCGGGCCCAGCCCCGGCCACCGCGGTCGCCACGGTCGCACAGTCCGCTTCCACCTTCTTCCGCATGGCCGCTCGCAGGCTGGCGACGGTCGGCAGCACGGCGCGCGCGGGCTTGCTGCCGGCGGCAGCCGCCTCCGGATCGCCCTCCGGGGCCGCCGCCTCCTGGGCCCTCGCCTCTGCCTCCGCGTCTGCCGGGAGCGGCCCGACCTCATCCGCGGGCTGGGCGGGCGCCGCTCCGGCAACTGCTCCGAGCGGAATCACCTGGTGGTCCGGCACGTCCCCCGACGCAGCTGCAGCTGGTGCGTGCAGTGGCTGGACGGCCCCGCAGTGGCCGGGCGCCTGCTCTGCCGCGCCCGCCGCCAAGGCAACGGCACCGTCGCTGCCGCTCAGCATCCAAGCGCCTACCCTCACCGCCACCGCTTGGGCTGTGCCGCCGCGATGCTCATGAGCGGACAGGCGCGGTTGGCACGGGGGCGGGCACGGGCAAGGGCACGGGCGCACCAAAACCCACAGGTGCGGAGCGTGCCAGCAGACCGAAGGCGCTCGCGGAACCCTTCAATTAGATTAGTGGAGCTACCTTGATCAGGTATCCGTCGTCAACAAGGTGCGGCCGGCTAATATCTCCGTGTACAAGCTAATTTCATTACAGCGCTGACGGCAGCAGCACAAACTGGCACACGCTATTAACGCACAAGATCGCATCTCACAACAAGCGTGCTCCAAGTGCTATGCATCTGAACAGTGGGCGTCTGCGCGTGCAATTGCACCTGTCATTCGGTCCTTGGCGCGACGGTCAGCCCTCGCGGGCGCCATTGTTTTGCATGTTGATTCATACATGAATTTATTGCTTTATTTTCATCCCCGAGACCCTAAAGGACGCTCTTGTCGGAATGCACTTCCCGCGCAGACGCCTGGCCGCAGCGCTGTCTTTCCACAGATATAATTGAAGGAGTGTAGCTTACAGTCATGTTTGGGGCTTCGAGCCCCGTGCCCAGCCAGGCCCCGCGACAAACGCTATTGTACTCCGGCACGCCACCCCAAAACGGGCTCAACCTGTATTACCGGCCGCTCAATCCGTCGGACCTTGAGGCACTCAAGGTGAGCTTGGCAAAACAGGGGCAGGCAAACCAAGCAACAGCAGCATCCTTGTTGCCCCACTGGCTTAATCGCCCGCAGGCTATCCACCGGGACCTCTTCCCCATCGACTACGAGGATGTGTTCTTTCGGAAGGCGGTGCTGGGGCAGGACCGGTGAGCTCTCAGGGCCTGGCCTGGCCTGGCCCGTAAACGAGCTGGGTATGAGAGCGGGCCGCGCACCTCCGCCCGCGCTGATTGAGGCGCGAGGGCGTCGGCTGCACTGCACCACAGCGGGCGGAATCTGGTGGCCTCTGGCCTCCGTACCAGCAGAGACACTAGCCGCAGCCCTCTCACGCCCCACGGTCGGGGGCACCGTGCTGGGACCACTCAGTGTGCATCTATCTATCGGGTGCAGCGGCCGCTCAGGGGTCAACAAGCCCAGCCGAGCCGACCTCCGTCGTGCAGGGGCCCACTCAGCCCCGACCTCCCGGACTCCCGTACCTCCCGCCTTCCTCTCCGTACACAGCGTGTTCTCCTGGGCCGCCGTACACAACGAGTACGGCAGGGAGCACCTGGTGGGCTTCGTGACGGCGCGGCTGGTGTACATGTACGAGTGTGACCCCGTGGTACGTGCGTGTGTGTGTGTGCCGTACGCGTGGGGTGGGGGCGGGGCTGCGGGGCGCCTGCAGGCACCTCATGTTCATATGACACGGTAGTGTGAGGCTGCCGAAGCTGAGCTGTCCACATGCCGCACCGCCTCGAACGCATCGCCTCGCGCGCACCATGCTGTGCACCACCTTGTGCGCCCTTCAACACTACGGCACTGACAGGACCGGCAGGTGCTGGGGATGGTCAGCAAGGCTCTGGACGGCCAGGCGGGCGTGTACGTGCTGACGCTGGGGGTGGTGCCGGGCTGCCGCAAGGGCGGAGTGGCGCGCTACCTGCTGGGGCTGGTGGCGCAGCACGCGGCGCGGCTGAGGTGAGCTGGCAGGAGTCGGGAGGGTGGCGGCCGGGCTGGGCTGGTGGCTAGCCGTCTAGTTAGTCTGGTTTGGCTTTGGCTGGTGTTCACAATTCCCCCGACCCCGCTCCACTCCCACCGCCCACCTCCTCACCCCAGGGCGCGCGCCATCTTCCTGCACGTCATCAGCTACAACGAGGCGGCCATGCGGCTGTACGGCAGCAGCGGCTACAGCCCCGTGGCCCGACTGCCCAACTTCTACCACCTGGTGCGGCACAGGGGGCGGCGGGGTGGAGCGCGGGGGTGGAGGGGTGCGCGGGTGGAGGGGTGCGGGGGCGAGGGAGGTGAGGGAGGCGTGGAGGAGTGGAGGTGCGGAGGAGTGGGCTTGACGGGGCGGGGCGCCAGATGGTGCTTTGAAGATGGACTGACGCCGCGCCCGCCGCGGACGCCGCGCCCGCCGCGGACGCGCCGCCTGCCGCTCCCTGCACCGCGCAGACGACCGGGAGGCAGCCCACGCCCGAGCAGACCTGGTGAGCGGCCGGCGCCACCATGCTTCCCCCTGGTGATGTCGGGCTGCTTGCTTTGCCGGCAGGCCTTTCCTCTCAGGCCTTCTGTTTTTTCACCTCGCGCTTCGCTGAACCATGTCCCACGACGAGTCACACACCCAACCAACCAACTGCATGTACGAACGTAATACTCCGCAGGTACGACTCGTACCTGTACGCCACCTTCCTGCCGCTGGCGGGCGCCGACGGCGGCGGCGGCGGCGGCGCGGCTGGCGGCGCAGCCGCCATGCAATGGGCCCTGGGCGGCGTGCTGGGGGCGGCGGTGGCGCCGTTCCGGAGCATGCTGGGCACCGTGGTGAACGGCTGCATGCCCGGCTGGCTGTGCAGGTGCGTGCTGTGACGTGCTGTGTGGGGCGTGATGTGCGGAGCTGTGTGGGGCTGTAGGGGGAGCTGCAGGCGGGGGCTGCAGGCGGGGCGCTGAACGCGCACGTGCGCGGCCGCTTAAGCGGATGGCTGGGTTGATGTGCGGCGGGAGGGGAAGCGCAGTATGGGGCAGCTGGTGTGCGCTGCTGTCTCTCGGCATTGTGCACCCGGCAGGACGGCAGCGCAACACCCGGGTGGTGGCTGGTGAGCCCCCTCCGCCACCCACATTACCCGTGACCGCAGGCAGAGCTATCCGCAGGGTTCGTTCCTGCCCTTCGGCTCCTCGCCTGGAGCCAACCCCGCCCAGCAGCGGCAGGCCGGGGGCCCGCCGCCGCCGCCCCCGCCGCCGGCGCTGCCGCATCACCAGCAGTACCTGCAACACCAACACCAACAGCAACATCAGCAGCAGCTTCAGGGCGGCTCCGTGCTCCCGCGCAGCGCCTCCAAAAGCAGCCTGTCCGACACCGCGTCCTCCGGGTGGCAGCAGCAGTACGGGCAACCGCAGCAGCCGTACGGGCAGCAGGAGCAGCCGGTGCCGATGCCGCCGTCGCCCACGCCACGGCCGCAGCGCGGCGGGCAGGGGCCGCAGCAGCAGCATCAACACCCGCACCCCTACCACCAGCAACAGCAACACCAACAGCAACAGCAACACTACAATGGCGGTAGCTTCCATGGACACGGGCATGGGCAAGGCCACAGCCACGGCCTGAGCAACGGGCATGGAGGGGCCGGCGGCGGAGGCGGAGGCGGCGGGGGCGGAGGGCAGCAGGGCGGCTCGAGATCTGGATCCAGCTCCCGCACGGTACAGTTCGTGCCTGCGGCAGGGGATTACATGGCGGCGGGGCCGGGCGCGGGGCCAGGTGGTGGGGGCGGTCCGGGCAGCGGCGGGGGCGGGAGCGAGCGCTACACGCCGCACCACCAACCGCAGCAGGGGCCGCAGCAGGGGCCTGGCGGATTCGGGAGACGGCCCGGCGGCGGCGACCGGCTGCCGGGGGCGGACGGCCATGGCAGCGGCGGTGGCAGCGGGAATGGGTACGGGCATCGAGTGCTCCAGGCATCGTCCCCGGGCGCGGGCGGTGGTGGTGCTGGCGGCGGCGGTGGCGGTGGCAGGGAGGCGTGGGCTCAGCAACAGCAGCAGCCGGCGGTGGGAGCGATGGAGGTGGATGGCTACGGCACCGGCGGCGGCAGCGGCTATGGGGTCGTGTGCTCGAACTTTGATTCGTACGCGCCGCCGCCAGCTCAGCACGCACAGCACGCCCCCGGTTCCGGCGAGATGGCGCATCCACACGCGTACGGAGCTGCGCCGGGCTGTGGCGGCGGCGCTGGCGGAAACGGTGGGCCGTGGGGCCACCGCGTGCTGATGCAGCCGCCAAACCCGGCCGACCTGCCCACCCACCCCATTCACGGAACCACCGGCGCCACGGGTGCGATCGGCGCCCACCACTGGCTGGCTGCGGGCGCCGCAGCAACCGGCGCCGGCGGCGTGGCACCAGGGGGGGCAGGCGTGCAACATGGGTGGGCGCAAGCGGCGCCGGCGCAGCAGTGGCATGCTAACGCGAACGGAGGCGGCGGCGGTGGCTACGGCTCGACCGGCGGCAGCGCGCACGGCTCTACCGGGGTGGGTAACGGCGTGGGGGGCTGGAGCGGGCCGGCCCCTTCACCGCAGCAGTTTTACCAGGGGCAGGACGCGTGTGGCGCTCCGATGAGCCCCTTGTACGCCGCCGCGCCGCCGCAACCGCCATTGCCTGTGCCGAGTGGGCTGGGGGGCGGCGGTCTGCCGCTGGAGCAGCCGGCCGGCGGGGGCTCCGGCCTGCAGCAGCAGCAGCAGTACCAGCACCGGTGGCAGCAGCGGCCGAGGCAGCGGGCGGGGGCGCACCAAGGCGGGGGCGGAGGAGGCAACACACTGCTGGGGTCCCTGTTTCGGCCGCCTGGCGGCGCGACACAGCAGCAGCAGCGGCAGCAGCAGCAGGCAGCAGCGCAGCACGGCTGGTGATGGCCGGCCGTGACGCGGTGCGGTGCGGCGCGGCGCAGGCGGGTCGTAATTTGATGACGTTGCGAGGGCGCATCGCCAGATGGAGCGAATGAATTGCAGGCGGTGGGCCAGCGTGTGCTCAGGCTCGGCGATGCCAAGACCATAATGCCATCCATGTGTTGCAATAAGGCCATTCCATGACATCCGTTTGCAATGGTGATGCATGGCCACGGCTTGGCATTTGGTGCACAGCGGTTCCTGCCGTGTGATTGATGCTGTGTGCGGACATAATACCGGAGACTTGTGAGTTTGGCGTTGTGGGCGGCACTGCTGGTGTGATGACGGACTTAATGTTGGATGGGCTCTGGTGTGTCAGTACGGTACCCAACCAAACACAGAGCGAGAGCCGGTCGGGGGCAGCGGGAGCCGTGTGAGCAACCGGTACTTGGGTTGGGCTGCTGGGCTCCCCAGCCTGGGAACCCCAGCCCCGTGTCCTAGCCTTGACTCCGATTGCGATCGCAAGCTGCGGCGACTACCCGGGGCCGTTGCCTGCCTCATCCGATATGGAATTCCGGATGTTAAGGCGCACAGGCTAGGAACTAAAGGATTTCGCCGAGTTGCGGTCTGATTTCCGAGTGACGTCTGACGGGACACATGTGCCCGCTCAACTTCTTTCTTGTGGCTGCATGAGAACAAATGCAATCGAACCCCGCTGCCGCAACGGTCAGAACCAAGTGGCCAAGGCAAGGGCGCGAAGGCTGTCTAAGAAGGATTGTAATGTGTCTCGTACCCTCCCAACTGCCCAATGGTCCAAAAACAGTACATTCAGCTATGCAAACTGCGGAGTCTGGATCGTGTTCGGCACAAGTTTAAAAGGAGGGGAAGTCCCGTGCATTGCACATGCCGGTGTACGCGCTTGGGCACATGTGTGTGCAGCCACATGCCGCATGCCGCTGCAAGTAGTCCAGGCACCGCAGAACACGCAGCCAAATGCGCTCGCTAAAAAACTCTTCCGACCCGTCGACCCGCCAACCCCTTGCCCCTGCACGGCTACCCGCAGCGCCGCGGTCCACGTGCCCGCTGCAACAGGCCACCACACACAGCTGGCTGGCACCGCGCTGCGCTGCGCGCCCAGTTATCTTGCGCCACTCCGCCCCTGCCCTGCTCATCAAGCCAGGCAAGCGAGGTACCGCCCGTTAATACGGCCCCACGTCCGCCCCCCATGAACTACCCCCCTACCCCAAACACCCAGCACAACAAAATTGCATTCACTCATCATCCTGCCAGCACACCCGACCGCTACGATGATCCATATCATATCACCCACTGGCTCACGATCACGGACGCTGCCGCGGCCCCAGTCAGCAGCAGCACCGCCTGACCGCCCGGCACCAGCTCCACCGTCCGCGCGGCCTCCACACCTGCCCCTGCTGCCCTCTGTTCCCCTGTCGCCAGCGCTGCGCCCGACCCTGTCCCCGCCGCCGGCGCCGCCGCAGGCGCCGCAACCGCCGCCGCCACAGTGCCGGTACCGCCCGCCTCCGCGGCCGCAGCAGCATCCGCCGTACTGCTGCCGTACCTGCTGTTCCAGGCCATCATGGCGGGCATCATGCCGTACAGCGTCATCACGCCGTACGTGCCCGCGAAGTCCAGCGAGGCGAAGAAGATCCCGGGCGAGGCGGTGGACAGCAGGATGGGCGGCAGGCACACCAGCGCGTAGCTGCGTGTGTGCATGTGTGCACGCGTGTGCAGGGCGAGGGGCAGGCAGGCGGGTTGATGGTGCGGGCAGGCGTGCAACGTGCGGCGGCGCCGGAAAAGGAAGCTGGCCCAGTGCACCGCACCGGCAGCGCCAGTGGACTGCCACGCGCAACAGCACGCCCCAGCTGTGCCCCGCCCCTTGCTGCTTGCTCTTCTTGCGTGTTGAGCAGGCCCAAACCCCAAACCCCAAACCCCAAACCAAAATCAAACCCAAAAACAACGCGAAAGCGCCCGGCCGCCTCACCGGCCCGCGCGCGGCATGGCCTGCAGCGGCTTGAAGGCGTCCGGCAGGAAGTCCACCGCCGCCAGCACGAAGCCGTTGAAGGAGGTGGCGATGGCCAGGAAGCTGAAGGCCTGCACCAGCGGCGCCACCACCGGGCCCCCCGACTGCTGCAGCAGCACCAGCGGGTCCAGCGCCGCCGTCAGCTCGGCGGAGGTGGCCACCGCCGGCGCGCCGGCGGCTCCGCCGCCGGCGGCCGCCTCCGCGGCTGCCTCCGCGGCTGACGCTGCGGCGGTGGCGGCGGCGCCCGCCGCCGCCACTGCGGAGGCCCCCACGCCCGCCGCGGCGTCGCCGGCGGCGGCGGAGGCCGCGGCCGCGGCCGCCTCGGCGGCCGCTGCGGCTGCGGCTGCCGCCGCCGCCGCCGCGGAGGCGGCGGACATGGCGGCTGCGGCGGCGGCGGCCTCGGCGGCGGTGGCGGCCAGGTTGTCTAGGGAGCCGAGGATGACGCCGTCCCACAGCAGGTACATGACCAGCGGGATGATCACGCCCAGGATGATGGAGGTGCGGACCTGCGACAGTTTGCGAGCAGCGCCAGCAGCTGGGCTTGGGGGATTGGTGCGCTTTACAACAGAGCCGCGAGGCCAGCAGCCCAGGCGGCAGGCTGCTTGCGCTGCTCCGGGATCAGGTCGTGCCTAGCCGCGCGCCCCTTCTTCCATCCCGCCGATCTTGTCAAACCTCGGCCTGACACCCGCCCACGGCCACCACACCCCTGCCGCGTGCGCCTCCCACGCTTCTCCCACAGCACCCCCTCCCCTCCACTCCCCATCCCCAACCCCCTCCCCACCCCCTCCTCGCAGCCGCCCATGCACACACCTTGCCCGCGTCGCACTCCAGGTTGTGCACCACCACGGGCACAATGTTGTGGAACACAAACGCCAGCGCCAGCACCGGCAGTGTGGGCGGCACCGCGCCCCAGTTGGCGGTGGCGAGCACGGGCACGTCCACCTGCGCGCCGGCGATGGTCAGCAGCGCCTGCATGGGGGGTGGGGGATCGGGGTAGGGGATCGGAGTTGGGGCGGGCTGGCAGGGTGGGGGGTGCCGGTGTCTTGCAGAGCCCAACGCAAGGGTGTGGTGGAGCGGCGTCGTGGTGTGGCGCGTGTGCCGCACATGTGTGTTCGGGCATGCCGCGAGTTCACCACGAAGTCCATCAGCGGTGAAATGGTGATGGATGCGAGGGGTGTGCATGTGACCGTACCGTGTGACATTGGCGACCCATGTCTCACACGCACCACACAAACACCGGGCATCCGGCCTAGCCCCCACACAGCTCCCACACCCACCGCGAAAGCCAGCGCGTCGGCCGCCAGCAGCGCTCCGTTGACCCGATCAAACTGGGAGGGCGTGGTGGCGAAGCACATGCCGCCGAATCCCATAGCGAAGAGCGAGGCGGCGGCCAGCGGCGGCACGCCCGCAGCCACAGCCAGGATCTGGCCGGCACGGGCCACGTCTGCGTGCGTGCGTGCGGGTGCATGCATGGGCGGCGCGTGGGGGCGCATGGGTGAGCGCATTAGAGCATCGAGTGACGGGATCGTGCAATGGGATTGGGTGGTGGGGGTGGGCGGTGGGGGGTGCAAAGATGGTACATAGAATGGGGGTCGGGGCTGTACTCCGCGGCGGGAACCGACCAAGCTGGGAAGAGGTTGAAGGGTTCCAACAGGCACTCGCGCTTTGCTGTGTCGGATGACTCACATGCCACGAGGAGGGCGTAGTTGTGGAAGATGTAGAGGAAGGTGGCGGCGGAGGCGCCCGTGCCGCCCAGCGTCTTCTCGGCCTGCAGGTGGGCGGGCGGTTGCAAGGGTGTTTGGAAAAAAGCGGTACAGGATGCACTAAAGACTGCAGACGTTTTTTCAACACACACCGCCTCACCCACGCGTGCTTCCTCTCTCGTGCTATCCAACACTTATCTAACACTAGCGCCCTGTTACACGCACCATGGTGGTGAATGTGACGTTGTCGCAGCCGTATTTGGCCACCACGTTGAGCGCCACCTCGGCGATGAGCAGCCCCGTGGCCATGGCGAAGGCGGCGCAGCCCACCAGCGCGCCCGACGTGGCGGCGAAGCCCGACTCCTGCGCGGCATACCGTGGTTGGAGCGGGGCCGGGCGGGGTGGATGGATGAGCTCCGTACCACAGAGGGTGGGGGAGGTTGGGTCGGTCAGGGCGTGCACGTCGCGGGGAAGCGCCGCGTTCCGGTGTTGGCGTGCACACATCCAGCTTCTGACTGCGGGCTGCCGCCCGCCCGCCCGCACGCACGCCGCCCGTACGCGCGCGTGTGCACGTTGGCCAACCCGGCACCTTCGTTGCGTGGGGTGGCTCCGCCCCCACCACACACACACACACACACTCACACACACACACCTGTGTCACGGCTGGCAGCGCCAGGATGCCGGCGCCCACGGTGGTCCCTGAGGGAGTGGGAGTGGGGAGTGTGTGGGGGGGGGGGGGCACAGCAGCATCATGTGAGCCGGACGGACACAGCGGGGGGATCGAATCGGGCAGCGCGGCGCGACACGCCAGCCGGATGTGTTTGCGGGGACGAGCACCGCTGGGCTTCCTGCAGCCCCTGGACATACACGAGTGGGCGGGCCCTTGCTGGCACCCCAGTCCCAGCTGTCTTCACGGGAGCGGGCGCCCCTGCTGGCTCTTCCAATCGAGAGCCTCTGCGCTGCACGCTAGCTGCCGGCAGCCTCGTGCCGTGCCGCCAGCTCGGTCTGCGCCCTGCAACCCCCCCCCCCAAATCCATGCACCGCGTGAAGCAGATGCGCGCCCAGTCTGTTCCCACGCATGCGGAGCCACTGCGCTGTGCAGCTCCCGGGGTGGGCGCGGCTGGCTGCTGCGCAACCCCCCACCACTGCCAGCTGTCGGGACCCCGTCAGCAGCTCCGCCGCAGCGGCCCGCACCTGCCACCAGCAGCGTCCCGCCCCACAGCGTCCCCGACTCGCGCTTCATGGTCCGCGGGTTCAGGTTGTTGTAAAGGCAGGGAGTGGGCTCATACGCCTCTGGAGTGAACACATCGACATCCCGCGATGCTGCCCGCGGGTGTTGCAGCCGGGCCGAGTGGCCACGAGAACCCGCAGGAGTTTGTGAGTGCGCACTATTAAGGTAGGTCGTCCGTGGAAGCCGTGATGCTGTTTGCTGCGAAAACAGGGCCTGCCGCGAGCATGGGCAGCGGTCAGCGAGCCTGGCCTTTGCTCGTTGTAGAGCCTTTAGATCCATGGTTAGATTAATGATGCGAGCTGGGTACAAATCAGCGCCGCATGAACAAAAACGAAGTGTTAAGTGTTCAGGTGGTTCAGTCGCTCGGGCGCGCTCGCGCTGGCGTCAGGGGTCAGCTTGCTGGCGCGAAGGGCAAGTCTACTGTGTTGTTAGAATAAAAGCTTCTATAGGGAAAGCGCAGGGCAGGTTGTGTTTCGTGCCGATTCGCGGCGGGATGGGCCATCGCCTGCCTTGCCCTGCCCCGCGCTTCCACTCCTGCCACTGCTGTGTGCGGGCTGTGCAGCCCGGTGCATCGCCTTGCCGCCACACAAACGCTTCATAAAACATCACGTGGCTATGAAAGGAGGGGCAGGTTGCGATTTACAACTGCAAGATCAACAAGCCGCCCCTAGTACAGCTGACTATGACGCTTGGGTCCAGGACGAGTGCAGCTCAGCCCCGTCATGTCCGCGTTAGTTTCCAGCACACAGCCAACTTGTCGTGCAACGCCTCAATACGTGACATCATCCACGTTGGATTTTGTGTAGTGCCCCAGGACTCGTTTGCTTCACGACCCCATCCAAAACAATGTTTGGAGTGTTGCGGCCCCCAGGCGCTGGATTCCGCCTGTACCCGCACTCCAGCTAGGGTGCTCAGGCTGTGCACATTGCGTATGCAGCAGTGCCTCGGGCCGTGCCTGAAACGTTTCTTTGAAACAAACCATGTCCGTTCATCCCAACGCCCAACAACCCAGCCACACACTCAGCCAAACAAAACCACGCACTCCAGCCGTGCACAAGTATGGCCTTGCCAGCCGGCTCGCTCTACTCGCTCCAGCAGGTCAGCGCCAGTCATCGGTTCTCGCTCCGGGTGCTCATCGCACCAGCGGCCAGACACTGCACCCACACTAGGAGGCACACTAGAGTCGTGTCAACTACGTCGATATTACGCCATGATGAGTGATAGATGTGCACTGGCCCCGACAACACGCAGTCGTACTTGAGTTTAGAAGTCCCATTCCCCCATGCATGCATGTACCGAACATGTGCGTCTGGACGTCTGCATCAATTAGCATGGACAGATGGACAACTCAACCTGTAATATCGACAAAATTCAGCAGCACAACAATCACCCAGCCTCGCCAGCGCCACCTCAGCCATCCATGCACGCCGCGTGTGTGTTTGACCGCCTGACCGCTGACCGCGCCCAACCACCTCGCTCCGCGTCATCCTCGCGTCACTGCCACGCTGCTGCCCAGCACTAGCCAGCAGGCGCGCATCAATCCTTGGCCTCGCAACTTCCCCCTACCACCAATAATGGCACAGCCCGGTGTCTATCTGGCTGCTGCCTGCTAGCTCCATCCACCCATTCATCCATCCCTCATCATGCTGCCGTACCGTACGACCCCCTCGCTTCATGCCTCAGGCCACGGGGATCTCCCGCACCTTGGGCACGGTCTGGGCCTTCTTGGGTATGGTCACGGTCAGCACGCCGTGCTGCGTGGCGGCCTTGATGCCCTCCGCCTCCACGCCGCCCACCGGCAGCCGCAGCGCGCGCACAAAGGAGCTGTAGCGGCAGCTGCTGGCAGTAGCCGTGCCCGCCGCCGGGCGCTTGGAGGTGCCGGGGATGCCCGGCGGGGTGGGCACGGTCTGCTGCTCGGCGGGCTCGGGGGAGGCGGCGGCGGGCACGGGGCCCTCGGAGGACTCGGCGTGGGCGCCAGTCATCGTCAGCACGCCGTCCTCGGACAGCGACACCTGCGGCGGGGGCCAGCGTGGGGTTTATGTTAGTTGAAGAGCACATGTGTTGGGTGGGGGGTAGGGCGGTACTTCATTTCAAACCCGCGCAAACGTACGACTACGGCGGCAGGAGGGGCTGTGGACACGCGCGCAAGCGCCGCCTCCACAAGCCCCCCCTCGGACCCAAATCAAGCATAGCGGCGGGGGTCGGCGGGGGTGGTGGAAGCCGCAGGGGCTGCGGACACAAAAGCGAAGTGCCTCCAAGCGCCTCGAACCCCCGTCGTCCCCCCCGGGCCAAAGTACGATGAGCACGGCGCCGTCCGGCAGCTGGAACCGTCCCCCTTCCCACTACTCCTGCTATCTAGCCACCAACCCACCCACCTTGATCTCGCTCTTGTCAAATCCCGGCACTTCGGCCGTCACCACGTACTCGTTCTCCCGCTCCTCCACCTCCACCACCGGCACCAGCCGCCCGCCGCCGCCCAGCAGCCGCGCCAGCCCGCCGCCGCGGGGCGCGGTCAGCTGCAGCGGCGTGGACAGGGCGGCGGTGGGTTCGGCGAAGAGGTCCAGCATGAATGGGTCGGTGGGGGACAGCGCGGCGGCGGGGCCCAGCAGCGGCGCGGCGAAGGAGGACAGCATGTCGTCCATCTCGCGCTGCATCTGTGGGGTGCGTGTGTGGGGTGTGGGGGGAGGTTGTGAACACCAGGTCACCAGCCCAATCGGAGGGAAGGGGGGCCAGGGGAGACGAGCGGTCAGTGTGGGGAACGGTGGGGAGGGAAGGGGCAGGGCGGGCGGGAGGCAGAGGCAGCGGGAAGGAAAGGCGTTGCCGTGCGGGGACGCGTATCAGCAAGATGGTGAGTGGCCGACAGCACAAGATATGACCACCACAGCGACCACAGACAGATATGCGCGGTCCCACGCCCACCTGCATCATGTGGTCGGCCATGCGCCTGTGTGTGGGCGGGGGGGAGGGGGCGGCGTTGCGCGCACTCAGTCAGTCAATCTGAACAGGTGAACAGGTGAGCAGCAGCATGCTGTACGCAGCTGGGCCCGGACGCAGCAGGGCCCGGACGCACGAGGCCATCCCGTACCGTACGTACATAGCGCCCACCCCCACCACCAGCAGCGCCCCCAGCGTCCACCCACCGGCACCCAGCCACCGGCACCCAGCACCAGCACTCACCTGAAGGGCGACGGCATCAGTGTACTGCTCAGCAGGTCCAGCTCCCCGCCGCGGCCGCCGGCAGTAGTAGCAGCAGTAGCGGGGGGCGTGTTGGCCAGCTGCTGCGACTGCTGCTGCTGCTGCGCCTGAGCGCCGCCGCCGCCGCCGGCTGTAGCAGCCGGCTGCTGGCCGCCCTGGCCGGCGGCGTGTGTGCGGGTGAACAGGCCGCGGCGCAGCGGCAGGGCGGCGCGGGCGCGCGGGGCAGGGGCAGCATCAGGCGCAGCACGGTGGCTGGACACCGGCGCCTGGGTCGCTGCTGCGGTGCGCAGGAGCATGGTTGTGGCGGCGGTGCTGCGCTGAAGCGGCGAGGAGGAGGCGACGAGGCACGTGCGAGCGAGGCTGGCTGTGCAGCGGGCCAGCATGAGCAGCGGGCGCTAGCTAGGCGTGTGCGAGGCAAAAAGCGTGTCGGGTCGCTCCGAAACAGTTGCAGCGGGTGCGTTTGCGGGAAAGCGTGCGCGATGTGTACGTGATACGAGCTTGGTTATGGCTGAATAAGCGGCGGCGAGCCTTTAAATACCGAATTTCTCCCGGCGGGGCCCCAGAAGCTTCGAGTGGCGCCACGCTGACTGGACCTTGGCCGCGCGACTCCCGCCGCGCCGACTGCGCCGCCGGTTGCTCTGCGCCGGATGCTGGGCGCGAGCTTCGGCACGTGTTGTAACGGTTCCGCGAAGTTTCCTGTGCAGACGATGTGATGTTTAGACAGGTCAACGGGCCCGGCGGCCCCTGGGACACTCCACGCCCGGACTCTCACGCCTGCTCACGCCCGGACTCTGCATGTTGGGTCGCGTGACCTCCCAACCCACGCCCCCAACCCCACCGGTTTGTTTGCTCGGCCCCAACCCTTCCCCCTCACCCGTTGGCACGCCGCACATGCATGCTTGCGGGGTTACGGTGATGTGTGGTGGCGGGGGATGGGGGTGGACCGGTGCCATGGGCGCCGCTCCCAGGGCGTGGCGCACACTCCAGCCTGTGGCTGGCAATGACGCGGCCCCGCAAAAGGCTGCCGCGGGTTTAATCGCCATCAAAGCCCCGTTACCTGTCACCACCGCATTGCAGCACGACTCACTGCCAGCGGGCGAAAACAAGCCTCCAGCAGCAAACGCGGCAGTAGCACCGCAGCAACAGCTGCACACGACCCCCCTCACTCGCCCGAACAGTGCTATTCACTGGCAGTCACAGCCGGGCTGGCGCTGCACCTAAACGAAAGCCGCGCTTGAAACGACAGCATCAGATACGGTACCTTGGCGGAGCGCCTCGCGGCGGCGGCGGCGGCGGCGGCGAGATGGCGCTTGCTCGGGGCTGGCTTGTCAGGTGCGCAATCTGCTGAAACCCCACCTTCCCAGCACACCCCGCGAGAGGCACCCGCCCCCTCTTTCCATGTCTTCCGTGCCCCACTTCGCTTACTCCACACGCCTGCTGATTCGGCTAACGTCCGCTTGATTAATGTTTCCATGCGCCTGCAGTGGCCTGACCGCAGCACCGCAGAGGCTCGCGTGCCGGCACGCCGGTCTGATGTGCACCCGCGCTGAAGGAAGCGGCGGCGGCGCCGCCGGCGGCTCCGATACTGGCGGTGGCAGTAGCAACCGTAGCACTAGCAGAAGCAGTGACGGCGCCGCGGATGCTAATTCAGCCAAGGGGCGTGTGTGGGAGCGCCCGGAGGTGGGGAGGAGCGACGTGCCAGCCGACCGGCTGGCTGCGCTCGAGTCGCAGGTGCAGGCGCTGCGCCAGGCGCTGTCGGCGCTGCAGCAGCAGGGGCAGCAGGGGCAGCAGGGACAGCAGGGGCAGCAGCCGCTTAGGAAGCATTCGGATCAGCAGCAGCAACACCCGAAGCAACACCAGCAACAACACCGGGGCAACATGCGGCATCACCCGGGAGAGGAGGCACACGTGAGCGGCGGCGCCGGAGGCAGTGCCGGCGGCGGCGGCCGCGGCAGCGGCGGCGGCGGTGATGGTGGTGGTGATGGCGGCAGGGAGCAGGGAGCAGCGTCCAAGGCGGCGGCGGCGGCTGCCGCGGGTGATGGCGCGGGGGCTGCGGAGGCGGTGGCGGAGGGGATTGGCGAGCTGCACCCGCACATCACCCGGCTGGTGCAGTCAGGTGCGCAGCGATTCGGACGTTGGAGGTTGGAGGGTGCAGGGCGGAGAACTGAAGGACTGGCTGGGCAGAGTCCTGGGGTAGATCACGTGATGTACACCCGCGCGTGGAAGTCGCCCTCCGGCCTGCCGCCCGTCCACCATCAATGCATCACGATTCTCGACCCCCATCCTCCCCTTACCTGCCCCCGCCTGCCCCCTGCCTGCCCCCTGCCCGCCCCTGCTGCCTGCCCCTGCTGCCTGCCTGTCCCCGCCGCCCCCGCCCCCGCAGGCTACCTGGAGTCGCTGCACCTGCTGCGTGAGCGGCTCATGGCGGACGAGTGGGAGGGCGGCGGCCGCCAGCGCGCCGCCCGCAGGGGCGTGGCGGACTTCGAGGCGCAGCTGGCGGCCGGCGCGTACGACGCCACCGTCGGCGGCGGTGGAGGGGCCGATGGTGGTGGAGAGGGCGGAGCAGAGGCGGGAGGAGGGGGAGGAGGAGAGGGAGGCGGAGAGGAAGGAGGAGAGGGTGCTGCCGGCCAAGTCCGCGGCGGCCGGCCGGCGCCGCCGCTGACTTGGGAGCAGCTGACGCGGTTGTATGAGGTGAGTGCGGGGTTTGGGGGAAGGGGTAGCTTTTTTCCAACTCCCCAATCAACCGTTGCTGGGGTGCGTTGCTTTTACCGAGCGAGCATGCCCTAAAAAGCGCGCGCGGGGTGACGCCGTGATGTTGACGGCTGTTCACTGTGGACATGCCGGGGTGGGGGGCACGGGCCGACGGGCGACACTCACAGAGTAGGCACGGCCTCGGGTGCGCACAATGTGCGCACGCAGTCCCACACGGCGCGCAGTACCCTGCGCACGGTTAGTGGCTTGCAGCCCAGCCGGCGCCCATGCCCCCCCCATCAAGCTCCCCGCCTTTTCCTGCTCCCCCCACCCCACCCGCCCCCCACACCCTGCACCCCGCCCCCTGCACCACCTGCAGGCGCCCGACCCCGTGGCGGCGCTGGAGGCGGTCATCGCCGACCCGCGGCTGCGCATGGCGGCTCGGGCCACACTGCACCGCGTGCTGGACGAGCGGCACGAGAAGGTGCGCAGCCCTCCTCCAACCCCCCACCCCACCGATACCGCTTCCCCTGCTGCCCAGCGCGTGGGCCCGCGACTCCGCCGACAGCGGTGGGCTGTGCCGCCGGCTGTGCGCGGCAAAGGTTGCCGCTAGCGGCTGTGCTCATGCGTGCGTGCCTGTGATACGGTAACTCAGCGCGCGGTGCCTAGAACTGTGCGGTGCACCAGCCGCTGCTACGTGGCATCCCTACATCCAGCTCGGAACACGCGCAGTTGCTGCTGAACGGTGCCGACACGCACCCACCCACCCACCGTGCGCGCGCTCCTGCCTGCTGTCGCAAATTGTTTCTTCCATCGAACACATGTAACACACACACACACACGCACCTTGCTGTCGTTTTCCCTTGTGCTCTCTGACACACGCACCTGGCGCCCTCCTCCGCCGCCGCCAGGTGCACGACGGCGCCACGGCCCTGGCCAAGGAGCTGGCGGACAGTGCGGCGCGGCGGCCGGGCGACCTGCTGGGCGGCCTGGTCAAGCTGCTGCCGCTGCCGTCCTTCCTCAAGCCCAAGGACTGAAAGAGCTGGCGTGCCGCTGTGCTCCGTGTGCCGGCGCGGCCGCCAGGGCCGAGAGCTGACCGCCACCCAGGGATTTCAGGGCACCCAGGGGGTGCAGTTCTTAGTGCTCAGCGTATTAAGGTTGTTAGCTTCACAGGAGTAGGCGCGTGAGCGACTGACCATGCAGAGGGCGCCGTGTCGTGAGGCGGATAGGCTAGCGGTCGTTGGAGCAGAAGTCAGCCGCAGCCCCGCCCGCAGGCAGCGTGGTGGCTATAGCGTGACAGCTGTACTCGGTGACTATTTGTGTGTTGGTTACAAGGTGGTGCACGTGCGTGCTTGCCTGCCGGTGACTGGCCACAGGGCAGGGCGCCGGTAGGACCCTGCACTGTCTGTAGCTGTCTCTGGCGGCGGCGCGGGGGGGGGGGGGCATGATTGGCTGCGGTGCAGCGGGAACCTGACAACGCGAATGAGAGACATCAATATGTGACCCTTACAATGCTTGCGTGAATTCTCCTCGAGCGGAGCGAATGTAGTCATGTGTTGTTGCACGTCAACTTAGCGAGGCGACAATGCCTGCCGCGTGCCTCTCCTTCCTTGCACCTGCTTCGATTCAGCTACCCAACAGGCCAGGGGGAGCGCAGCCATGCCGATCCGCTCCACCATCCCAGCGCGGCCACATCTCGACACTGGGCCCAAAACCCGCGCGTGCTTCCAGGATGGTAAAAACGCCGACCAAGTACATACACGCCAAAAACCAAAAAAAACATAACAGTACTTATGCGTGAGATGCGCAGTGTGCCGCTGCCTTGCCGTGGCACCGCCATACCATGCTGCCCCGTGGCATGCATTTCATTTAAACCCGCAAACCCACTCTTACGTGCGAGGCTAGAATGTGGTGCCAAGTGCCACAAAAAGCCCATACCGAACGCCTAGCAGCCCAGGCATAACCGCCGCCCGGACGCCCCACGCCCCGGCTTCGTCGAGTGGGCGACATACCAGCAACATCACATTCCTGCTGCGTGCGCAACGGGTACGACATCACACACGGTCCACCCTTCTCCAACCAACCAGGTCAATCAAGTCATTATACGCAGTTCCAGGCGACGCGCCGTGCGTGTGCGCATGCATACTCCATTCCATCTACCCGTGATAGGGTGGAAAACAGGTTGGGTGGACGAGCCCCAACGGGGAAAACGCTTGGGGGCGCCAAAAATGGGTGTCATGGGACCGGCCCCGCCGCCCCTCGTGCTTCTCCTCCGCACAGTGCTGCGACTGTCATTCGCCACCACACTGCGGCTTCTCGGTGTATACCCGTCTCGCCTGCACAATACCCGCTGCTGCTGCACTGCACACACGCATCGCACAAACACACACACACTCACTGCACGCACGTGCACCTCCTGGTGCCCTTCAACGCGACCACACAAATACCCCTCGCCCGACACGTCCCTCCGACGAACTCCTAGATTACGTGCCGTTTGACGGTTAGCTACAGGCTGCACTGCAACCTGTGCACAAAACGTTAAGCACTAGTATCAATCCCTGGCGCCCAGGCTCACAAGTCCCAGCCTGAAACGGGCTGCAACCTGCCCAGTCGTGCTGCCCAGTCTTTATTCGGTTTGTTGAGCAGCCTGGGTCGCCGTCCACTCTCGTCAAAAGGAATAATCGAGCCCAAGCGAACCAACCCGGTGCGCACACGAGGGCCACACACACACGGGGCGCCAGAAAGCATGTGCCATTTATGAGTTGCCGACCATCAGGGGACGGGCGTAGCCACTCACACGCCTACACACACCCTCGTAGCCACACGCCATCGATACTTTATTTTGCCACGCGCATCTACACAGACGCGTATTCAGACGCGCACGCACCTACCTTATACACAACACTCACACATAACTCAGGGCACGCAAGGCAGCACCTACAACGAGAAAAGCACATGCCCTTGCTTGACCTTGATCTGGCGCCACCCATGATATCCGTTGTACCATGTGGCAGCGTGCCGGCCTGGCAAAACCGTGAAGAATATAGCATATGTGGGTGGCACACCTGGCCTTAGGGTCCGATACCATAGTCTCACCCAAGTCCGCGCTTCCTGCCTCCGCCACCAGCCACAAGATAAGTTCGCACAAGTCCCTTCATCCTCGCTAACGTGCCGCGGCGTTCCTCTGCCTAGCCACCCTCAACACTTCCTGTGCACTCCTCCGCTTGGCCATCATCATGCTCCGCGCTCTCGGTCATACGGCCCGGCCTCTCCTGTCCAGCAGCTCTCCATCACCAGTACCCATCCCCTCAAGCTCAAGCTCTCGCATAGCATCTACTGCTCAACGTGCCAATGCAAACGTGCAAATATTAAATCCCCATATATGCTTTAGCTCTGTACAGAGCGGCCAGCCTGAGTCGCTGCTGTGGGCCCTGCCTCCTTGCGCCGCGTTGGTACTCGCTCACAACACACGGCTTTCGCGCTTTGCCCAGATTCATATTGAGACCGCTATAAATTCTCTCCACAGTGCCTCCCCGCACCTCTCGCCCTGATGTTGCTAAGGGACCCATTCACCAGACCGGCCCAACTATCGTGTAATGCGGGGCCCGAACGCCTTCTTTTAGTTGTGCAAAACCCTACGTGTCACTTGCCACCGCCATCGGAACCTACTGCACGCGAGCAGCTTCGCACCGACGATGGAGGAGCAAAGGGCTCCGCTTGAACCCCTCTGCCCTCCAACCACAACAGATAATGAAACGCTTGCGCACGTGTGACACGTCAGCCACAGTCCACCGGCTCCTCCCACGCGCACCGCATCCCGCTGCTGCGGACGTCCTGCCACCCCTCGTCCAGATGAAGCGATCAATAATGCAACCAGCGCGATCTCAAACCCAAAACCGTGTGCCAGGACCACCACCTTCGGCAAAAATAATTTATTGGAGTTGTGCTTGCACAGGCGCCCTCTCCACGCAGCGCTTCGACTCAGACCACCGACTTAATTGTAAACCCCCTCTTTTTGGTGTCGTCTTCTTGCGGGAGGAATGACCCTCCTCTTCCGCTCTCGAACAGGCCCCCGCGATTCGCGGTTGGCCTACGCCTTTCTTCACCGCTGCAACTCTTCTCCGCTCTGAGCCATCAGTGCATATCTGCCATACACTCGTGCATTTCCAACATTCTCGCCAACTCCTTGCGCAAACGTACCGTGATCATTCGCAAATGCTTTCGGCCGGCAGTTGCACCAACAAACCTGCAGATGTCAATACCCGCCAGGTGCTTCGCCTAGTCCGGATTCTCAGTGCCATGCAAGCGACTCTTGCCCCTCATCAACCATCACCATCGGTGATCTTTTCGGTCCTTCGTTGGCCCAACAACTTCAGAAACCGGCAAACGATCAGCAGACAACACAGCATGTTTGCTTTCCTGCTCAAACCGCCTTCTTTTGACCATTACCAAGCAGCAGTACAAACACAAAAACAGACTCATCTGCTCCCATGATCACGCTACACCATCAGCACCACTTTTGGGTGGATACACGCGCTGCGTCCTCGCTTCACGCGTACACTGGGGTTGGTAACCAGAGGATCTCATAGCAGCGGTGTGGCAGTGCGGGACCGGGATGCCCAGTGCTGGAGGCCCGAAATGATGCGGACCGCACAAAATGCACCGGTGAATTCCCCGGAATCAAAGCCACGCCCGTCCTACAAAAGCAAGCAGGCGAGGCCCCGCCCTGCACAGATCTCGCCCATGCCGCCCCGCATTGCGAGTAGCTGGGTATCTAAGCACCAAGCTCTACCAGAAGCCAGTCGCGCGGACGACTGGGTTACGATTAGTGGCCCACTGCACGTGTGGACTCCCCCACACCTACGGCCGCACCCATTCAGCGGTGAACCTGCACGCACGGCCCGTGTCCTCGTGGACCGTGTGTGCAACGTCAGACTCGCCGACACGCACGACAAGGACAGAAAACGATAAAACCTGACCTCCGTGGTGCGCCGCAAAAAGCTGAGAGGAAAACGGATCAAACACACCCGCAAGGACTCCAAACCAACCTGATAACCAGGGTTGATGCTCACTCTGTCTCCTCGTGCAGCTGCCGCTGCTCACCCGTCTGGCTTTACTTTATTCTGAGTTGGGCGCGGTCGCCATCCCCCATGTTGTTTCACGCGCGTGTAGCTCCTGCAGGCTGGCAAGCGCCTCCCGCCTGACTGCCCAGGACGCAGTGGCACCCCAGGGCGCCCTAATACGCGGGCAGCGCACCGCTGTGCTTGAGCGTCTGCAGGGAGGTTGCAACGCCGGCACGGAACGTGTTAGAATATCTGCGCCAGGACACACTCCAGGCAGCACGTCACACACAACCCAACCCAGAAGCCCCGCCACGCCCCGCCCCACCCCGCCACGCCCCACCCCGCCACGCCCCTCGCACCCTCCCGCCACGAGCACACACAGTCCACACACTAATCTCATTAATCCCATCAGTCCGCGCACCTGCGAGATGATGTCCACCAGGCTTGGGCTCTTCTTGAGCGACAGGCCAATGGGCGGCATGGTGCCGCGCCCGCCCTCGGCGCCGCCCACGCCCATGCCCGCAAACAGGTCGGCCTTGCTCATGCCCTGCCCGCTGCCAGCGCCGCCGCCCGACGGCCCCGTTGGCGGCCGCGCCGCCGGGGGAGGCATCAGGCCTGCAGAGGCGGCGCCCATGCCCATGCCGCCCAGCACGTCCATCGACGCCGGGCCCATGCCCATGCCGCTGCCCATGCTGCCCATGCCCATGCCCATGCCGGTCATGGTGGTGGCGGCGCTGCCCAGGCTGAGGCAGCCGCCGCTGATGGCGGGCAGCGGCGCCGAGTCAGCGCGCTTCATGCACAGCGCGTTGCCGGCGGCGGCCGCCGCCGCGGCCGCGGCGCCAGCCATGCTCGGGAGCGTCATGCAGGACGCGCTGCCGTGCAGGCCCTGCCCGTGGTGCAGGGAGCCGTGGTGGTGCGGCGGCATGCCGCCGCCGGCGCCCGCGGCGCTGGCGGCGCCGACGCTGCCGGTGGCGGCGGCGAGCGTGGCGCCGAGCGGCCCGCTGGGGCAGCCGGCCATGGACGAGACGGAGGGCGAGGAGCTGGAGCCGCCGCCCATCATCATGCTGAAAAAGGCGGCGGGCGGCGGCATGGGGCCCATGGGACCCATGGGCCAGCCCATGGGCATAGACGCCATCAGGCCGCTCATGCCGGCGGGCGCCTTGGGCGAGATCTGCAGTGGGTTGGTGGGCAGGCCCCAGGCGATGCCCGGGATGTTGCTGGGCAGCGCCGGCATCTGGCCAGCCGGGTAGCCCATCGCCGGCTTGGGCGCGCCGCTGCTGCCGGCCGAGCCGCCGCCGACGGCGCCCACGGAGGCGGTGGTGGTGGCGGCGGCGTCGCTGCCGCCGCTGGTGCCGGCGGCCGCGCCGCTGACGCCGGCGGCGCTGGGCAGGGTGGTGTTGCCAGGCATGGAGAGGCGGCTGGCTTTGTACTTGAGCGCGTGCGGGCGGCTTGCGCACTTGGGGTGCGGGCTGCCGCCGCTGGTGCTGGGGCCGGCCGCGCCGGGGATGTCGGCGTGCATGGTGGAGTCGGCGGCGCTGGCACGTGCCATGCCGGCGGTGAGGGCCTCCATGCAGTCTATGCTGGAGGTCTCCATGTCCGCATCGCAGTCCATCAGCGCCGCCTTCACCTGCGCCTGGTCGCTGGTGCTGGCGTGGCTGCCCGACTCGCCACCGCAGAAGCCCGCCGAGTGCGCGGCGTCGTGGCCGTGCGAGCCCGAGTCCTCGGGCGAGGCCGTGGCCGAGCCGGCCGCGTTGTTGGCTGCCTCCCGTTGCGCGGTGTGCGCGGCCGCCTTCTTCTCCGCCTTTGCGCTCGCCGACAGCATCCGGCGCACTGCGGAAGCAAGTTGCACATAGAGCGGCGTGAGTTGCAATGCGAGGCTGCCACAGCTGAGACTGGGGGATCGACGAAACGAAACCGGACGTCCAAGCCCCACAGAACACGCACAGGTGACGCCACAATGAGTATAGATTCAGGATACCTATAATATGGTGAAAACGTCGCGGGTAAAGAGCGCTCGTCGCAAATGTTTTTGCGGACGCCTCGCGCCTCGCCCAACTGCCAGGTCGCTAGGCCCGGCCAGCGCCTGCGCTTACACGAGCCCCGCAACCGCGGCAAATCTTACCAAGGTGCTGCCAGATGTTCTTAAGTTTCAGCGGTGACAGCGGCTTCTCCAGGAAGTCAACAGCGCCCAGCTTGATTCCCAACATGACTTCGTTGGGCGCGCCGCTCTCGGACATGAGCACCAGCGGGATCGACTTGGCGGCCTGCACAACCGCCTTGTGCTCTGCCGACTGCTGCTGCATGCAGCGCACGTCTGCCAGCAGCAGGTCGAAGTGCTTGTCCGCATCCTGCAAGTGGGCTGCGGCCTCGAAGCTGCAGCTGCAAGGCGTCACCGCGTAGTTGTTCTCCTTTAGCTGTGCCTCCACCTCCTGTCGCGCCTTAAAGTCCGGGTCCAGCAGCAAAACTGACAGGTCGCTGGGGAAATTCGGTCGGTTTGCGAGGCCCGGCAGCTGCGCCCGGAGGCTGGACAGGTCCAGAGCCATGCTGCCTGCATGAACGCGCGCGTAATAGGGAAAAATCGCAAAAAGTGCCGTGAGAAGAAGAACAAGTGCAAGTGCACCCGGTCCAACTAGGTTCAATCCAAGGATTTAAGCTTCGAATGCATAGTCTGCTTATTACTATATGGATTAATGCTGTTCCCGGCGCCTGGCTTCCAAGGCAACCTTCTCTTCCAATTTCAAGGTGCATTTGCGGTGCTGTTTCGCCCGAGCTTGCAGCAGGCCCGAAAGCCAGCCACATAATAGCTGGACACGTTCAATTGCCCCCGATAAGCAGCTGGAGCGCAAGGTGGAAAAGCTGCTTGCGTATCCTCCGGGCGTATCCTCGTCGCGTTAGGCCAGGCTCGCGGAATTGGTCGCTTACAAAGCCATCCACGTATGAACTCACCTAGCGCTGGGCGGCAGGAGAACGACGTGCAGGAAACCAAGTGGAAGAAATCAGTGCGACCGCTCCCGAAGTAGAGAGCGATACGCCGGTCGCTTCCGGCTCAAACGTATAAAGCTCCCTGTCCGCTTCTGCCAACAATCAGGTTGGTGCCGAGCTTCGGTCCAGCAAAAACTTGCGACTCAAGAGTAGTGGCCTTGCCTCGTGGTGTTGTATGAGGCCTCTTGACACAGTGATGCGCCTACAGTTTACCACATCATTCATACAGGTGCCAGGAGCAGAGCAGCAGCAGAGAAACTAGGACCCTCACGCAATTGGCCCCATCCTGCATGGGTGCGAACCGACGCCACCGTCGTGACCGTCGCTGGGCCTTGCTGGTCCCGCGGTGTGAATAGCCCGGCTCACTTGAGCCAATAAGAAGAATTTTGGCGCGAATGGGGTAGCGGCCTGAAAACTACTAGTGAAAGCTACCATGTCCGCCCTGAGGCATTTGGGGCCTGGCTACGCGTGCAACACGTTTGACTACTCGACCAGGTGCGATCGCGCCTTCACTAACCACCCGCGACCGGGGCGAAACGTGGCAGCCGCAAAACCGCTTGTGCACCCGCTGCCAGCCGGCACCCGCTGCCGCGGCCGCGGCGCGTCCCCATCGCACGCCCGGCCCTGCTGCCAGTTTGAATGCCGGGTCCCGCTCGGTTGCATTGCATGAGGGGCTGGCGTCTTCCAACTCAACAAATCTCCATAAACGTGTGATGGTGCGCCTCATGCAGGACGCCGGCCGAAGACGGGCTGCCCACGTACCGCGACTGGATTGAAGTGTTCCGCAAGTCCATTCCCACCTTCAAGGCGCACGCCCTGACAGACAAGACGGTGCCGGAGGCTGGACGCGAGGTGGGCCCCAGCTTGGTGGAAGGTCCGTGGCTTCCCATGATTCCCATGCCACTGCTTCTGCCGCAGACCTGTACGACTTTCGTTGTTGGTGGGACAGGGCAAGGGCAGAGAAGTGGCATTCGACTGGGACAGGTCAATTCCCCTACCCAGCACGTAGGCTCCGGTGTAACGCGAAGGGCAGACTTGCAGAGAGGCGTGAAGAGCAAGCCACGATTCGGGGGCGATGAGAGCCGACCGACGATTGCAGCCGCTTACGTTCGGTGCGCTACCCAGTCAGGAGTACGCCGCTACGCTCACTGCCGCTGTCGCTGCCGCAGGTCGCGGCGGAGCGCTTTGCAGCCGAGTTCACTGCGGCCCTCGACGCGCTCTTGGCGCACCCCACCCAGCCCGCGCCCGGCTACCCGGCCAGCCAGCCGCTCAACTGCTTCAACCTGTGCCAGCTGAGGTCTGCAGCGCCAAGCGAGGGGCGCTCCCGGGAGAAGCGGGGGCGGGCCGGCCCGGAAACCATGCCCGTGAACATTGGGGCACTGCTGCAGTGCACCGCGCCCCGCATCCAGCTAATTTAGCATCACCTTGCCCCGTGCGGCCGTGCCTGAATTGCAACCAACGCCAAAACACTGCACGTGCCCCCACATGCGGCCCCACTTCACCTCCCGCACACAGGGAGGACGTGCTGCACGCCGCGGGATTCACCGACATATTCGCGGACGTCAAGGCCGCCGAGAGCGCCCGCGCGCTGGCGCTGCTGCCGGGCGTGTGCGCCGAGCTGGACGGCGCTGGCGGCCTGGCGGAGCAGTGAGTGGGCGCCGGCGGGGGCGGTGTCGGTGTGCACAGGTCGGCCTGATTGCCGGTAGTGGTCTTGGACTCCGAGCGCAACTGGCGTGGCGGCGCACTAAGTGGCGAGAATGTTTGTGCTGCCTTCATCTCCCACGAGCTGCCTCCGCGCTTCGCATCCCACTGCCGTCCTTTCAGAAAGGTTCAGGCTGCCTTCAGAATGGCTGCTTGCCTGGTCAAACACACAAACGCCGCTTGTCACGACCTTCCCATGCCCGTGTCCGTGCACCGGTCCTGCCGTGCGCGTGTCCTGCCGTGCGCGCCACCCAGATTCGGCCTGGCGCTGCGCGGCGTCTTCGCCGGCAACATCTTCGACCTGGGCGCGGCGGCCAGCGCGGAGCTGCACGCAGCTGGCGGCGTCAGCTTCGCGGCCACTCGCGACAAGCTGCTGCCGCGTGAGCAGGGCCGGTGGGGTCGGGAGGCACAGGGGGCATGGGAAGCACTGGGGGCACGGGCTTGCTGTACGGTACTCCCAACCTGCCTGCAACGTCTGGTTGGTGACGCCGATCGATCGCCAGCAGTGAGACACGCGCGTCGTGTGCACCACGCGCTCCTTACCACACGCAGGGCCATGGGCGGTTGACGACTTTGACCAGGTGCTGGCGCTGGTGGCGGCGGCGGAGCAGCGGGTGCGCCCCGCCGCCTCCGCCTCCTCCTCTGCCTCCGCGCCTGCCTCCGCCTCTGCGGCTGCGGGCTCTCCAGCTGCCGCCTTCGCGCCGCCGGCCCAGCCGCTGCTGTGGCGCAAGGCGGCCCTGTTCGTGGACAACGCGGGCCCGGACGTGGTGCTGGGCATGATGCCGCTGGCGCGACTGCTGGTCAAGATGGGCGCAGAGGCGAGCAGGATGGGTTCGAGGAATAGCTTGGGCGGGCTTGTCAAGGAGGCCTGAAGGGGGTGGTGGGAGACACTCGCAGTTGCACCAGCCATCCGCCCCAGCATTGCGCAGCTGTCTCCACCGGCTCTCGAAGACATGCCGTCCTTAGTATTTTAAAAGCACTTCGCCGGCTTTGGTTTTAACCCGGTCCATGCCTCTCCTTTTCCCATCCATCCACGCCAACTCCCACCGACCCACCGACCCACCCAGTTACCCGCCCACCCACCCACCTCAGCGCCGCAGGTGTTGCTCATGGCCAACCGCGGCGCCACCATCAACGACATCACCGCCGCCGAGCTGGGGCCGCTGCTGGCGGCCGCGGCGGCAGCGGAGCCGGCCGGGCCGCTGGGCTGGGGCGTGGGGTCGGGGCGGCTGCGGGTGGTGTGCTCCGGCAGCGATATGCCCGTGATCGACCTGTCACGGGTGAGGAGGGGGGTGGCGGGGAGGGGGATGAGGCGCAGGTGCAGTGGGGCCAAGAGCAGCCGGGCGATACCCCACCGCGATCCGCTGGTCTGCCGGCATGCAGTTGTTGCACCTTCGTTGGGCTGCATGCTTCCGGTCCAAACTAGAGAACAGGACCCAGCCAACTGGACTGGCGCCCTGCGTCACCCCTTGGTTTCTTAAATGCCCGTTTCCTTCCCAACGCTGAACCCGAACGCAGCTGTCGGAGGAGGCGGTGGCGGCCACGGCCGACTGCGACCTGGTCGTCCTGGAGGGCATGGGGCGAGCCATCGAGACCAACCTCAACTGCCGGCTCACGTGCGACTCGATGAAGCTGGGCATGATCAAGCACCCGGAGGTGGCGGCGCTGCTGGGCGGCCGCATGTACGACTGCGTGTGCCGCTACCACCCAGGGTCCGAGTCAAGCACCGGCACGGCGGCGGCGGCGGCGGCGGCCGCAGGGACAGGTGTGACAACAGCGGCGGTGGGGGCTGTGTGAGGTTTGTTGGGCGAATGCTTGGAGCCACAGCTGGAGCGATCGTATGGGCGATAGGAGGGCTGATAGGAGGGGGCGATGATAGGGGCGACAGGAGGGGGCATAGGTCAGGGGCGGGGCGCCGCTGCGTGACGGGCAGGGTGGGCCTCGTGATAACCGGACTTTCGGGCTGTGTGCGAACTTCGAAGAATGCTGATTGCTGAGTGCAAGCGAAGCCGAGCAATGAGAGCAGAGAGTGATGAGATTCGCGGACAGTTGAGCGAGCGAGCGCATATGTGGCTGGGGCGTCGAGGGGCGGATGGGTGGCGCATTGCCGTATGCCTACGCCTTCGCCAGGGCGGTGGAGTGGATGCATGGACTTTGAGCGGATTGAAAGTGCCGGGTCTTCATCTATCAAGATGTGCTAGCTGCAAGGCATAGCAGGCAAGGGGGCTACGTGCGACTGAGACGGACTGCTGCGCCAGGTGCTGCAAAGGCGGGGAGGGTGAGCCAAGCTTCGACGTGGCGTGTGACGCTGGCGGGCTTCCGGCTGCCCAGTTAAGTGACAAGTTTCAGTTTCTATATTTTAAAGCTTATGTACACTACATACACATGGCATACTGTGTGCTTAAGCTAAGCCATGATATCAAACTTGTCTCCAACGTTTGACTCAGACTAGTTTTGCCAGCGCACAGACTTGGGCCATCAAATGCCACCGAAGACCTTCTGGCGAGAAGACGTCTCGAAGCTGCTGAAAGAACAACAAGTTAGTATTGCTGCCGGTCTTGAACCCCCGCCACATGCCAAGACGATATTCAAGCTGGTCGGCGTCGTTCCCAACAGTCGCCGGGCAAAGAGCCTGTTCCATGCCATTGAGTATGAGCTCGGGTCAGTCTACCGCCAAATTGACGCCGTGGACGGACACGGCGGGCTGCTGGGCTTCGCCAACTCCACGGACGCGGTTCTGAAAGAGAACCTGGCCGTGCTGGCGAGCAACCAGCTCCCCGTAGCCATCGCCGTGGTCAAGGCATGGTGGGTAGCGCCGAGGCCTAGGCTGAACTCGAAGGGGCAGAGAGGGCAGTGACGTCGGTGCCAGGGGCTTGGGCGCGGAACGTGTGTCGTGGGTTCCAGCACCACGCAGCTCCGCTCACCCTGCTCCTTCGGTTTGCACATCACCAGGAACCTGAATCCACGCACCATCCCACGCAAGCACGGCCCCAAGATCCAATACGACTACTTCTGCATCAGCGACCTGCGCAACATCCCCGCGACCCGCACCGTAGCCGCCGAATGTAAGCGCCGTTGTATGGACCAGCCGCTCATAGCAGGTGCGGGCCGGGGGCGGGGGCGGAGGTCGCGGGATGCATGTGGTCTCTCAGCACACCGCACCGCACCGTGGGCTTCGCTGGGTTGGGGGCGCGCTCCACAATAGCAGTGAAGTACAACGACATGCTTGCGGTACGTGCCAACCGCTGTGCCGCACCGCGTCTCGCAGATGCAACGGCCGGTGTGCGGCACGCCAGGCCGGCGCCGCCTTCGCCAGGAGGCGGGGCAACGGCGGCAGACCCGCGGCCTCCGGCCGCGGCAACAACAGCGGCGCAGACACCGGTGGAGCCCGAAATGACCCTGTGAGCTCCCCGGGGGTGGGGCTGGGCGGGTTAAAGCAGATGGTCGCACATGCCGGTGGTAGTGCTGGACGGGGTTGCAGCACGCGCCTGTCCTCCGCCTGTATCGCAACCTTGTCTGCGGCCGCCCTCTCAGCTCCAGGCCTTCACCCCGCGAATCGCCCATTCCGCTCGCCCGTGCCCCTTGTCTCGCGATCACGCACACCGCCCACGCATCTCGGCCTCACCAACCCGCAGCGCGGAGCGGGAGACCGCCAACCTGGCGGACAGCGTGGCGGAGCAGCAGGCGGCGCTGCGGCGGTCGGTGGGGCTGGGGTCGTACGCGGTGGCGGCCACGGGCGCGCCGCGGCAGTCGCTGTCGGTGGTGCAGGTGGGCGGGCGCGGCCAGAGGCGAGGGGGGCGCTGGAGAGCGGGTTGGGAGCAGCCGCGTGTGCGATGCGGTGCGGTGCGGCGCGGTGCGGATGTACTGACACGCGGGCCACATGGCGGATCTGGTGGGCGCAGGGGGCGGCCGGTGGGGCCATGCAGGCGGGCGCGTGCCGACACGCGGTGGAGTCTTGGTGCGTGGCTCGCGCCCACCCCGCGCCTGCGTCCGGACCAACGCCCAATCACAGGCGCCCGTCAAAGGCCCGGCGGGGCTCGGCCTCCACGGCAGTGGCGTCGGCGGGAGCGAGCCCCAGCAGGCCGAGCCGGACTCCGCGCTCACGCTGTATATGGTGGTGGAGGTGACGCCGCGGGGCCAGGTGCGGAGGCGCCGGGCTGCGAGGTCGCCGATGCGGGTTTTGCGAGTGCAACACGTGCCGGTCTGTGCGTGCCGATCTGCGGGGATGGAAGCGGTGAAGTGGCGGTGATTGGTCAGGGCGCACGGTCGCCCTGGAGGCGGCTGGAGATACACCCATGCACCCCGGGTGCATTGCAAGTTTGCAGCCCCCAACCCCTGCCCATGCGAAATTCTTCATGTGCAGGTGCGCGCGCTGCACCGCAGCGATGCCGTGTACGACTGTGGGTCCGTCTATTCACAGGTGGGTGGTGCGGGGGCCAGAGAGGACATGATGCCTGGGACGCATTATCATCGGAAAGGCACGGCACGGAACGGCATGGGCGACGGGCTGGCTCGCGAGAAGTGTCCGCGCCATGAGCTATCTGTATGTGCCTGCAGGCGGGGGTGAGTTTTGAGGAGGGCGGGCTGCACGGCTTCCCCTGCCTGGACGAGGCGGTGGGCGCCGAGCCGCCCCAGCTCATGGAGCGCAGCCGGCTGCCGCTGGCCGTGGCGGAGCTGCGGGCGTGGTGGGTGGCGCGGGGTGGCGCGGGGGGCTCGGGGGCAGCGGGTGGGGCTTGTCAGGTTGGGGCTGGCCGGAGCGGAGTGGATTTGCGCGTCGTGCCGGCGCACGGCGCGTGTGGCGTTGCACGGTGTCGAGGCGGGGCGTGTCACTGGGCGTGGGCGGCGGGGAATGAATACGGTTATTCACATGCGTGCCGGCCGGACCGCGCGTCGGCCTGCCTGCCGCCCACCACAGGGGCAGCCAGGCTGCGGGGCACAGCGGCGCAGCAGCGCGCGCCGCCGCGCCCGTGGCGGCGGCGGCGCCGCCGGGCCAGCGGCTGGGGCTGCAGTTCGCGCGTGTGGCGCGGCTGCACGAGGTGCCGCCGGAGCTGTGCATGGACATGCCGGCAATACTGCTGTGGCGGGCAAAGCACTGACCCAGCTCCTGCTGACTTGGGGTCCGGGGTGGGCGGCAGTCGGTCGAACGCAGGGCATGCGGCGATGCGGAAGGTGAAGCGGGAGGTGAAACCGTGTGAGGGAGCGGCTCCAGGGCGCTTGGCCCATCGCCCCGTTCAAAACGTCATGTGGAGGTGCGGCGCGAGGCGCGAGAGGTGCTGTCAGGCTGTGGTGGCGAGGAGTGCTTCAGGCAGGCTGCCACGGCAGACGCGGGCGAGCCCTGGCATCCCCGGGCGCAGCAATGGCGTCGGCGGGACGGGGGAGGGGCGGGAATTGCACGGGATGGCTGGCTGCCCCAATGAGGACCAAGCCTGGCGAGGGCACGAAGCGGATGGCACTGTCGCCGCAAGGAGTTAGTGAGGCGGGCATGGACTCCAAGCCATGTAACATGCTCATGCCTGCGCGCCGTGCTATATTGCCCCGGCTGTGCATCCGCACCAGTGGCCCAGGAGCCCATTCCACCAGATTCACCCTTAACCATATTCCACTGCCTTAACCGACAGGTTAGCGAAGTGCTTTCGAAACGCGAACGCGAAGGTTCAGACAGGCAAGGCAGGTTTGGCCGTGTGGGGCAAGCAGAGTAGGCACAGGCGTGGGAGGGTGCGAAGGCAGCGACGAGCCAACGTGCGGCGCCTGACTAAAGAGCCAGCTTTCCGTCAATGCACAGCCAGATAAGAAGCACTGGCAGTGCTGGACTGCTGGTTGTCAATGTGGGTGTGGTCCGAACTCATAGGGATGGAGTACAAGTGCTCGTATCTTCCATCTACGCTGTAGAAATTTGCCCAAAATCCGCCGAAGGCGGAGAAAAATTTTGGGGTTTGGTTTTCGGCATCTACGGAGCGTAGACGTTTTGGGCGGGTTTGGCGGTCTTTTAGACAGGGAGCGTAGATGGTTTGGGGGATTTGGGGGCGTGCCCCTAGGAAAATTTTTCCGGGCGTAGATGGCGCGGGAGGGGTCATCTACGCTGTCTAGACGCCGGGGGTCAAAAGCCATCTACATGATACGGGCACTGAGTACAACTGGGACACTTCTTTACACGGCATCCGCCCTCGCCAAGAGTCCGTTCGTGCCTGGCCACATCACATCACACTCAGTCTGTCCGCAATCGTGGGTAAGTCGTCCGGTAGGCTCCTTTCTTCGTACCCGCACCTCCCAACATGAATCGTTGCGACAGCGCTACAATCACACACGACCACACGGCTTGCGCTCGCAGTGGTGGCATCGCTGCAGGCACAGCCCGTGTCTGTTTGCCACGTGCTAGCCGAGCCATCGTTGCACCAAAGCGCCAAGCCAACCGACTAAATATGATGCGCAAGAGGCAATATCATTTGCGCGCCCGAAATGTAATGCTGCGCCTTGGCCCCACGTCGCCGCCTCGCGCATCGTCAAAAACAAAAAACCGGGCAGGGGCAGGGGCGTCATCGCCGTCCCAGGCTCTGGGCCCCCCCACACACCAACACCGATCAACGCATGGCCCGTCAGCTTACCGAGTCCCCAAGAAAGCAAGCACCGCCGCAATAGAGGGGCGATATGAGTCCCCGCGCCACCGCACGCTGTCGCTCCGAGGTCCCACCGCGCCCGCATCGGTTCCCGCAAGTGAATGCGAGGTCCCACGCAGCCTGTCGCCAGATGTAGCGCGCTTCGCTTCG
Organism: Chlamydomonas incerta; assembly: GCA_016834605.1. Taxonomy (NCBI): domain Eukaryota; kingdom Viridiplantae; phylum Chlorophyta; class Chlorophyceae; order Chlamydomonadales; family Chlamydomonadaceae; genus Chlamydomonas; species Chlamydomonas incerta. The sequence goes on along the minus strand of JAEHOC010000003.1, from coordinate 3,094,445 downwards.
CTGCATCGTCGCCACTGCTCAACCCGCACGCACGCACTGGCCGCACCGCAACTACACGTGCACCCATCGACATGTCAGCACGCGCGTAATCAATCAAAGTGTCCGGAGAGGAGGCTGCTCGGAGGCGGCCTGAAGGGCGCGCGTGTCAATTAGAGGTCGCACCGCAGGTGTGTGGGCGTCCTGCACCTCGCCGCGGCCTCCGCGATGGGAGAATCCGACGCCACCGTCCGCGGGAAAGAAGAGGGTCAAGTATGAAAGAGAATGCACAAGTGCGCCACTCCACTCGGCTACCCAAAACACTCTTGTGTATAGCGACACACACAGCAAGGCTGCCTGGCCAGTCACGTCAGGCAAGGGCGCAGCTGCGAGGCTACTGCAAGGCCCTGCCTAGCGCATGGGTGCACAGGTGCCATGGGAAGCGCGTTGGGGTCCCGTAGTTATATCACGCACACGCAAGCTCATGATGTTCATTCCGAATTTATTTGCGCATGCTGCCCTCAATGCCATGTAACATAAAACCTTTTGGTGCGGCAAAATACAGCCATGCCAGCACAACCACACTCTCTCTGCACAGCACAACGCATATTGACCTCGCCAAGAACTCGGGGCACCACCCGCTGTCAGCTTCAGCAGCGCCAGAGCACGCGCCAGGTTTGACGCACACCCTGGTTGCCACCTGTCACCTTGGCCCGTACAGGCCCCGCGGAGGGCGACCGCCGCAACGCTAGCGGCTGCAACAGCCACACAGGGGTACACAAGCAATAAGGAACGCGGCGCGGCACGGCACGGGCCGCGGAAGCATGCACGCTGGCCCAATGCCGCTCGTCTCCCGCTGAATGAGTGATGCTAAAAATCAACGTCTAATGGCCCATGCGCAAGCAACGACAAAATTCCATCAAACAGTCCGCCACGCTGCCGCTCTAAAACCTCAGGCGCTCGGAGCGCCCGTATGTAATGCGCATGAGTGCAGACATCAGGTCACGCCCAGCCAACTTCACTTTATCAACGCATGATGCGTCATGCGCCCCCTGCATTAAAGCACTCCAAACTACTGGCTGCTGTCGCAGGGAGAGCTGGAGCTGGCGCCAGCGTCCCGCTCGTCGAGCCTGGGGCGTCAGGCGCAAGCGCGGGCGACGGCAGCGCAGGAAGCGTGTTAGCTGGGCAAAAATGAAAGGCCCGGGCAGAGGAGGCAGAGGAAGCGACAGGAGCCCAGGTCCCAGGGCGACCCCACACACGGCCCATGCCACGTGCCGCGCTGCCGCCTTGCTACCGCATCACTTCCCGCCCTCCAGGCCTCGGCCTGCCATAGGCCTCCGGACCCATTCAAACCAGGCACCCCGTTGCATTCCCCGTTGCATTCCCCGTTGCATTCCCCTGGCTCGGCACGTCGACCCACGTTCCACGAGCACATCACATGCACGCGCTCCGGGCACACACAGCAGCGATCACATGCACACATTCCGGGCACACGCAGCAGCGGCACGCTCCAAGTGACTCACTTGTTGGCGATGAAGTCGGTGAGGCGGCGGCTGGCCAGCTGCTCGCGGGTCAGCTGCGAGGCGCCGGCAATGTAGCCCAGACAGCTGGGCTTGCCGCACCTGTGCGCGCGCAAAAGCGGGAGGCAGCGCCGGTCAGCTGACGGCGGCAAATGCATCAGCCATCAGGGCACACGACGCCCTCTGGCCGCACTGCGGTATGGCCGCGCACCATCGCCGCGCGCTTTCGCCCACGCGGCGTCCCAAGGGCAGCGATGCCGGAACCCGCAATCGCAAGCACACGAGCCGCGCCCCCATCCTCCCCGCGCACTGCAGCCGGCCGCACCGCACCGCACTGCACCGCACCGCGCCGCGCCGCGCTGCACCGCGCCGCGCCGCACTCACTTGCACTGGAACGGGCTGTCCATGGCCCACTCGGTGGAGGGGTAGAAGAAGCACAGCTCGTCGCCGACGGCGATGTCGCGCAGCGCCTCGAAGTTGAAGGTGGTGGTGTTGAACATGGCGTTGGGCTCGCAGCTGTGGTTCACGTGCTCCAGCCAGGCGGGCGACAGCTCAATGTGCTTGTCCTCGCCCACCTGAGGTTGCGAGGCGGCGGTTGCGCAAGTGAGCGGGGATGTGCGTGCGTGTGTAGTGAGCGCGAAGGTCGCGCGACAAGGAAGGCTGCAAGGGGACCGTCACGGGGGCGGGCCGTGCAAGGAAGCAAGGAGGGCAACCCTCGCCACATGCGCACGCCGGGTCGGGATTGGGCTGGGGTCAACGGAATGCAACGAATGCGGGGGGTGAGTACGATTCACGAACCAGTGATCCACGAACACCCCTCCCCGCTCGCGAGGCCACGCACCTGCACGGTGAGGTAGGTGGGGTAGTCGCTCATGGACCTGTAGCTGAAGGCCATGATGACCTCGCCGGCCTTGTAGGTCTTGCGAGCGTACAGCGCGTTGTGGCCTGGGGGCGGCGGGCGTTGCGCGGTTCAACAGAGGCGAGGGAAGGACACGGGGGTGGGGCCCAGGCTGCGCGCAGCGGGAGGGAGCAGAAGCGACCAGGGCTGCCTTCCAGGACCGCGTGCTGGCGAAGCCGCAGGCCTCAGAAGCAAGGGACAGCGTCTCACCGGTGGTGGCGCAGATGCGGTGCTCAGCCCACTCAGCGGGGTACTCCGTTTTATAGCCGCTGACCAGAGGGCGGTAGTCCGCCCCGCACACGAGCTTCTCGTGCGCGTTGCAGCGACCGCTGGGCGCGGCGACGGGTGCACAAGACATGGTCTGAGCGCTCATTGTTGTTTCCGAAGCGAAAGCCTCAATCGTGAGATGATGAGCGAAGCGGACGAGGGAAGCTGCCGGCGTCGATCGACCTGCGGAGCGGCGACAGGTTCCGGAGACGGGGTCAGTCGACTCGTCCGGGCCGGTCGCGCGTTGTTGGGCATTGACGACCACAATTCTCAGCGCATGAGCGCCTTTACGGCGCGCCCTGTGCGACGGGCGGGCCGGCTGGGCGGGAGGCCGAGCCTGCAGTTGAGCACAATCGCGGCTTGCCAGCTAGCAAGCCCGACGAAACCAACTTAACAGACTAGAGCGGCGGCAAACCATGGACCCTTCCGACCCCCCCGCATAGATTCGGTGCTATTCGACCCGAAGAGGTTCGGCGACGATGCCGCGCCCACGCGGCCGGTGCCCCGGTATGCTGTCCCGTGGACGCCGACAGCCCGCCGGTAGCGCCCGCAGCAGGACGTCGCAGACAGCGCGTCTGGACCTGGCAACGCTGGCGCGGTAACCGGGACGCCCAGTCTTCGCCCCGCACCCGCCTCTCCGACACGACGACCAGGCCGACACCGAGCCCATTCGCACCTTTGGTAGCTGTAAACGTTCAAACAAGCCGAGCTAAGGCCTGACGACCAAAGCGATCTCGGGAAAAAAGCAAGCGCGGAGAATCGACTTGCTATTGGTGGTTGGCTTATCCGGAACGATCTCGGCGGTGAAAGGTATTGGCAGTGTGAGTATTTAAGCACCATCTACGGAGCGCGCACTTTAAGCGCGGGCACCGAATGCGCTTTACGGCATGGGCATGGGTGACCCGACGACCTTTGGCCGCACAGTGCCGCTGGGTGCCCATATGTGGGTGAGTGATGATGCCATGATAAGTCTCGAGATAGGTTCAGCAAAAGGAACAGCTCCCCCTGGGTCCGAGTCTCCAGACAATGTGCTCGGACTCACATGTCCCGGCCGCAGCGCTCACTTGTTCATGCGCCTAGAAACGCGCCTCAAGACATGCTGCGTACCCATGTGGGTGACGCAGATCAGGGGCTGGCATCAACGCGGGAGTCACCAACACAAAAGGGCGCTGCGCCGTGTCGGCGGTGTCGCTTCGCAGTCCGGAGGCCGCAGGCGGAATCCGGAGCCCTGGCACATGTTCGCTTGAGACTCACATTATCTCGTGGCTTTCATTGTTTGCTACATGCCCGACGAAGAGTGACGGTTGGGGAAGCCCGCGCGCAGGTTGGGCCCGACCATCCGCGGCCATCTGCAACGCGCGCGCGGCAGCCCCAGCGCGGCGTGCTCCCTGCCGCTTACGCACCGTGTTAAGCTTGCAAGATGCACGCTCCCCTTCGGTTTCCTTCAGCGCACAAGCAAGGAAAGATAGGCCACACTGCCCCATCAACCGTTACACTGGCGGCTTCAGAACCGCTCTGCTCTGCGTGCCCCATCTCCTGGCTCTGATCCCGCCGTTCTTATCCTACGCAGCCGTGAACAGCCCTCACAGCATGTGAGCTACCTGTGATTGCAGCAACATTGGCAGCCGTTGTAAAGGCCCGCCGAGCTGCAGCTCATGGCATGGCCCTGGTCGTTGTAAGGGTGCCTCCCAGCATGTCGTGGCGGGGAAATCGAACCGACACCCGCACCGGCGTGCCGCGCTGCTGCGCCTCCATGGCCAGGATGCTGCCGCCGCCAGCGCCCTGGTGCTGCTGCTGCCCTTGCCCGTGCACAGCGCCGCCGGCGCCGCCGGTAGACAGCAGCAGCTGCCGACCGGGGCTCATTCCCGGACCGCCCATTTGCAGGTGCACCGTCAATGGCTCCGAGCCACCGCCACCGGCAGGCACGGGCCCACTGCGCCATTCAGACAGGCTGGCTGTGCTCTGCTCTGGGCCCCCGGCCTCGGCACCACCCAGGCCCGCACCCAGGCTTGCAGGCGCGTTGGTTGCTGTGATGGACAGACCATCAGCTGTCGACTCCATGAGCAGTGTTGAACCCGCGACCGCGGCACCTGTTGCCGCCGCTGTTGACGCATGTGACCGGCCCTCCGCTGCCATTGTCGACAGCGCCGAGTGCCGCGTGGGCGTGCCGGCGGCGGCAGCGGCGGCGGCCGCAGCCTCCCGCTGCCGCCACACTGACATCGTCGACAGGGGCTGCTGCGGTGGCGATGCCGGCGGCTGAACCACGTTCACGCGTACGGTGGCGGTGGCGGGCGCCATCCAGGCTGGGTGCTCCCCACCGCCGCCTGCTGCCGCCGCCCGGCTGCGCAGCGAGGGGGCGGCATCAATGGGCTCTGTGTAGAGCCGTGGCTCGTGGTAGGGTCCCTCGCCGTCGGCGGATGATGCGACGAGCTGGTACTGCTGGAAGGACAGAGATGCGTCGCCGCCGCCGGCCGCGCCGGGCGTGCCGGCGATGGCGGCCGCCGAGTCGTTGGGGTAGGCCGGGGCGCCGGGCGGCGGCTGCGACTCGGCGCCCAGGGCGCGGCCGAGGTAGTGTGCGGCTTCATTGGAGGCGGGCAGCAGGAGGCGGTCCAGGCAGGAGCTGTGGAGAGGCATCGGCGGAGCGCACACAAGGCCAGGCAATAAGGGCCTCAAATATGGGGGCGAGGTAGAGCGAAGGGGGGGGGCCTTGAATGACGTCCACGGCATGGGGTATGGGCAATATGGAGAGCGAGGAACGAGGAGGAGAGCTCATAGCCTCGCATCTGGGGACGGCCCCGTTGCGCACCCACCTGCACACCGGCTGGCCGCGCGCCTCCGCCTCCGCTCGCTTCTTGGCGGCCTTGACGGACAGCTTCTTGTTGCGGGTGGACAGACGCGACACCTGGCGGCTGAGGTCGGTGATGGTGCTCAGGCCGGCGTGCAGCATTGCCTGAGGGCGAGGGGTGCGAGTGTGTGCGAGTGTGTTTCTGTTTTTGTGTGTGGAAGCAAGGGAGGGGCCGTGGTAGCGGCGCGACTGGGCTTGAGAGGGAGCATTTGGAGCATTGCTGCGTTGGCAACGTATCTGGGTGACAGCCCCGGCACCTTACTTCCTGTCCCCCCCCGGCCCGCAACTCAGTGTCACCCTCCTCCGCGCGGTGCAACCCCCTGTGCATTCGGTGGCCGCATTCAAGCCACGCACACGGCCGCGCCCACGAAGCCGCGTACCTTGCAGTCGTCCTCGCTGCGCTTCTGGTCACCCTTGGCCGCCGCCGCCAGAGCCGCCGCCTGCGCCGCCTGTGCCTTGAGCCGGCGCTTGAGGTCGTTCAGCTTCTCGCCCGCCACAACCGCCTCGTAGGGCGCGCGCTGCTTGAAGGTGGCGGTGAGCTGCTTGATCTCGGCCGAGTGGGCCGCGGCCACCTCCGCCAGGCGTGCCTTCTCACGGTCGCGCCAAACCTGGTGGCGAGGTGAACAGGACGGTGCGGATGTCGGGTACGCATGTCATGTCCCTTCAGCAGCACACAAACTCGCGTGTGCCAGATAGAGCACACGTACGAGCCCCATGCTGCACACAGCAGCCGCTTGCAGCCACCCCATCCTCCTCCCTGCGCTGCCCTGCGCTGCCCTGCGCTGCCCCGCCCTGCCCTCCAAGTCCTCCCCGCCACCGGCCCCACCTTGTTCAGCTCCGCCACCAGCGTCAGCAGCTGGCTCATGGGCAGCGCCGGCATCATGCGCCGCATCAGCGCCGCGCCCGTCTCCAGCGCCTGCCGAGGCACCCAGTGGTACTGCTCGTCCAGCACCACACTGAGCGCCGGGTCGGGGCCGTCGGGGTCGCGCAGCCGCCCAGGGCCCGCCAGCCCGCCCGGCACCTCCCGCACCGGCCTGCGCGGGTAGGCGCGGCGCGGGCCAGGAAGGGGTGGCGGACGGGGGCATTACTGCCGCATGCATGCTAGCATGGGTCCTCGCATCCCGCTGGGGGAAGCGCGAGCGGGTCGTGATGCAAAGCTCGGTGCCGCCGCAGCGCCAGCGCCAGCGCCAACCACAACAGCCCAGGCCCTGGCTCCCTGCCCCCCACGCAGGTGAGTATCGTGGTTGAATCGCGCAATTTAGCTAGCGGGATGGGTCTATACGCGCGCGAGCCTGGGTGCCATCCGCGACTACCGACAACACCGACAACAAGACTGAAGATTCAAGGCCCAAGGGCGCCCGAGACCCACAGGTTAATGCCACACCACCTCCGCGCTCTGGGCTGGGCTGGCTGGTTCGGGCTCTCTTGGTCGTTTCACTTCTGGTTTCTGGAATACACTACCCCCCCCCCCCCCCACACACACACGCCCCACCGGTCCAGCAGCTGCGGGTGCAGGTCCTCCACCAGGTGCCGCGCCATGAGGCACTCCTCCAGCGGGATGTAGTGGCAGCCGTGCTCGCCCGCCACCTCGCCCGCAAGCACCCGGTACTCGGGCACCACAGCCAGCAGCGCCACCAGCCGCCGGTTGTCCGCCTGCAGGCACCGGCAGTCGTTCGGAGTCGGAGTCGGGGTCGGCACCGGCGTCGTTCGTTGACGCGCCGCCGAGTGTGCGGCACTGGGCTGGTCCGGAATGATACATGATATTTGGTCTACCCCAGGTGTTGGGCACGGCTGGACTGCACCACCGCCGCCACGCCTCCATGGCTGTTGTCGTCCCTTATGTAATTATCTTGGCCTGGGTGCTTTTTTTCTCATGGCTGGGGTGAGGGTGATCAATGTCATCAGCCCCCAACCCCAAACGCTACTCACCTGCAGCCGCTTGAGGTCGCGCGTGAGCTCCTCCGCGGGCTGGCTGCGGCTCTGCAGCTGCAGGCGGTAGGTGTCGGCCTGGTGCCGCGCCTCCGCCAGCGCCGTGGTCAGGTCGCGGATGCGCATGGCCTGCGAGTCCCGCTCGGTCAGGCCCGACTCCGCCTTGCCCTGCGGCAGACAGCACCGTGGCGGTCGGGGTGCTACAGCATGAGCGTGCCAGTCGCGTCGGGCAATTCGTCACCGCCCTCGCCTTGCCACGGTCCCCATGTCCATGTACGGTACGCATCCCGTCAGTCGTGTGGATTGCCAGGCAATGCAAAGCCGCAGCCCACCATCATGTACTCGTGCATGCGCTGCAGCTCAGTGGCGCGAGCCTCGGCCTCGGCCGCACGCCGCTCAGCCGCCGCGGCGGCCGCCTGCGCCGCCGCCAGACCGTCCCGCAGCCCGTCATTGTCCGCCAGCAGACCCTGGCGGTCGTGCAGCAGTGCCAGCAGGTGATCCGCCTGCGGGCCCCGACACAGCACGGTTCTTGATGAGAAGCTGGGTCCGGGCAGTCCGTGGTGCGTTTTGGTGTCGGCGTCATTTGCCGGCCTTGTGTGTTTGCCTTTCCTCCCAAACCGGCTTTCCCAACCCATCCCTCTTGCATGCCCCCACCCGTCCTGCCCCTCGTCACTCCACCTGCGCCTCCAGGTCCCGCTTGTGCTGCTCCCACGCCTCTGTCTTGGCCGCCAGCTGCGCGTGCAGGTTCGCCACCTGCCCCAGCAGCTCGCCAATCTGCGCCTGCAGCTCCGCAATGGTGCGCTGCTGCGCCTGCCGGTCCGCCGCCGCCTCCGCGCGCAGCTCCGCCAAAAGCTGCGTTCCATTTTGGGTTGTGTTGGGCGCCAGGGAAGGATGCGGGGCAGTTGGGGAGCCGCGTTCGTGTTGGTGTGGCTGGGAGGCAAAGACGAAGCGGACAGTGGTGCGGGCAAAGACGAGGCAGGAAATGAGCTGCGTGTGCGTTTGATGCTCTTCTTACCTGATCGCGTTCATGGACCTGCCGCTGCAGCGCCGCAACGTCCGCCAGCTGTGGGCACATACGGTCACAGGCGCGGATGCGCAGGCGTAGGGGGGTTGCACACACAGATGGGATGGGGCATCGCAGTGCTACAATGACACGATTCGCCTTGGATGCAACCCCGTGATCCCGCGACGGAGGAAGCGAGGCGGCCTGGGGTGGACGCTGTGCCGCACCTGCAACTCGAGCTGTTTGACAACAGCTTGCCATGTCGCCGCATTCAGCCACAGGCCACGCCCACGTGCAGGCTGGGCTGTGAGGTCCTGTGAAGAGCAGCATTTGTGTGTGCTTTATTAACATCCATGCCGTTATGCCACCCGGGCGGCAAATGAGCCAACCACGCCGAAGTCAACAACGCGATGCCGTGACTGCAAGGACCGGCGAGCCGACACGGACTGGTTTGAGCGTCAGACCGCTATTGATACCTGCTGAGTCTTGGCTGCTCTTAAAAGCGATAGGAGCTTCCTCGCATCCGCGGGCGCGGTCATCGAGGAACGCATGCTTGCGCCCGTCGCCTGCTGCTCCTGCGCGAATCCCGCCGACCGACAGACAATCAAATCAACTGATTGAAGACACAAGATATGGCATTGTGGGTCGTCCTTGCCTTCGTGGTGGACATTTCTCGCAGAGCTGTTGCCACCTGACCGCAACTTTGAGTCAATGTGTCATGATTTCTTGATTAAACAGTGTGAAGATGATGTGTAAGTAGTACGCTTTAAGTGAGAATGCAGCTCCGCCGTGGGCCGACATCGTCAACGGAGCGGGCGGCCCCACGGGCGGCCCTCAAACCCCATTCCGCCCCTGCCCCCCCCCCCCCGTTGTGCTCGTAGCCCATGCCTTCCGCTAGTAAGCGCGACATGCGCAGGCACACAGCTTACAGCAAGATGAGTATGTACAGGCCACGCCCCGCAGCCTCTTGCTTTGTCCCAGACGTATGTCTTATACGGCCCTTCAGCCCTGGCCCGAGCGACAGGAGACGGCGCCTCTCGCAGCGCCGAGCCCATCTATTCCGTACCACACACGCGGGAGGTCCAACTTCATTTGCACGACTGTACCGGCACCGCGCGTCACCATAGCACTTGCAACTCATGACTCCCTGGCGGCCTTCCGCACCGGAGTGGCCTTTCGGTGCGCAGCTCAAGAATGGCTGCAGGTCTGCAGGCCATCATCTGTATACCTCCGCCACACCCGTCACGCTCCACGCTTTCATCGTTTGAGCTCCATATGCCGCGGCCCGGGAGCCACCACCATATCCACACCTTTTCCCAAGACGAAAACCCAGCACACAAACACAACGCGGATCGCACGCCCTTCCACACCCGCCCCCGCCACTGCCTCGGCCCTTGCTCCCTACCCCCTACCCCCCACCCTCCAACCCAACACACGCCCCCACGCCCGTCCACCTGCGCCTGCTCACGCCGCACCGCAACCGCATGCCTTACGACGCGCCGCCGCCGGACGCGTTGCTGGTCTGCTGCGCCTGCTGCTGCTTGATCTTGGTGAGCGGGTCGGTCACCTTGCGCACGTGCGCCAGGTCCACGGGGTCGTTGCACATGGGGCAGCGGCCCTCGGCGCTGATGATGCGGATGAACTGCGAGGCCGAGGCCGGGAACTTGCAGCCGGGGCACTCGGCCCAGTCCGACAGCACCATGCGCTTGCCTGTGGGGTTACATTCATCATCAGTTAACGAAGTGGTAGAGGGGGGCGGGTGCGCGCAACGGGGGGCACGGACGAGGGCGCGTCAGGGGGTTGCGGCGTAGCCGTGTCGGTGTCGGCGCGCGGGGATTAAATTGCGGCGGTGTACGCCCCCGATCGCCGACCCACAGCGCGGCGGCGACAGCCGCGGCACTCGGCACGCAGCACGCGGCACGCGGCGCGGGGGGCTCACCGGTAGCGAGGTCGAAGGGCAGGATGTTCTGGCAGCTGATGCACTGCAGCTCGGTCTCGGGGCCGGGCATGTTGCAGAAGGGGCAGTCCGCAAGCGGCTCCTCCAGCTCCTCCGGGTCCTTCTCCGGCTTGCGCACCATGAGCTCGATCTTCTTCTTGTACTTGACCGCCACCTGGTCCCTGTGGTGGTGGTGGTGGGCGCATGGTGGAGGATGATGGGCACGATGTAGGGTGGTGCAAATGGTGGAGATGGTTGAGGATGGTGCAGGTGATGGAGCGCCGCCGTAGGGAGGGAGAGGAGCTGCTGGTCAAGCCGTGGAGCTTGCAAGGAGTTCATCCAGGCCCAATCCGACCCGACATCGCCGCGCAACCCCACTACTCAGTGCAAACTGTGGATACTCGCTGGTGTGAGCGCGGGGCGGGCGGTAGCTGCCCCCGAATAGGGTGTCAAGCTAATTATGCGGGTCGGCGCCCGGGTGCGCGCACGCACCTGTACTCGGGCCGCATGAGCATGGACGCGTACTCGAAGGCCGTCTTCTTGAGGTTGGCGCGGTGGCACTCGATGACGGTGGAGGTGAGGATGGGCACGATGTGCTTGGGGAACTTGGAGATGTTGCGGGCCTGTGTGGCGGCAAGAGAAGAAAGCGTGCGCAGATTGAGTGGGCTGTGGTGCGCTAGCTACACGGCGCGCGGAATCGACCGGGTCGAGCACTTGAGCAACCGGGGCGCAGGCCTCGCAGGTCTGAGGCCAGCGGCGGCACGGAGTGAGGCGGGCGCGGCACTCACCACGCGTACGAGCATGCGCGCCGCGGTGGTGTGGTCGTTGATGGCGATGAGCGACTTGACCAGCGTGTAGCTGTGCAGCAGCATGAGCGCGCGCAGCAGCTCGCCGGGCGGCTTGGTGTTGAGCGCCTCCAGCTGCTTCACCGTGCCGAACAGCTTGTCGTGGGCCACCCTGCGCGCGCGCACACACACACACAATGACACAAATGAGGAGGAGGTCAGCGGGGAGGTGACAGGCGGACCCGCTGCATGCTCGGGTAGCACGCATATGGCAACGCGTATTCACCCCCTCCCTGGTTTCTGGAATGAACTACCCCCTCCCGGCACACACATAAACACACACCTGTAGTTGCCCTCCTCCTGCTCGAAGCGCGCCATCTCCAGCGCGTCGCGCGCCGCCTCCGCGAACTGGCCCATGGCGATGTTGAGCTTGAAGCGGAACTCGTCGCGCGTGGTGCCGTCCTTCTCCTCGTTCACGTAGTCCAGCACCAGCACGCCCAGCTGGTGGCTGCGCGTCTGCTCCACCACCTGCACCGCCTTCTCCAGCGCCGGGTTGGTGCCCACCTGTGGGAATGATGGGAATGGTGGGGGCGGCGGCGGCAGGGAATGCGTTTGGCTGTTGCCGCAGAGCAGCTTAAGAGCAGGTGAGATCAGGCACCCTTTCGGGCAGGGCGGCGATGCGATGCGACGCGGCGTGGGCGCCGCCAGCAGGCGTGCATGGACGTCTGGAGCGCGGCTGTGCTGCCGACCGCACCCACAGCAGCCAGGCCCCATACGCCCCCCCCCCCCCACAACCCTTGTGCACCGCGCCGCGCACCTTGAGGTACAGCTGCACCGCGCGCGGCGCCTGGTCGCACTTGCTCCACATGTCCGCGGCCTTGTCGTACTCGCCGCGGCTCTCGTAGTACTGCGCGATGCGCTGGTAGTCCACGGGCTTGGCGGACGCCGCCACGATGCGCGCAAAGGTGTCCATCTCGTTGTGGCCCATCGCGATGTCGAACGCCTGGTCCATCTGGCCCGCCATGAGCAGGAACTCCACCGCGCCGCCAAAGTCCTGGCTCTGCAGGCAGAAGCGACTGAGTTGGTTGGCCGCCTCCACGCTCTGCGTCTTGCGCACGATGGCGTAGGCGCGCTGCGGCTGCCCCAGCCGCTCCAGGCAGAGCCGCACCACCGCGTCCATGTCGCCGGCGGCCTCGTACGCGGCGGCGGCCTCCTGCCAGCGGCCCTCGGCCTCCTTGGCCTTGGCGAACTGCAGCTGCAGCTTGGAGGAGCTGATGCGCGCCATGAGCGGCGCGGCGGCGGAGAAGTTCTTGGTCTGTGGGAAAGTTTGGGATGGGGAAGGGGAAGGGGTAGGGGAAGGTTGGGCGGGATGGAGAAGGAGCAGGTCCGTGAGCAGAAGGGGAGCAGCAGTAAGGCTGAGTCGACGGCGGCAGGGGCGCTGTGACACGAGTGAGTGAGCACACTCAGTACGGGCCAGACCAGACCGTTATTCGTACCTGGATGTAGATGCTGGCGGCGCGCTCGAACTGGCCAGCCCGCTCGTACATCTCGGCAGCCTCCTGCACGTGGCAGGTGTTGCAGGCAGATACGTTCAGCACGCCCGCGCCATTGCACACTACCGTACCGGAACGTGCAGCCCGCACGCGCAGTCACGGTCGGCCCCAGTTGGGAATGGACAGTTCACTTCCGCCTGCGCTATGGCCTATGGGACTGGACATCGCCCCCCCCCCTCCACGCGGCCGTTTGCGCGGGCTACTCCCCCCCCAACCCCCTCCCGCCCGCACCGTGAGCTGCTGCAGCCCCTCCAGGATGAGCGCGCACTCCTTGAACAGCGTCTGCGAGTTGAGCTGCATCGCCAGCTGGCGGCCCTGGCGCAGGTCGCCCAGCTGCAGCGTGGTGCGCGCGATGCCGGCCTTGCACGCCGCCTCCAGGTCGGGCTGCGGCGGGCCCACGCTCACCGCCAGCGCGTCCAGCGCCTGCTGGTAGTGCGACTTGGCGTTGCTGTACTCGCCTGCGCGGCGGTGCGAGGGAGCGGGAAGGGGAGGGGTTTTTGGGTTGGCCCAGGCAGGCCCCGATGGCGCGGCGTCGCGCCCGTCGCGTGCCACAGCGTGCGCGTGCCCTTCCCCCACCACGACCATGCGCACCTTGTCCTGGCAACACCCCCCCGACACGATCGTTCTATCCAGGTGCCTCTCGCACATGCACTCTTATCAGTGGGTGGCTCGGCCGAGGCCGGGCTTTCCCCCGGGCTTGCCTGCAGCAGGCCCTACATCTCACCCCACCTCGACATGCGTGGGCGCAAGTGTAGGCCGCCTCCCGCGCAGTCAAGGGCCCCCTACCAACGCTGCACCCATCCCCCCGCCCCCCCCTGCGCCGCACGCTCCCAGCACTACACATAAGCTACATAAGCGCCCACCCACCCGTCATCTCCAGCATGGCTCCGTGCTCCTTGCAGATGGTGGCGATGGCGTCCGGGTCCAGCTGCTCCGCCAGCTTGAGCGCGTCCGTCCAGTGCTTCAGGTCCATGCGCATCTCCAGCGCCGCGCGCGGCACCGAGGAGCGCAGGAACAGCTCCTGTGTGCGGTGCAGGCGTGTGCGCGTGTGTTTGAGCAAAGGTGCTGGTCGGTGAACGGTTGAGGCGGTTGAGCGCCCAGCGTGTCCTCTGCATCCTTGCGCAGAACAGTTCGGTAGGGACTGCCTGAACCCTAAAACCCCACACTACCCCCCTCCGCCCCTTTCCCTTCGGCGGTGTAGCCTTCCCCCTCCCCTCCCCTCCCCTCCCGCCCCTCCCCTCCCCTCCCCTCCCCTCCCGCCCCTCCCCTCCCCTCTCCCCCGCCCTTCTGTGTACCATGTTTGCAACCCCCACCTTCCCGACCCGCACGCACCTGCGCCTGGCCGTAGTCCTTCTCCAGCAGCACCATGATGTGCGCCGACAGCAGGTTGCGGTCCTCGTGCTGCCGCACGCGCTCCAGCGACAGCACCATGCTGGCGTCGCCGATCTCGCGGTAGGCGTTGATGGCGGTGTCGATGTCCAGCACATCCAGCGCCGCCAGGGCCAGCGTGCGCCACGTCTCCACCTGCAGCACAGAAGGGTTCCATGCATGATCAATTAAGATAAGATGATGGTGACAGGTCGTTGCAGCAGATCCAGCGGGGGGGGGCGATCAGAGGTGTGGATGTGTGTGAGCCCAGCTCGGTTCGCTGTTGTGTGTCGCAACAAGCATTTATTTTGCGGCGGTGCGCACACAGCTTGGGGCTGTGATGCACGGCCCTTCCTGGAAGCGTGCGTGTGGTATGTAAGCTTGGGGCAGGACTTTGTCGCAGCCCGTTGTTTGCCCGGCGCACTGCCGCGGACGTCGCCCGAGGCCCCCTCTCACCTGCCGCAGCTGCTTGGCGCACTCCACCGCGTCGCGCAGCTTGTACAGCTTGAGCGCCGCCGTGAAGCGCTTGGCGGGCGCGGCGCGCGCCACGGCGTCGCCGGGCTGCAGCATCTTGTGGCTCTCCAGCGTCACGTTGTCCATGGCGCCCGACTTGAGGCGGCAGCCCACCACGCCGTTGCACACCGTCAGCGGCGTGTGGGTGGCCGGCACCGCCTGCTTGCCGATCGCCTGCACCTGCGGGCCCGTCAGGCTGCGCGGGCGAGAGGGGTGGAGGGTGGGGGGCAGACCAGGCCAACGCGTCAGGCGTCGTCGCCGCCAGCTCACGTCCAAGAAAGCTAAAGGAAGGGAGGGAAGCACAGCACAGCACGCTGGCCGCGCGACCCTCCAGCCGGCATTCGGACGCCGCAATCGCTGGAAGCACGGCGTTTGACGGGGGGGCGGGGAGGCGGGGCCGCACCTGACGGGCACGTAGAGGAAGGAGTGCAGCGCGGTGCCGTCGCCGATGACCATGACGTTGGCGTCGGAGGTGTCCCACATCACCGTCTCGGCGCGGCCGGTGTAGGGCACCGGCACCACGTGGTCATTCACGGGGTTGAACAGGTGCAGCGCGCCCTTGTCGTCCTCGAACACCAGCCGCGCGCCGGTGGCCTGCGGGAACAGCCGCGCGATGCCGCTGCGGGGGGCGCGGAGGATGCAGGGGGGATGGGGGGATGGGCAAGGGGTTGAGGACACCAGCCGGAGCTAATCCAAATAAAAGTAGATGGAGGGCGCGCAGAAGGGGTTCCGCGAGGAGCAGTGGGGTTGAGAGGACGGCCGGCGCTGGTAGGTACGCAAGGGCCGGTGCGTGCGAGCAGGCACGGGGGCGGGCGGCCGCGGCGCCGCGGCGCGCGCGCGCGAGCCCGCGCACCCGTCGTCGTGGCGGAACTCGTTGACGGGCGTCACGTCGGGGCTGAGGTAGTACGACAGCGTGCCGGTGCGGCTGCCGGTGATGACGAAGGTGGGCGTGAGCGCCACGCACGTGATGTTGGCGGGCTGGCCGGGCCCGGGGATGACCACGTCCAGCTCGTCGGGCGCGCGGCCGGGCTCCACGTTGATGGGGTGCACCACCACGTGGCCGCCCGTCAGCACTGCGGCCTGCCACAGTCGAAGGGGTGGGGGGCGCGAGGCGCGGGGGTGGGGTGGGGGTTCATTCATGATTATATTGGAGGCAGCGTGAGGGTCCCCAGTGCAAGGAAGAGCGGGCTGCTTGCCTTGCCTGCAGGAACCCCACCCCAACCCTAGCGCTGCAACCCAACCCACCACCCACGTCCTCGCCCCGGCGTGTAATTTTGGGCATCATGCTGGGACCCCTGCCACGGCCACGGCCGCCCATGCCCCCTCCACGCGCAGCGCCCCCAACCCCTCCCGCCCCCTCCAGCACCCAGTTTAGTTTGCTTTAGCTCAGGCTCTGGTCAACACAATCTAGCCCTCCTGCCGCCTCCCCTTGCCCCCCCCCCCCATGCCCCCCCCAGCCCGCCCCTCCACCCCGCACCTGCGTCTCGTTGAGCTTGATGGCGGTGATGGTGCCCAGGTACTCGCGCCGCTGCACCACCTTGCCCACCTTGTCGCCCAGGCTGTAGAAGGCGGCCTGGTTGTTCATGCCCACCGCCGCGTGCGAGGGCCCCAGCCCGCAGAACGCCGGCTCGTTCTCCAGCTCGATGCGCGCCACCGTCTGGCGCCGGCTCACGTCCAGCAGCGTCATCTCCAGCAGGCTGGCGGCGGCGGGCGAAGAGGGCGGCGCAAGCGCGAACGCGAACGGCACGGTTAGGTCCGGAAGTAGGCAGCAGGCGGCGCTTCCACGGCTTTGCCTCTGATCGTGCTCTGTGTCCGCTTTAAATCCCCCCGCCTGGGAGGGTAATCACAACCAGGCCCCCAGGCGGACCCGTCACACCGGCGCAACCTCCCCCCCCCCCCCGACCCGCCACGCGGCGCCCGCCGCCCCCACCTGGTGAGGTACAGCACGCGGGTGCCGTGGAAGTCGTACACCATGGGCAGCGAGGCCAGGAACGAGTGCATGTAGCCGTTGTGCGTGCCCACCGTCAGCACCTGGTAGGCACAGCATGTGGCGCCCGGTAGGTCAGGAACGAGGGCGAGGCACGGCACGCGTGGTGCATCACTTTCCCGCGCCCGGCCCACCCCCCTTAGGGATTTGGGAATTGGAGAAAACTACCCCCCCTCCTCCTCCCCCTCCTCCTCCTCCCCCTCCTCCTCCTCCCCCTCCTCGCCGCCCCCCCCCCCCTCCACCGCCTCACTTGGCCGTCCTTGGTCCAGCCGACCTTCTCGATGGCCTGGTTTGCGTCCAGGTCCACCGCGTCGCCCTTGATCTCGTTGTAGTCGGCGTTGGCGTCCAGCACGCGCACGCAGTTGGCGCCCGCCATGGCCACGCGGCCCAGGCTGGCGCAGTAGGTCACGTCGCTCAGCGTGTCCAGGTACCTGGGGGCGGGCGGGTGGGGGCGGGGGGTTTAGGTGGGTAGGAAGGGTGGGTGCGGGGGGCAGGGTGAGGTGTTGTGTGTTGGGGTAAAAGGGGGCCGCGTGATTTGCATGCGCCTCGCCCTTCCCCGAGATGTCCACTCGGTCGTTTCGGGTTCGGACGGACTGCTCCCGCCACACGCAGCCCCACCCCTGTCTCTGTTGGCCCCTGGTTCCTTGCCTGCTCCTCGCGCCGGCCCCTCCGCTTGCCTCCCTTCACCTTCATCCCCGCGCGCCGCGGCCGATCACCCACACCCCAGCACCCACACCTGCCCCACCCACACACCCCACGCCCGCCCCCCAGCCGGCCCGGCCCGGCCCACCCCACGCCCAGCCCCAGCCCCGCCACAGCCCGGCGCACTCACTTCCCCGAGTGCACCTCCTCGCTGATCTCGCGGCTGTGGCTGGACACCACCGCCACGTAGCCGTTCTTGTAGCCCAGCAGGATGTAGCCGTCGCCGAACCAGCTGTGCTTCATGATGGGGCCGTACGTGTCCAGGAACGCCAGCTCCAGCGGCCGGTCGCCCTCGGCGGTGCACTGTTGTGGGTTGTTTTGGGGTGAGGAGGAGGGTTTTATAATGCCCATGTCCATTTTCAGGCGGGGGAGGCGGTGCGAGGTGGGATGGGGGATGGGTGTGGCGTGGGGTGGAAGCCGGTGGGCGGCGTGGCAAGGTGTTTTGGGTGTGGTGGCGTGGTGTGGCGTGCTGCGCACGCCAATGCCCTCCTGCCGTTACCTACCTGCATGATGTACAGCGTTTTCCGGTTGATGTTGAGCGAGTAGGTGTTCTCCTGCGGGCGGGGCAGCCAGGAAGGCGCAGGTCAGCGACAAGCCCGGCACATCCGTAATAGTCCACAGCCCGTCCCGTCCCTGTGCCCCCGTCCCATCCCATGTTCCAAGCAGCGTCCTTAGCCCCCCGTCCCGTCCTTGTGCCCGGGTCCCAGCCCATGTCCCAAGGAACTCCACTCCCTCCGCTGCGGTGCGGCCTCACCTCCCGCCGAGAGTAGCCGTCCTCCTTCTTGTCGGACACGCACAAGTCCATGGGCACGTCCTGCGGCAGCCGCCGGGTGTGCGTGGGGATCACGATCAGGCCGTCAACAATACGTGTGCTTAGCGTGGCCTGGCTTGGCCAACACGCGCAGGCGCGCAGGAGCAGCAGGGTCCCGCAGTACCTGGATCCACGCTGCAAGACACCCAGCCTTGCAGGCGGCCCAACCAGCCGCCCCTGCCCACCACCAACTCGCACCCTCCCCCTTTAACAACCCCCTTGCAACCCTGCAACGTCTCCTTGCAGCGCTGATGTTTCCTTACGGGATTGGTTCACAGTAACCCCTTGCAACCCTCCAGGCCCCGCCCCCGCCCGCGCCCACCTTGAGGTGGAAGGTTTTGAGCGTGTCGCCCGTGACGCCGTCTGTCAGCGTGACCGTCTTGTCCTGCCCCGCCAGCGCCATGATGTTGTCCTTGTTCCAGGCGGCAGCCACGATCTTCTTCGTGTGCTTACCCACCTGAACACACCAGGTTGACATGCGCGGGACCGCCAGCGAACGCTCAGGACGATTTGGGGCCCTTCTTAAACCGAAGCGGCCATCCTCGTAGCACCCACGGCCGCCAGGAAGTTCGCGCCCTCGCGGCTCAACGCTCCTCCACAACCAACCTACAGCGATTGCCTTCACACCACTCCATACACCCAGCGCCTGGCCTTTCCACTGCACGGTTTGCCCGCCTCCTCCACATCTGCCCCACTGCCCTTCCCTGCATACCCCTCATTCAACCACTCTGCCCAACTGCCTCCCACCCATTCCCCGCGTCTCCCCGCGACTCTGCCCACCCACCCACCCGCCCAGCCCCTGTGGCGCCCATCGCGCACGCGCCCTGTCCCCATCCCCCGCCCCTGCTCCACCGCCTCCCGCCCCCCTCTCTCGCCCTCACCAGCGGTGTCTTCTTCCGCTCCCGGGCATTGTACATCATGACGTTGCCCTTCACCGTGGCCACGCCCAGGTACATGCCGTTGCGCGACCAGGCCATGCAGGAGAACTCCTGGGTCTGCGCGGTGATGCGGTGCGATAAATGACAGCGTGGCAGGGCAGGGCACGACAAGGACGGGATGAGGCGCGTGCAGAGCGTTCCCGGTCGCCTCGCCCCTGGACCGGCACGCGGCAGCAGCCCGCACCCCACGGCCCCGCCCGCAGCCCCGATCCGCCCGAGGCATGCCGGTAGCCATCCCTGTCCCTTATGCCAAAGCCGGAGTCACTTCTTTACTCTATGCTGCATCAAGTGCTGCGCAGATCCGAGAAGGCGACACGCCCCAACAGGCGGAGCGGCAGTGCGAAGCCCCGCGCCCTTGTTCCCCCAAGGCCCCCGCACCTTGAACTCGGACTCGATCTTCTGCACCTCCTTGTTCCCAGCCAGCCAAATGAACACGTGCGTGTTGCCCGCAGGCAGGATGGCTAGCTGCTCGCCGGCAGGGTCCCACTGCGCGGTGCAAGCGAGGTCGGGTCAGCCGTGTGTCGCGGAGCCGCTGCGGTCGACCCCGATCGGCCGGCCCTCCGCCGGGCCACCCGCTTACCTGCATTTGCGCCGCAGCGCATGCTCTCCCATCTGGATTAGGGTACTCCGCAGGCGGGAAGTGCACCTCGTCATAGAGGCGCCCGTTCCGGTCGAAAATGTTGACCTTCCTCTGCGCGACCAGGCCCACCCGTTGGCCGTTTGTCAGTACTTTCAGTATGCATGAGGACTCCTTGCGCTCCGTGTACCGACCTTGCTGCCCGCCGCGGCTAGGAAATTCCCCTTGGGACTCCATTCGAAGAGGACTTTGCCGTCGCCCAGGAGGTCCGGTCCAACTCCAAAAAGCTTCTTCATATTGCCTGCTGCTGTGGGCCTAAAAATCAAGTGTTGCGGGCACTTCTACGTGCAAGCCGAGTTGGTGCCTAGCGCGGGCAGTGCCTATCTCCGTCGCGCGGGCAGTGCCGACGCCTGGAGCACTAGTCCAACTATATGCACAAGTATGGCCAATCCAATGGGGTTTTCCTAGCGCTTTAACGAGTGCCTGCGGTCGAAGTCGTGAACTCGCGCAGGTAAGGCCTATTTCCAATCAAGAAGCGCACTATATGAGTATGTCTACTTCTATAGAGTCAATATTAGGTGGCGAAGGGACTGCATGTCTGCAGTGGTTGGCCGCACGGCTGCATGTGTCACCATGAACTGGCACCTCCCGACGCCCAACCCCCGCCCCCCGGCCCTTTGTTGTTTGAGGTCGAATGCACCCTCCCCTTCCTTCCTGCAAACACCTGCAGCTGCCCCAACAACTTGCCCCAACAACAGCCAGCTGCAAGCCAAGGACTGTTGCAACGTCACGGTTACAATCGGATCTTTCCCACATCGACGCAGCGCACGTTCCGACTCCAGTTACCCTCCCGTGCCAAAATCCAACTCGTAATCGGCCATAGCGTAATCCACACCCTCGCCCTTCTGCCTACGCCACCAGCAGTAGGCCCGTCGCCTGCTGCCGCAGCAGCGCCGCTGCCAGCGCCGCACTCACCATCAGGCCATCGGTCCCCGTACCCGTACCCCCGCCGCCGCCAGCCGCCTCATCGCCCGCCGGCCTGGCCTGCCCTGCCGCTGGCACGACCTCGCTTTGCGCATCCACCTCGCGGCCACCAACCCGTCGCGGCAGCGACCGCAGCCGCAGCGTCACAAGGCGACCGCGCGTGTAGGTGGTGCTGGGAGCACTATGCTGCGTGACAGCGCCCCGCGCGTCGTTAGATGCCTGCAGCAGCGTCTGCGGCTGCGACTCCGCCGCGAGAGCCATGAGCGGCTGCTCTCCCGCAGGCCGCGGTGGCGGTGGTGGAGGAGGCGGAGGTGGGGGCGGCGGTGGGGGCGGGGCCTCGCCCTGCTCCAAATCGGAGGCTGCCTCCGCCGCTGCCTCCGCCGCTGCCTCCGCCGCTGCCGCCACCTCTACCTCCGCCGCGCCCTCCGCCGCGGGCGCGGGCGGAGTGGCGTGGAGCGCCGCAAGCTGCCGAAGCTGCTGCAGGGACAGCACCGGACGGTGTGCTGCCGCCGCCGCCGCCGCCGCCGCAGCTGCGGTTCCAGGCTTCGCCGCTGGACCGGTTGCCGGCCGACTGGTGTCAGCCGGCGCCACGCCTTCGCCTCCGAGCTGCTGTGATGACGCGTCAACATGCCCGTGCTGCCCGTGCTGCCCGTGCTGCCCGTGCTGGCGCGCCTGCTGGGTCGCCCACCACTGCTCATCCTGCTTCTGGATCCAGTACAGCACGTGCAGGGGATGCGTGGGGTCCGCCGCCTCCGGTCCCAGCGACGTCGGCGCTGCCTCCGCACGTCCCAACGCACCGCCGTCGCCCACGGCGCCGTCGCCGGCGTGGCGCCTGCCCCCGCCGCCGGCGCTAGCACCGCCGCCGTGAGCCGCCTGGCGCCCGCCCTTCGCCTTGCCTTCCGCTCCTTTCTGTCCTGCCGAGGCGCCCTTGGCGGCCGCCTTGCCCGCTTGCTGGTGCGGCGAGGCCGCGGGCAGGAAGACGCCAAGCGGCGGGGGCGGCGGCGGCAGCAGGAGCGCGTATCGCCGCGCCGCCGCCAGCACCTCCGCAGCAGCCCCCAGCAGTGCCGGCGGCGGCGCCGCAGCGGCCGCAGCGCAGTCTGCGCCTGCGCCAGGCGTGGCGGCTGTCGCGGCGGCTGCCGCAAGGCGGCAGATGGCTGCTGCAAGCGCCGAGGCAGCCAGGGCGCTGGCGGCCGCGGCCGCCTTGGCGGCGGCGCGGGCGGCAGCGGCTGGGCCGCGGCCCGGCCTCTTGCCTGATGCTGACGTGGAGCCAGCCACTGATGCGGGGCCGCTGCCGGGCGCCGGGTCGGCCGGCTCTGGCCACAAGTTCGCGTCGGCTGCCGCCTCGCAGCCCGCTTCGGCCGCTGCCTCCGCCTTCACCTCTGCATCCTCGCCATGGCCATCGGCGTGCGCTGCATGCTGTGCCCCCGCGTCAGGGGAAGCGCCTGCTGCCGCAGCTGCCCCCGCCGCACTCCCTTCCCCGCCGCTGCTGCTGCTCGCAACGGCACCTGCAGCCGCCGCTGCGGCCTGCGCAGCGGACCCCTGCGCTGCGCCCTCACCCTCCGCAGCCGCCGCCTCGGCATGGGCGCGCCTGGCCTTGGCGTGCGGCCCCGCTATCGCCGCCTCAACAGCCGCCGCCGCCGATGCCAGCGCCGCCTCTGCCGCGCCCGCCTCATCCACCACCTCGCCGCCAGCGGTACCGGCGCGCCGTGCCGCGCCCTGGCACTCGGCACGCGCTGTCGCCCACGCACCCATCGCCACCTCCGCCAGCGTTCTCGCTCCAAGCACGTCATCGGCCGGCAGCGGCCCCCGCCCGGCTGCTCCGGCAGGGCTTTGGCCGGGCGCTTTCAGGGCCGCCGTAGGGGCCGCTGAGCTGCCGGCGCCCGCACCCTGCCCCTCCGGCCCTCGCGGGCCCTCCTGCGCTGGTCCGGGCCCCTGCGTACCAGACTGCTGCGCTTGCTGCTGCTCCTGCGCTTGCTGTTGTTGTTGTTGCTGCTGCTGCCGCTTGAGCGCGGCAATTGTGACCACCTTGCGCCGACCCTGGTCGCTCGGAGGCAAGGCGGCGGCGTGGGTGCTGCGACCCAGGTACACCATATTCGCCGCCAGCAGCGCCAGCTCGTCATCGCCGTCACTGCCGTCGTCGCCGTAACCCTTGCCACCCCCGTCAGCGCCACCAACGCCAGTGCCGCCAGAAACGCTACCAGCCGCAGCACGGGCTGGCGGCGTGCCGGTCGCAGCTCCAGTGGCGGCGGCGGCGGCGGCGGCGGCGGCGGCGGTGGCAGTGCCAGCCGCCTGCGGGCCGGTTGCAGCACCGCCCGAGCTCGAGCGTGGTCCTGCTGGTGCTGCTACGTCCCCAGACGCATCGCGCCCAGCTTCCAGCCCACAAGTGTTCGGACCAGCATTCAGCGAGCTACCGTGGACGGGATCATTGGCACCTTGCCCGCCGTCCACCACGACCGGGGCGCCCGCGCTGCCTGCCCTCCACGCGGGTTGCAGCAACGCCGACCGCACAATCCGCGTCAGGCCAGCGCAGCAGTGCGCAGCCGCCAGGTCCGCGCCGCCCCAGGCCGCCGCCGCCGACTGCACCGCGCCGCACGCTGCCGTCACCGCGGCGGCGCGCGCCGCCGCCGCCCGGCCGCCGCCGCCGGCGCCGGCGGCTGCTGCACCACTGCTGCTGCCACCAGGCCCACTGCTACTGCCGCTGCTGCCGCTACTGCCGCTGTCAGGCCGGGCTGCTAGGTCCACCAGGGCATCCCGGATCAGCGCCGGCAGCGCCGCCACGGCGCACTGCCGACCCAACCTCGCCAGCGCCGCCTGCGGCAGAGGCGCAACCACACGGGTGTTACGCGGGGACTCATGCACACGAGGTCGTACGTCCTCGCCACGGTGGGCGGGGAGGGGGAATGTGAATACCCCAAACTTAACCAAGCTAAACTAGACAAGGGACAGGCAAATGCAACAACGGCAATACAGATTAGCATAATCCTGGGGGGTGCAAGAGCTTCGCACCTGGTCTGTCATCTGCGACGCCTGGTCCTCCGGGGGTTCCACCACACCCAGAGAGGCGGGTACTCCGCTTTCAATCGTGGCGGCAGTGCCAGCCGACGACGACGCTGCCCGCGCGCACAGCAGTGACGCGGCCGCCAGCGCCGACGCCCCGCCCGCCAACTGGAGCGCCTGCGCCGCCTGCAGCGGCCGACCCGCCAGCAGCAGCTGCATCGCCAGCGCCTCAGCCGGCACCGGCCGCGGCTGCAGAGCTTGCTGCTGCTGCTGCTGCTGCTGCTGCTGCTGCTGCTGCTGCTGCTGCTGGCCTCCCCCAGCGCCACCACCTCCCCCGCCTGCCGCCGGGCGCTTCACCGGCGAGCTGGCGCCGGATGGAGCTGGCGCCGCGCCAGGCGATGCACCTTGCGGCGACACACTCGCCGGGGCAGCATCCGCAGGTGGGGGCTCGGAGGGCACTGCTAAGCTGGCAGGCCGCAGCGCGGCGTCGACATCAGCCGCCCCCGCAGCGCCGCCAGCATCCCTGCCAGGGGAACCCGCTTCCGGCGCGCCCTGCCCCTCCTGCCCCCCGCACTGCGCCGCCTGAGCTTGCGCACCCTGCCTAGCCAGATCAGGCGGAGCTGCTGGCTGCTGTTGCGGCTGCTTGCCAGCCTCCTCCTCCGCTCCACCCAGCTGATGTTGGTGCTGCTGCTGCTTGTCAGCCTGCTGCTGCCCGACGTCGGGCTGGAGGCGGAGCTGCAGCAGCTGCTGCAGCAGGCGGGCAAAGGCGGGGTCCGCAGTCGGCTCCAGGCGGCAGCGAGCCAGTGCCAGCGCGTCGCGGTGCAGGCCGTGGCGCCTGCAGAGGGGGCGGCGCATTCACACGCGCAGCGGGCTTGTTGGGAACTGGGTGAGCGCCCAGGGCCTGGTCGGAAGGCTGTAGCTGCCCCAAAGGCAGCTCTTCCCACATCCCATGCCCAGCATCGCCACTAACACCAACACGATCTACATTTGTCATCCTAGGATTGATGTAAACAGACACCACGACGTCCGCTCACATGTAGGTTTGCACCGCCGGCCACACATCCCCGACCGCCAGCAGATGGCACACGGCCAGGTGCAGGTGGCCCACGGCCTCAAGCCGGGAGGCGCGCGTGCGCATGCCGACAGCCCAAGTCTCGGCATCTGGATCGGTTGTAATTCATGGGTGGCGCAAACGAGGGCGGAAGTGAGCACCCCGGGGGTGGCTGTGGTACTGGGTTGTGAGAGGTGCAAGTGCCGGGTTATGCCGGCGGTGCGCACTCCCCTTGAGTAGCCAACCACATAATTCATGCTGTGTAACATGTGAGTTAAATAGAAGCGGCCCATACGTGATCGTCGCCGCGCAGAGCATCTGCAATTACCGCGAGCAGGCGCCGCAGCCGCAAGATAGGATGTCCAACATTTATCTCGCTCAATCAGGTCCCAAGCAACTTCGCCCCGACCGGTCAGGAGAAGGTGCACGGCGAGTGCCGACGATGTGGCCATCTGGCTGTTTTGTTATGTCATCTCAGCGACTGCAATTGCACTCGATAATTCAAACAACTCATATTTGTGCTCCAAGCGCGTTGAACACGCGCATGACACGGCGTATATTTGCTGCATGGCAATGCCGCCGTGCCCGCCAGTGCCCGCGCGACGATATCCATGGACCAGGAAGCCACGCCGTTACACGGTATGGGTAATAATACTGTCACGCGTTAATCATCACATCTAAGCGCGGCATAGGTGCCCGCGTGTCTCGCTGCTTGCACACGCAGACACCGTCTTGCCAATCCGCCGCTTTCCCCCGCGGATTTCACCGCATGCGACATGCACACGCTGTCTGTATCTATTCCGGTACTGCCTGTTTCCATCCTCATCCCACTACTTGTAGTCATCCGTGGGCGAGTCAAAGCTGTCGACCGCGGCATGCGCCGTCAGCCCGGCGTGCGGCACACAGTCCCGCGGCGCCATCATGCCCGTGTCCACCACCGCCGCCTCCATGGTCTCGAAGTCGTTGCGGATGATGGTGACCTCGCGCGTGTGCAGCGCTGCGTCCTCATCAAAGTAGTTAAAGGGCCGCAGCACGAACCCCACGGCGTGCGCGGTGGAGGGGCTGCGTGCGGGCGGGCAGGCAAATGGCATAGGGCTGCATAGGTCCGCGTGCACAAAATGAAGCCAATTTCAAACAATTAGCCCAGCGTCAGGCAGCATGCCACAGCATGTCCATACGCCTGTAGAGATCCCCCCAGCGCCTGCGTGCAGGTTACCCGGCTCACGTGTTGGGTGCGTCCTCCGCCACGGGGATGTGCCAGGTGCCGGCTGACACCCACGCCACCACGTCTTGCCGCCGGACGCTGTCGCCGTCAATGTAGTCCTCAAAGCGCACCACGGGCTCCTTGGGCGTGGCCTGGCCGACAGGGAGCAAACGAAACGCACGCAGGACACAGACCGGTTACGCCATGCGGCCACTGTGTATGCATGACCCCATCACTTCGCCACACCGCCCTGCTGCTGCAGGTTCACAACGTCACCAATCGCAGCGCGCCCATACTAGCTGTAGCGAGCTGGGGCGCCCAGACGGCAGCCGCAATCACCTGGTCAAAGATGGTTGTGCTGGTGGGCTCGTCATCCTTGTGCGCCGTCACGGCCACGTGGTACTTCATGAAGTCTGGGCAAACGGGGGATGTTGCAAAGAGCGAACGAAGTTGCAGAGAGGGCAGGGAGCAAGGATTGTGACTGGGCGCATGCAGGCGTGCGTCCAGGGTAGGCCACAAAGGTGGTGCCCGCAGCTTCGCAGCCCCGCGGGCCAACTTACTTACACCGCCCACTGCCCACCGCCCACCGGTGTGTACGCGAGCATGTGCACACAAACTCACTCGCTGTTTCCATGATCCACGCATCATCGGGGATGAGGGGGTAGGTGAAGGTCTTGTGATCGATGCAGTACCCGCGCGGGTTGCCGCGCGCGTTGAGCGCGTCCTCGTTCACCACAGCCATGCGCCTGTGCTCGCAAAGCGACCAGCGCGACATCACACGACACGAATGGGTGGTACCCTCCAGTGCGCGCAAGCAAAACACCCCTGGGTGGATCGATGATCAGGTCGCAACGAGTTGAGACATTATTCAGGACTCAAGCAAGCTGCCCGACTAGCCCGACGCTCTGCGTGCGTGCTGACTCACGTGGGCGTGTTGGGGTTGATGAACAGCGTGGCGTTGTGCTCGGTCTCGGCCATGCTGCGCACCAGGCGCTTGCCCCTGTAGGCGGCATCAAGCAAGGAGCGCTTCGCCCTAGCAGGCAGTAGTGCCGGCCCGCAGCCCTCGGCAAGCAAGCTGACGGTGCTTGGCGCGCTGCAAGGCCTTGCGTGCACCACGCCGCATGCGCACTACTTGCTTATCACTACTTGGCGTCAAGTGGCAGCACGGCCGACAGCACCACGTTGTGCTTCGCTCGCCCTCCCACCCTATTCCCTCCATCCCCACGTCCCATACGTATGTACGTACCACGATGGTTGAGCGCATGACGCTGTTGGACTGCCCCGCGATGTCAAGGTCCACCTTCCAGTGCACCACGTGGTCTGCACGCAGGCAGGTGTCCGAACTTGGCAAGGCGGGAAGACCCGCCCGGTGCCCAAACTTGGCAAGTAAGACCCGCCCGGTGCGCGGAGAGCACACACGCACGCGGCACACGCATGCCGACATGCGGCTCACGCAGGCAGGCAGGCAGGCAGGCAGGCAGGCAGGCAGGCAGGCAGGCATGTGCGTGCGTGCATGACGCTTCAGCCACACGTACATCACGCACCGTGCAGGGTGCCAGCGGCATCAGGCGAAAGCTTGTAGCTGTAGGGGTCGACCTCGTAGCGCACGGTCTGCAGGTATCTGTGATCATGAGGTGTGAGGCAGTAGTAGCACAAATAAAACAAACAAAATATCTTAAATTTTGAATGCAATATATTGAATTATATCGTGAATATTTTGTGATTTATTGTGATTCATGGGCGCCAATTGGCGCTCGCGTTCAAAAAGCTGCAAATTTAAAAACCTCGCCTGTTACACTGCACCCAGCGCCGCTCCTTACCCGAACGCCTGCACCTTGACCTCTGTACCAACATAATAAGCAAGCAGGCGGATGGAGCGCAACATTCGTGAGCGGGAGGAAGCGAGCCATTATTCATCAGGCGCGGACGAAGCTGGTGCTGCTCAGAGACTTCCCATTCCTTGCTCTAGCCCTGGTTGCCTCACCGATGGTCCCATCTGTGTAAAACACGTGGTCCCATTGGTAGTCTGCGGCACGGAGCGAGGGTGGGTGGGTGCAAGAGAAAACGATATGCATCCGTCCAGCCTTGAGGGAAGGGCACGCGCCAACCGCGCCTGGGCCGCCGACAGCGCCGCCGCCAGCTCCTCGGACTGGGACTTCTGGAGTGCACGCGTGGGTGAGTGGAGGTGGGTTGGTGCATGCAGTGGTGACGCATGTGTCGCATGCCCCTTGTCCTGAGGAGCTTGCTTCCAGTCGTCAAACTACAGAGGTGTGCTGCACAGCCGCACGAAGCAGCATACCCTTAACATTCTCGATCGCGATTGGTTCCAAGTGGCGCCCACGCGCGCACTCTCCCATTCTCCGCTGCTCCTTACGTTTGGCTGAAGCCTCCGACGCCGCGACCCTCAGCCCGTCAACCTCCTTGCGCAGGGCCGACTCCCTGGCAAACAATGGCAGGTAGCACGTTGCGGGCAGATACATAAACAAAGAGAGTAAATACGTGTTCCTAGAGGCAGCTAAACGGCACAAGTACCGTAGAAAAGGTTTGCGTGTGACCACCCCAATCCCTTCACTCTCACGCACCCTGCTGCACACGCGTCACACACGCCCGCCCCACCTCTTCTCCGCCTCCTCCCGCGTCTCCTTGAGCTGGCTGGTGAGCGCGGCCTTGTCCGCTGCCGCCGCCTCCAGCACCTGCGCCTTGGCCTGGTCCGCAGCAGCCTCACGCGCCCCCACGGAGTCCTGCGTGTGAGAGTCCCGGGGAGATGGGGGGTGGGCGGACATTACGGGCTGCGGTGTTTCGTATGTCCACACACACACCCCTGAACCCCCCAGATGTGCCCCCTTCTACGCCCCTCCACCCCCACCTGCAGCTCCCTCAGCTCCAGCTGCAGCCGCTGCTACGCCGCCAGGCTGGCGTCCAGCGCCGCGCCGCGCTCCCGCAGCAGGATGGAGCTCTTCTCGTTGGCCTAGCGCTCCGCCGCCAGCGCCGTCTGGTGGTTGTTGGGTGGGTGGTGGTGTGCAGGTGGTGTGAGTGGTGTGGGTGGTAAGGTCATTTTGGAATGGGTAGGCGTCCGTGGACTGCAAGCGCAGCGGCAAATAAGGACCTGAAACCCCCTTTTTCAGGCTCTCCAGCCGCTCCCCGACCCTCTACCCCCTTTCTCCTCCAGCCCCTCACCCGCAGCTCAGACTCCTTGGCCTGGCTCTCCTGCTGCAGCGCCAAAAGCTGCCTGCACCACCGAAATGAACAAACACACAAACACGTTCACACGAACACAGGTCACAAAAAGGCGGCGACGGGCCAGACGAGAGCAGCGTCACAGACAGACCGGTACTTCGCGGGGCATTGCACCACGTACGGTATCCCGCGCATTGGCGATAGTGAACTAACCACAACCCCGCACAGAGCCTGTGGAAGAAATCCCACATCCCTCCGCCCCAACCCTGACCTGTGCCACCAGCTCCGCCTGCCGCTCCTGGCTGGTGGCCAGGCCCGCCGCCTGCTCCCGCACCAGCTCCTCGTACTTGGACGTGGTATTCTGTTAGGGGTGTCGGTGTTAGTGGGGTGGAGTTGGTTGGTTGGTGGTGGGTTGTTTGGTCAAGCGCAGGGGAGGGAGTAGACAGGAACTGAAGGCGGCAGCATCGTGAGTGCGTGAGTTGGTCGACATGCCACACGGCCGCCCGCAGGCCCGCAAGCACCCACCCGCCCACCCACCCACGGGAGTTGGGTTCGTGTGGTGTCGTGGGCTTGTTCATTAGGTGTTTGGTCATCCGCCTCTCACCTGCACCTGCGCCAGCTGTTACTGCAGTGCGGACTGCTTCTCGCTGCCGGCCCGGCGCAGCGATTCCAGCTCCGACTGCAGAGAGGCCTGGTGGGAGGAAGCAGTGGCGGTTGGGTAGGGCAAGGGTGAAGGCGAGGGTCGGCAGGCTGCCGCACCTGTTCCGCAGGGCCTGTTCCCGCCATGGGCTGGCGGCCCCGCGTGTAGCGAGCTCCGTTCGGCAACGGCCGTCGCCGTCGCCTGCGCCGCCACCGTATGGGCAGCCGAGGGCGCCGCTGCTCCAGCCGCACCTGCGTGTATGTGAGGAAAAGCAGGACGGGTGGTGTGCGCTCACGGGCTTCAGCGTGCTAGCCAACGCCAAGGTCCCTACCCCCGCCATGAGTCTGGCCCATGCACCCGCACTTGACACCCAGCCCGGCGCCGCACCTGCTCCGCCGGGCCCGTTCCCGCCATGGGCTGGCGGCCCCGCGTGTAGCGAGCTCCTGCCGGCAAGCGGAGCCCCCCCCCCTCACGACCACCCAGTCCGTTCTGTAGCACCCGCAAAAGGCATGCCAGAAGCGCGCGAGACGGCTGCTGGCGCTGCTAGCGCCGTATTGGAAGGCTGCAGCCGAGGGCGAAGCGTTGTCTGGTACAGGGCTGGCCATCGCTACCCAAACCTGCTGCCCTGGGAGGCTGTAACAGAGGGCAACGAACGGGAAGACGGCGCCGCTCGCAGCAGTCTCAGGAGAAGGCGCAAGAACAACTTCGTTTTACAGTGGCGGTTTGTCAGACAGCTTTCAGCAAATCTTGCAAGCTTATGCAAGCTTATGAATGCCCGGGCGAGCCTATGGAAACAACATACACACTGAGGCTTCCTTCTCTAGGTCAATAGCAGCACCTCTCTCTTCCGATACAATCCAAGCGACAACCTCCTGCTTGATTCCTTGGCCGTGCTGACCTCCAGCTCCTTCTCATTCAAGCCCGGCCTGCGTGCACATTGCAAATATATACAGTTCAGCTTGAGCAGGACTGACTGGTGTAGGAACTGGCTGGTGTAGGGACAATGCAGGTGGTGACCGCGAGCGCGTCAGCGCGTCCCTGCCATCCACAGCTATTAACATGACAACATCGCATATGCAGATGCATCACATAATTACCTTCTTTTAGACGTGAATGCCTTGCTTGCCGCACAGCAGGAGAACCATCTTCTTCACATCGCCCACGTCAGTCTCCAGGTGCGCCAGTCGCTTCTCGATATCGTCCATCTTGTGAAAAATGCCCACGATAGGGTAGGCGATCGCAGCAACAGACCCGATGCCGGCCGCGACCTTCACCGTTTGCACACCAAGCTTTGCCGCGGCGTCCCACGCAGAGGGCGCTCCCTGAGTAGTTTGGGAGCGAATAGAGGAGGGCTTGCGGCTGGGCTTGGCAAAGGGCCCTGGGCCCCGCCATCCGTGAGGGCCTCGGAAGCCAAAGGAACCTGACATAGTTACTGATGGACAGCAATAAATCTGGAACGCATGTTATGTAACGTGTTATCCGAGCGCGACAGAGTTCACATCAGCGGAGCGTCCGATTGTGGTCCCAATAATGGAAGCATGTCCCATGGGCACGATCGGCCCATCTTTCGGCCGATGACCCCTCCGTTCGGCCGATCGCCCCTGGCCCTGTTCGGCCGATATACCGGCCCACCGACAGTTTTGCAGTATACTGGTGTTTTGCCCCTTGCTTTTGCATAGCATACATGGCCGCTATAAACGATCCCAAAAACTACTCCGCCTTGTCAAAAGAAGCACAGTCGGCAGTCCGCGTGGACCTTGCCTCGACTGTCCTGAATCTGCGCTATAAGAACACTATTACGGGCAACCTGACCAATCAGCAGTGGGAACGTGTTGCGTCTCAGATCTGCACACAGCACGGGCTGCGGGACTTCGGTGAGCATGGAATCTTCTGTTCCGCCGCGCTCTGCAGTCACCATTTGCGCGGCTTTCTTTCTTTCAGGGGCCAAGGACGCTCAGAATCGGTTCAACAAGGACTCCAACCAGGCCAGGGACCGCTATAACAAGCTGAAGGCTAAGGGCAGCCTGAAGAACGTCGCGGACACTCCGTTCTTCCTGCCGGTCTACAACAAGTTCCTGGAGGTCTGCCCTGACGGCCACACCTTCTGGGTTGGCGTCGCCAACCCGGTGAACAGGTGCGGGCGCGAATCTAAGTGATTCTTCGGTGCATGTGGGCTGATTCGTCGCCTTCGCTCCCCTCCACTAGTAATTTGTTTTGTCATACTGTTCTTAGTCACTTGACTTGTGCTTTCCCGTTTGTTGCTGTCTCGCAGCCTTGAGCCCGGGGCCGCGCCGCAGGTCGGCGCCCCGGCTGCCGCGACACCGGCGCCCACACCTGCAACGCCCGTGCCCGGCGGGACTGCGGCGCCCGACGTGGGGGCGGCTGCAGCGGCGACGGTCGCTGCTCCTCAGGCCGCCGCTGCCGTTACGGTAGCTGCCCAGCCGGTGGCTGACCAGCCCCAGCGTGCAAAGAGGCCCCGTCACGGCGCCGGCCGTGTGGCGGACCTGGATGCAATCGTGAAGGACCTTGCGAAGGAGAACAAGGAGCGGGCCGCCAAGCAGGACGGCCTAATCGGCAACGTTGTGGTGGCCGTGCACGCCATCGTGTCAATTGCACAGCAGCAGCTGGCGGTGCAGCGTGCAGACCTGCAGCTGCGTGCCGCCCAGGCCGGGTTGGCTGTGCGCGGGTGCCGTTGGGTGTGCGGGTGTCGTTGCATTTGTCGTTGCTTTTTAACAGCCTGCTAGCGTGCTTTTACGCAACCTGCTTGCCGCTTTGCCTGCTTGCTTTCAATGGTCTTGACGCTTCTTGTCCTCCCCGTGCGGCCCCATTTGAACAGGGTGCCGCTCGCTGCCATCCTGCCTGGCGCTCAGCAGCCCGCTGACCCCGCGGTTGGGCAGCAGTGATGGCCGGTGACGTGCTGCCTCTTCTTCTCCTGGCGACTGCCTTAGTGGCCTTCTGCTGTGCAGCTCTGGAGTCGGATGCGGGCACTGCCTCCTACTTGGCTGCCTGCTTGCTGGACAGGCTGGCGCAGGTTGCTGGCAGGGCTCCGCGTAGGGGTCGGAAGCGACAAAGGGGTGGTGACTTTTGGGGCCTGCTGCGAGCAACAGGAGGCTGAGTCGCTGTATCGCCGGGCCTTTCGTATGCCCCCACAGCTTTTTCGTTGGCTGTGCAGCCGTCTGGCTCCCGTGCTAGCGCGCGACCCAGCCGCAAGGCGCATTCGGGGTGATGTGCTGTCTGTGGAACATATAGTCGCGGTTGTGTTGTACCGTCTGGCCTCAGGTGATAGTTTGTTCTCCATTTCGCATTTGTTTGGGCTGGCGGAGGCCACCATTTCGGTGCTGACGTTTGAGGTGTGCACAGCTATCGTGGATGTGTTAATGCGTGAGTTTATCCGCCTGCCGTCGTCAGAAAACGTGCAGAGCGTGGTGGAGGGGTTCCGTGCACGTTCGGGGTTGCCTAACTGTGTGGGGGCTTTGGACGGCACGCACATCCCCCTGCATCAGCGGCCCAAGCGACGTGACGGGCCTGGAGATTACTTCTGTGCGCGCAAGAATGTGCACTCAGTGGTGATGCAAGCAGTCGTGAATTCGAGGGGGGCCTTCATGGATATCAACGTGCAGTGGCCTGGGCGTATGAATGACGCGTTTATCTTTCGTCAGAGCCCTTTCTTTCGTTCTTTCCCCACTCGCTATCCCGAGCACGTGCGTGAGATAAATGGGGTCCGTGTCCCCTTGTATGTTGTGGCAGATAGCGCCTACCCCTTGGCGCCGTGGTGCATCAAGCGTTATGTGGCTGCTGCGCATCGCAACGATATGTATGCGACGTTCGACAGGGCGATGCAGTGTGTGCGTGTGGTGGTGGAGAATGCATTTAGCCGGCTGAAGGGGCGGTGGCGCATCCTGCGGCGGTGCAATCTGATGAATCTCACAACGGTGCCCACAATTGTTGCGGCATGTGCGGTGCTCCATAACGTCTGCGAGTCGCTGGACCCCGGCGCTGCTGTCGTAGACGCCGTGCCGGAACCAGAGGAGGAGGAAGTGGAGGAGAGCGTGTTGGAGGGTGGGGGTGCGGTGCGGGACGCCCTTCGTGCACACCTGGGCGCGGCTGCCGCGCCCCAGCAGGGGTGAATCCCCCTGTCTTGCGTGTAACAAGTGATGCATTCGTGTCTTCTCGCTGTACTACTGGGTTATTGGGCGATTATGCGTGCAGCCTGGTCGCAGAAATTTCCCTTCCATGCTGGGATGCCAGGATCCCCTGGTGCTGTCGCGACTCTCGCCGTTATTTGCTGCCATTATGAATAGCCGGTGCGCTGTTGAGCAGGTTGGCGCTACTGGCGGAGGCTCGGAGAACATTATTGGGCCCGGCCCAATAACCCGCGCCGTTGACCAGGGGCCGGGGCCGCGGGGCGGTCAATGGTCAAAATAATCCAATAATCAAATATAATCATATACAGAGCCTGCCGACCCCCCACGCGGCACCCAAACGGCTATAGACACATATATACGCCATAGCCACGCCTTAGCACAGGCCAGCGGGGCCGCGGCGCGAAAACCGGCGACATCCTTTGATGCAGCCCGGCATATAACGGCATATTCTGAGTTACGTTCCGAGGAGCTACGGCGATACTCCTAAGCCTCTAGGGCCCAACCCCTAGCCCGCGAGCCTTGGCTCGTGTGGGGGCGCACAACATTTTCGTTGTCGACCTTGGCTTTCGTTACCAACTTTTTGTAGCCTTTTATGATTGCGAGGTTACAAGAAGGGGACAGTGTAAACACCATCACGGCTACGAGGGAAGCCACCATTCCGAAGAACGCAGCAAACCGCAACCCCCGCTTGGCTGCCAACCCAACTCACAGCTGCGTAGGTGCGTCGAAGCTAAGCCGCAGCCCGCCAAAGCCACACCAAACAGCAGCATCACAAAGCACGCGGCTCATAAGGCACCGCAAATCTGAGCAACAGCCAAGCAGACAGACTACACGAAAACGCGGAATCTAGCGCCAGCAGACGCAAGCTAGGGCGGCGAAACAGGTGGGCACGCCCAAACACTCCCACAGACGCACAACACCAACCTCATGGAGACGGCGGCGGAGACGCATCATCCCACGGCGGAACCAACGCCACGCCACCACCCGACCCGCGCGCCAGGAAGGGGTGGCCAGAGGGGACCGCATCCCACCCACCAGGCCTGACACCCAAACTAGAGAAGGCCTGCAGGCGCCCCCAGAAATCCGTAATGACAGCAACACCAATAGCTAACACACGCGCGGACGGGAGGGTTGCGGACACAGGCAAACCGTGGCCAGCCATAACCACCCGTGGCCGCCCCAAGTCCATGGCCGACAACGCAGCAAGACACACAACATCCCACACCGGCTGACACAGCCCAACCGGCGGCTGGACCAGCCACAACTCCGACCGGGCAAGGGCATCCAAAGAGTCACAGGGTAACGCGCCCATAGCCATACCGATAGCCTTTTATGGGCTCTTTGAATGCGGCATTGGTTCAGACGGGGTGGGAATCAGACAGGCGCTCTGCGCCCAGACTTGGCACCGACCCATCAGTTTGCTTGCTGTTTGGGGCGCTGCCCTGTGTTGCGCCTTCGGGCCTGGTGGAAGACAGTGCTTCGGCACCAGATATCGAGAGAAAGCAGTGCTGCGTTAGATTGGGCGTCGCCGGACTATATGCCTGGTGTACCTGGTTTTGCGTCTGGTGCTGTAGACAGCGCTTTGTGCGCAGACACGGTTTGCTACACTTTGTGGGGCTTTGGCGGGCTTACGCTTGGCTTCGACTTGCGAGGTTAGCAGCTGAGACATGGACCTAATGCACGTGTTGGTGGAAGGTCGGCAGCCTGCTGGGGGGAGGGTGGTTTCCCTTCGGGCCGGAGATGGTCCCTCCTGACCTGGGTGCGGGGCACCCTTGCTTGGTCGGACTGTCCCTTCTTTGTAATGTCGCATTCATATAACGACGTATAACCCCCCCCCACGACCACCCAGTCCGTTCTGTAGCACCCGCAAAAGGCATGCCAGAAGCGCGCGAGACGGCTGCTGGCGCTGCTAGCGCCGTATTGGAAGGCTGCAGCCGAGGGCGAAGCGTTGTCTGGTACAGGGCTGGCCATCGCTACCCAAACCTGCTGCCCTCAAGACCCTCCTATGTTTCTCGGTTTGAGCAAGGAAGAGGCGTAGGCCACACACAGCCGGCCACACATCCCCGACCGCCAGCAGATGGCACACGGCCAGGTGCAGGTGGCCCACGGCCTCAAGCCGGGAGGCGCGCGTGCGCATGCCGACAGCCCAAGTCTCGGCATCTGGATCGGTTGTAATTCATGGGTGGCGCAAACGAGGGCGGAAGTGAGCACCCCGGGGGTGGCTGTGGTACCGGGTTGTGAGAGGTGCAAGTGCCGGGTTATGCCGGCGGTGCGCACTCCCCTTGAGTAGCCAACCACATAATTCATGCTGTGTAACATGTGAGTTAAATAGAAGCGGCCCATACGTGATCGTCGCCGCGCAGAGCATCTGCAATTACCGCGAGCAGGCGCCGCAGCCGCAAGATAGGATGTCCAACATTTATCTCGCTCAATCAGGTCCCAAGCAACTTCGCCCCGACCGGTCAGGAGAAGGTGCACGGCGAGTGCCGACGATGTGGCCATCTGGCTGTTTTGTTATGTCATCTCAGCGACTGCAATTGCACTCGATAATTCAGACAACTCATATTTGTGCTCTAAGCGCGTTGAACACGCGCATGACACGGCGTATATTTGCTGCATGGCAATGCCGCCGTGCCCGCCAGTGCCCGCGCGACGATATCCATGGACCAGGAAGCCACGCCGTTACACGGTATGGGTAATAATACTGTCACGCGTTAATCATCACATCTAAGCGCGGCATAGGTGCCCGCGTGTCTCGCTGCTTGCACACGCAGACACCGTCTTGCCAATCTGCCGCTTTCCCCCGCGGATTTCACCGCATGCGACATGCACACGCTGTCTGTATCTATTCCGGTTCCATCCTCATCCCACTACTTGTAGTCATCCGTGGGCGAGTCAAAGCTGTCGACCGCGGCATGCGCCGTCAGCCCGGCGTGCGGCACACAGTCCCGCGGCGCCATCATGCCCGTGTCCACCACCGCCGCCTCCATGGTCTCGAAGTCGTTGCGGATGATGGTGACCTCGCGCGTGTGCAGCGCTGCGTCCTCATCAAAGTAGTTAAAGGGCCGCAGCACGAACCCCACGGCGTGCGCGGTGGAGGGGCTGCGTGCGGGCGGGCAGGCAAATGGCATAGGGCTGCATAGGGCGTGTTGGGCGTTCCCTAAACGTGCCAGTGAGCGGGCTGCGGGCGTAGTGTTGTGTGTCTTGCTGCGTTGTCGGCCATGGACTTGGGGCGGCAACGGGTGGTTATGGCTGGCCACGGTTTGCCTGTGTCCGCAACCCTCCCGTCAGCGCGTGTGTTAGCTATTGGTGTTGCTGTCATTACGGATTTCTGGGGGCGCCTGCAGGCCTTCTCTAGTTTGGGTGTCAGGCCTGGTGGGTGGGATGCGGTCCCCTCTGGCCACCCCTTCCTGGCGCGCGGGTCGGGTGGTGGCGTGGCGTTGGTTCCGCCGTGGGATGATGCGTCTCCGCCGCCGTCTCCATGAGGTTGGTGTTGTGCGTCTGTGGGAGTGTTTGGGCGTGCCCACCTGTTTCGCCGCCCTAGCTTGCGTCTGCTGGCGCTAGATTCCACGTTTTCGTGTCGTCTGTCTGCTTGGCTGTTGCTCAGATTTGCGGTGCCTTAATAGCCGCGTGCCTTGTGATGCTGCTGTTTGGTGTGGCTTTGGCGGGCTGCGGCTTAGCTTCGACGCACCTACGCAGCTGTGAGTTGGGTTGGCAGCCAAGCGGGGGTTGCGGTTTGCTGCGTTCTTCGGAATGGTGGCTTCCCTCGTAGCCGTGATGGTGGTTACACTGTCCCCTTCTTGTAACCTCGCAATCATAGGTCCGCGTGCACAAAATGAAGCCAATTTCAAACAATTAGCCCAGCGTCAGGCAGCATGCCACAGCATGTCCATACGCCTATAGAGATCCCCCCAGCGCCTGCGTGCAGGTTACCCGGCTCACGTGTTGGGTGCGTCCTCCGCCACGGGGATGTGCCAGGTGCCGGCTGACACCCACGCCACCACGTCTTGCCGCCGGATGCTGTCGCCGTCAATGTAGTCCTCAAAGCGCACCACGGGCTCCTTGGGCGTGGCCTGGCCGACAGGGAGCAAACGAAACGCACGCAGGACACAGACCGGTTACGCCATGCGGCCACTGTGTATGCATGACCCCATCACTTCGCCACACCGCCCTGCTGCTGCAGGTTCACAACGTCACCAATCGCAGCGCGCGTGTGCCCATACTAGCTGTAGCGAGCTGGGGCGCCCAGACGGCAGCCGCAATCACCTGGTCAAAGATGGTTGTGCTGGTGGGCTCGTCATCCTTGTGCGCCGTCACGGCCACGTGCGCACTCCCCTTGAGTAGCCAACCACATAATTCATGCTGTGTAACATGTGAGTTAAATAGAAGCGGCCCATACGTGATCGTCGCCGCGCAGAGCATCTGCAATTACCGCGAGCAGGCGCCGCAGCCGCAAGATAGGATGTCCAACATTTATCTTGCTCAATCAGGTCCCAAGCAACTTCGCCCCGACCGGTCAGGAGAAGGTGCACCGCGAGTGCCGACGATGTGGCCATCTGGCTGTTTTGTTATGTCATCTCAGCGACTGCAATTGCACTCGATAATTCAAACAACTCATATTTGTGCTCTAAGCGCGTTGAACACGCGCATGACACGGCGTATATTTGCTGCATGGCAATGCCGCCGTGCCCGCCAGTGCCCGCGCGACGATATCCATGGACCAGGAAGCCACGCCGTTACACGGTATGGGTAATAATACTGTCACGCGTTAATCATCACATCTAAGCGCGGCATAGGTGCCCGCGTGTCTCGCTGCTTGCACACGCAGACACCGTCTTGCCAATCTGCCGCTTTCCCCCGCGGATTTCACCGCATGCGACATGCACACGCTGTCTGTATCTATTCCGGTTCCATCCTCATCCCACTACTTGTAGTCATCCGTGGGCGAGTCAAAGCTGTCGACCGCGGCATGCGCCGTCAGCCCGGCGTGCGGCACACAGTCCCGCGTGTCCACCACCGCCGCCTCCATGGTCTCGAAGTCGTTGCGGATGATGGTGACCTCACGCGTGTGCAGCGCTGCGTCCTCATCAAAGTAGTTAAAGGGCCGCAGCACGAACCCCACGGCGTGCGCGATGGAGGGACTGCGTGCGGGCGGGCAGGCAAATGGCATAGGGCTGCATAGGTCCGCGTGCACAAAATGAAGCCAATTTCAAACAATTAGCCCAGCGTCAGGCAGCATGCCACAGCATGTCCATACGCCTATAGAGATCCCCCCAGCGCCTGCGTGCAGGTTACCCGGCTCACGTGTTGGGTGCGTCCTCCGCCACGGGGATGTGCCAGGTGCCGGCTGACACCCACGCCACCACATCTTGCCGCCGGACGCTGTCGCCGTCAATGTAGTCCTCAAAGCGCACCACGGGCTCCTTGGGCGTGGCCTGGCCGACAGGGAGCAAACGCAACGCACGCAGGACACAGACCGGTTACGCCATGCGGCCACTGTGTATGCATGACCCCATCACTTCGCCACACCGCCCTGCTGCTGCAGGTTCACAACGTCACCAATCGCAGCGCGCGTGTGCCCATACTAGCTGTAGCGAGCTGGGGCGCCCAGACGGCAGCCGCAATCACCTGGTCAAAGATGGTTGTGCTGGTGGGCTCGTCATCCTTGTGCGCTGTCATGGCCACGTGGTACTTCATGAAGTCTGGGCAAATGGGGGATGTTGCAAAGAGCGAACGAAGTTGCAGAGAGGGCAGGGAGCAAGGATTGTGACTGGGCGCATGCAGGCGTGCGTCCAGGGTAGGCCACAAAGGTGGTGCCCGCAGCTTCGCAGCCCCGCGGGCCAACTTACTTACACCGCCCACTGCCCACCGCCCACCGGTGTGTACGCGAGCATGTGCACACAAACTCACTCGCTGTTTCCATGATCCACGCATCATCGGGGATGAGGGGGTAGGTGAAGGTCTTGTGATCGATGCAGTACCCGCGCGGGTTGCCGCGCGCGTTGAGCGCGTCCTCGTTCACCACAGCCATGCGCCTGTGCTCGCAAAGCGACCAGCGCGACATCACACGACACGAATGGGTGGTACCCTCCAGTGCGCGCAAGCAAAACACCCCTGGGTGGATCGATGATCAGGTCGCAACGAGTTGAGACATTATTCAGGACTCAAGCAAGCTGCCCGACTAGCCCGACGCTCTGCGTGCGTGCTGACTCACGTGGGCGTGTTGGGGTTGATGAACAGCGTGGCGTTGTGCTCGGTCTCGGCCATGCTGCGCACCAGGCGCTTGCCCCTGTAGGCGGCATCAAGCAAGGAGCGCTTCGCCCTAGCAGGCAGTAGTGCCGGCCCGCAGCCCTCGGCAAGCAAGCTGACGGTGCTTGGCGCGCTGCAAGGCCTTGCGTGCACCACGCCGCATGCGCACTACTTGCTTATCACTACTTGGCGTCAAGTGGCAGCACGGCCGACAGCACCACGTTGTGCTTCGCTCGCCCTCCCACCCTATTCCCTTCATCCCCACGTCCCATACGTATGTACGTACCACGATGGTTGAGCGCATGACGCTGTTGGACTGCCCCGCGATGTCAAGGTCCACCTTCCAGTGCACCACGTGGTCTGCACGCAGGCAGGTGTCCGAACTTGGCAAGGCGGGAAGACCCGCCCGGTGCCCAAACTTGGCAAGTAAGACCCGCCCGGTGCGCGGAGAGCACACACGCACGCGGCTCACGCATGCCGACACGCGGCTCACGCAGGCAGGCAGGCAGGCAGGCAGGCAGGCAGGCAGGCAGGCAGGCAGGCAGGCAGGCAGGCAGGCAGGCAGGCATGTGCGTGCGTGCATGACGCTTCAGCCACACGTACATCACGCACCGTGCAGGGTGCCAGCGGCATCAGGCGAAAGCTTGTAGCTGTAGGGGTCGACCTCGTAGCGCACGGTCTGCAGGTATCTGTGATCATGAGGTGTGAGGCAGTAGTAGCACAAATAAAACAAACAAAATATCTTAAATTTTGAATGCAATATATTGAATTATATCGTGAATATTTTGTGATTTATTGTGATTCATGGGCGCCAATTGGCGCTCGCGTTCAAAAAGCTGCAAATTTAAAAACCTCGCCTGTTACACTGCACCCAGCGCCGCTCCTTACCCGAACGCCTGCACCTTGACCTCTGTACCAACATAATAAGCAAGCAGGCGGATGGAGCGCAACATTCGTGAGCGGGAGGAAGCGAGCCATTATTCATCAGGCGCGGACGAAGCTGGTGCTGCTCAGAGACTTCCCATTCCTTGCTCTAGCCCTGGTTGCCTCACCGATGGTCCCATCTGTGTAAAACACGTGGTCCCATTGGTAGTCTGCGGCACGGAGCGAGGGTGGGTGGGTGCAAGAGAAAACGATATGCATCCGTCCAGCCTTGAGGGAAGGGCACGCGCCAACTTTCTGCTGGGCTACCCCATCCGTGTGTGTGGTTACAGAGTGGTGCGCACGTTCTTGCGTGCCTTCCTGCTGCGTGTAAACCGGAGGCCCGGGCCGGGGTGACCCTTATAACGCCGGTGCATGATTGTCCTATTTATTGTTCTCCCCTTGCAAGGGGGACTTCCCTACTTCTATGCTCCCAGATGGAGCTGAGTAATGCAGCTAACTTGACAGGCTCAGATTTCAGCATCACTTCGCGCATGTTTAGGCTAAAGTCTAGGCCACTGCACGCTCGTAACTCGGTGTAGGCAGCACATTGCATCAGGACGTGGTGCTCATCCTCCACCTCATTGGCCGTACACAGTGGGCACGTCCTCTCCTCCCTAGGCCTCTCCCAGGCACGGTTCGCGGTGATTGGCCAGCAACATAAACGGAATCTCATCAAAAGCTTATGCTGTGCAACCGGTATGAATGCTCTACTGTGTTCGTGCAGGGTCGGCGGCGCGGACCCTAGTGCGCTTAGCCACATCCAATGCTTGTGTTTGCACATGTGTA
Source organism: Chlamydomonas incerta (assembly GCA_016834605.1). Taxonomy (NCBI): domain Eukaryota; kingdom Viridiplantae; phylum Chlorophyta; class Chlorophyceae; order Chlamydomonadales; family Chlamydomonadaceae; genus Chlamydomonas; species Chlamydomonas incerta. Next base: position 3,052,680 of record JAEHOC010000003.1, on the reverse strand, counting down.
TGCCGGGTTGCTTGCCGTCTGAAGATTGCATTGGTTACAGGAGGGACCTGCTGACGCAGCTCACGAGCCAGCGAGCACGTACTAGTACGGACGCCCTGCTCTAGACCTCAGGGGCGCGCCACCTGCAGCGCCGACAGCCTACTCTGCGCCTTGGGCTAATAGGCCTTGCTCCCATGGGAGCGCCACCATCTTCTAAACTCAATCTCCTTCCTCTTCAACTGTAATGAAAGTCGGCTTATTGATCCACATACTCCCGTCTTCCCTTCTTTCAATCCAAGGATGGCCTGGTGGGATTTCGTCCCACCCCCTTGGCTTGATGCCCAGGCTCACATACGTCTGCAAACGCTCCCAAAAGTCTGCTATAACTTGCGTTTTAATCCTGCTAATCGCTGTTTCTTCTACCTTGCCTTGTTCCCCTCTGGAGGCAAACAATAGCCTCCTACCGTACTCCATGGCAGAGATCGCAGCCAGGCATACAACGTCCCAGATGGGTTGCTGGATAGCCTCGTGTGGCGGTATTACTAGCCACAGATTCTTACGCTCCACTATCAACTCAATTATGTGATCCTCATCACCTATGTCTGTCGCTTCCTGAATATGCAGCCGTAGCGTGCTAGCAATTGTGCACGTGCTGAAATGGTGTGCGCGGTCAGACTGCGCATCCGTCACCCCACATGGGCATTTATGACCTTGCCCTCTGTGCATCGAGAAGCCTGGGAATCCATCCACTGCTAGCCTCCAGAAGGCTTCTTTCTGCTCTGCTTCCCATTTAAGCTTCCACAAGCGTTCATATGTGCTCGAGATGCGTTCCTTGTCCTCTATCGCCATCACTATATCACCTACGTTACCACCCTTAGCCTCGTGGACAAAATCAGCATGTTTTTCTGCTAGTTTCCCAAACGCTTCACGCATCTGCAGGTACGTGGCCTGCTTCACCGAAACGGTCGCCAGTGGAATTGGTTGATTGTTCATCTTCCATCCAAGGCACCCCACTATATGGTCAATCATTTCCGTGTATGCTTGATCCTGGTTTGGTCCCATGCCTGTTCGTGCCGCTTCTGTCCATCCCGCAGGCAGGTGGTTAATCAAGTTTTGCATGCGTCGAAATGCATCTATCCCATTCCTCAGGGGCCTCGGCATCAAATCTATCCCTAGTCCTCCAAAAATTCCCGCATCAATCACATCTTCCTTGTAAGCGCGTGTGCATTCACTCCGTATCCGGGGTGGGGCTCTGGTATTGGCCGGCACGTCTTGCAATTTCTCCTTAACCCGTGCAAACGTATCAATAGCCCTCACTGCGTCTCCGACTGTGGTAATTGAGCCTAGTGCAACAATATCCGAGAAGCCCCCTTCCAAAGATACATTCACACCATTTCTCTGTCTAAAAGTCAAGGTTGGGTTGCCCCACAACGGTGCTTGCGAAACCCATGGCCCCGCTTGAAGTAGATTGGCATCGAGTATCACAAGTTCCGGTAGGTTCATGAGCGCGGAGCACACTCGCTCAATCAGTGCACAGCCCGTGTCTACCACTTTCCCCAACACGATCGGCCTCCCCGTTGTGGGGTGCTTACGTGCCGTCAGGAGCGCCAGGGGCTGCGCTGCTGGGTGGTGTAGACAGACTGCATTTTTCAGGTTGTGCGACCATGGGGGGTTAAATTTCAGCATCGTGCGTCCACCTCCCGCTATACCTCTGATTCCTAGTAGCGCATGGCGAGCCCGCACATGTTGTATAGCCGGTAACATACCAAATCCCCCGCACTTGACAGGTAAACTTAGAATTGTGTTGCTGACCCCGGGTAATCGTGCATGTGGATTATTTCTGTATGCCGCTGGTGAGATTCCCCGGTCCACCAGTGCTGCAGCATTGCTAATGATTTTTTCCAGTGATCCATCATTTGGTATGCCATCAAACTCCAATTTGTACAGTGTCTTGCTCAGTGCATATCCTGACACCGCTGCTGCCCTGCCGAAGGTAGTGAGCGACATCCCTGCAATGCGGTTCATACAAGCATTCGCTTTTTCTAGTGTCGGTGCCATATTAAGCGCTGGCGGTGGTCCTGCATTATTGTTGAAGTGTATGCCAAGCGTCTTCGCCGACGCAACCAGTCGTAGTGCTGATTGAGGCTGCGTTGCTGCCGCTGTGGGATTGGCAGTCGAGTATGTGGCGCCAATAGTAATAGCCTCAGATTTTGTAATATTCAGCTGCTGCCCTGAGGCCTTGCCAAACGTTACCATAGCGTCAATGAACGTTGGTATCTCAGCCAATTTGCGTAGGAATTGTGAATAATCATCTGCATATTGTGAGGCTTTTAGTTTATGCACGTCAATACCAAACCCCTTGCTATTGAGCCATGAGAGAAGCGCTTGAGCGATTGCAAGATATAACAGTGGAGCAAGTGGGCAGCCTTGCCGTACGCCAGCTGTAAGTTCCATGAATTGTGACAGATGTCCGTTGACCAGTGCTGCAGCACGCGTGCCGTTGTGTAGCATACGTACCCAGTCAAGGAAACCATCGCCAACCCCAAGTGCTTGTAAACATTCAAACATGAATTCGCGATTAACAGTGTCGTACGCCTTGTGGAAGTCCAAAAAAGCTACCACGCCGGTTTCCTCTGCCCCTTTCAGGATGTGCGGTGCCAGCTGTAGAAGTGCAATATTGTCAGCAATCCGTCTTAGTGGTAGGAAGGCTGTCTGTTCGGGGCTGATAGTCTGACTGAAAGCTTTTGATACCCTAGTAGCAAGGATTCTTGCAAGGGTCCGGTAGTCTGTGTCAAGTAGGGTGATAGGCCTGTAGTTAGCAATCACCGTAGGGTCCCCCGCTTTATGCAAGCAGCAAATAACTCCATCCAGGAAACCCTTTGGTAGACGTTGTTGCTGGGCTGCTGCTGAGAGTACTGAGGCAAGAATGGCTGAGAATTTGTCGCTGAAGCGTTTATATAGGTCCGCTGGAATACCGTCCGCGCCGGGCGCCCTTCCGGCTGGCGCTGCAGACAGCGCTTTGGCCACCTCCTCACTCGACACTACAAGGCTACCCATCTCTGCTGCTAGGGCTGGGGGGCAGCGTCGTCCTGCCGCCCGTAGCGCCTCTAGGACAGTTGCGCGGGCCTCAGGGTTGGTTGTCGCCATGTTGCTGATGCCGCTCCAAAAGGTGATCATTTCCTGCGCCAACTTAACCGGGTCAGACGTGGTGGCGCCATCACTGCATTTCAGCGCCTGTATACGTCGTGATGTCGCCGGGGGGCGAAGGAGTTTAGTCATAACGGGGTTCGGTTGCTCCCCCATCCGTAGCCATGTGTGTCGAGTGCGCCTTTCTGTTGATACGCTGGCTTCTACTGCTGCTTTAGCTACCGCTGCTCTTGCTGATACTGCATTGTTCGCCAGATCGTGCAGTGGTTGCCCCCTAGTGGCCGCCCTTTCCACTGATGCAAAAGCTTGGGTGGCAGATCTGTTTGCCTGCGCTAGCTGTTCTGTCGCTGTGTGATGCCTTCGCACTGACTCCGTATTGAGTGTATGGATGGAAGTAATCATTGCTGATTTAAAAAGCGGCCACCAATCAATAATTGCTGCTGGGCTGGATGGTATGGTGGCAGCGTTAGTGTCAATCCATTCCTTAAAGTGCTGGCGTAGATCCCCATAATCCATGAAGTATAGCTTACATCGCCTCAAGCCTTTACCTGGTTGATGCTGCATAGCGGCCGAGGGTGAGGGGGCTAGGCGAGATATCACCATTCGGTGATCTGATGGCGCGCCATTCTCCACTCGGCATGAAATCATATTTTTGCTGATAGATGCGGATGCCATAATGCGGTCCAAGCGAGATGCCCCAGCGGAGCTTGCTGTACGGTAAAAATACGTAAAGGAGCGCAATGCTGGATGTAGATGACGAAACACGTCCACTAGACCAGGGCATGCTGACGTAAATTGGCTGGCCGTGATGCTATCAGCTGTACGGGCATCGGGGTTGGTGCAGTCAAGTTGCGGGTCCATGACAAAGTTGAAATCTCCGCAAATAATACTCTGCTTGCCATTGCTCGAAAGGAGGGCTAGCTGTTGCTGGATGAAATTACGTTGGCCTGTTGGGCTGCCAGACGGAAGGTACGTGCATACTAGGTTAAAGCTGTGGCCACCCCATTCCAACGGAAGCTGTAACATCCGGCTGTCCTCTGATATGCTGCATTCTGTCGTGTCTGTTGCTGTAAGCTGCTCTGCAAGCGAGGTTCTGATCAGAATGGCAACTCCCCCAGCTGGGCTTCCGTTCGGCCCTGTACCAGCTGGACCCCAGAAGGAAATGTATTCGCTGCCTCTGATTGCTGACGCTGCTATAAATATCTGTTTTCTGGCTGTGTCGATGCAGTCCGCTGTAACTCGCGTTTCCTGTAGGCAGATAATATCTAGCTGTGCTGCCTCCCAGGATTTCATAAGTGCAATAAGGCGTTTCGCATCAGGGCTTCCACCCCGGTGCGATAGGAGGCCACGTACGTTGTGCGTCGCTATCCGTAGCGGCCGCAGTGACTCACGGCCTTCTTGCCTACGTTTACGCATTATGCCCCAAGGGCCGGGAATTGCGTCTCATCTGAGAGCGCCAGGGCGGGGGGGTCGCCCTCCTCGTCCATGGATGCGTATCCGTTGCTGCTGTTGTCGTCTGCGCCTGTTGCGCTGCCCTCCACCACCAGTTTGATCGGCGGGGGGGTGTTGCCGTTCATCTTGCGGCGGTTCACGCGTGGTGCCTGTGGTGTTCTGTGCTGCGGATCGGGCTCCGTCTGTGGTTGGCTAGTGGTCGCTTCGCCCCCCGCTGCGTGTCCGTCCCCTCTCTGTCTGTTCTTGGCGTTCTCCGCCATCGCAGCTGCTGTTTTAGCTATGGCGCCGCGGTGCCGGCGTTCGCTCCCGTTACCGCTCACCTCCGTGTCGCCCGTGGTGCTGGTGCTAGTGCCCACGCTGGCACTGGTGCCGTTGCCGCCAGCATTGGCGTCAGCACTGGTGCTGGCGCCGGCGGTGGTGTTGGCATTGACGTTTGTGCTGGTGCTTGCGCCCGCGCTGGTGTTGGCGTCACCGCCGTCACCGCCAGCTCCGGTGCTAGCATTGGCGGGGGCGCTGGTGCTGGTGTTGGTGCTCGCGCTGTTGCTGCTGTTGCTGTTGTTGTCCGGGCTCTTCGCCGGGGGGCCGGGGCGGTCGGTCTTCTCCGACTGTGTGGTGCTGCCGCCCGCGGCCGCCTTCACACTGGCCCCGGCTCCACTGGCCGGCTTGCTCGGTGGTACCCTCACTGCGTGCAGGGGCGTGCCGTGCGGGGGGGCGCCCTTCTCCTCCGGTTTCTTCCCCCCGTCTACGGCTTGTTCCTCTCCCTTCTCTTCCGCCTCCTCCATTTCCTCATCTCCGTCCGCCTGGCTAGTTGTGGGCGCGGGCGGCTGCGGTATCAGCGCTTGCTGGATCTGCGCCTGTGCCTTCGCAGCCTCCTGCAGGTGTGCTGCATACCGCCGCCGCTGCTGCTCCTCCAGCTCCTGCTGCTGCTGCTGTTGCTGTTGTTGCTTCTGCTGCTGTTGCCGCTGCTGCTGCTCTGCGTCCGTGGCGGTGTCGGGGTTGGGCGGCGGCGGCGGCGGCGGCGGCGGCGGCGGCAGCTGCATGTCGCCGCCGTCGTGCTGCTGTCCCGTTCCCTCCACCGCCTCCTCCTCCTTCTTCTCCTCCTTCTTCTCTTCCTCCTCATCATCGCTGGCATAGCGCTCAGTGCGCCAGTCCTCGATGACCTGTTTGGCCTTGGCGACCGCCGGGTTCTTCTCATAGGCGGCCATGTCAAAGCGCGCCACCCCCAGGTTCAGCATTCCGCTGCCGTGCTGCACCTCCCACGTGACGGACTGCCCTCCGGCCTCCATCAGCTTTTCTGCAAGCTCCCCGGGGAGCTCGTAGTCAGCGTCGAAGGTGGCCAGCCAGCTGTCGCCCCGCAGCAGCTGCAGGTGGGGGTCCACCTGCTGCTCGAGGTATATCGGGTTGAGGTCAAGCCCGTCCAGCACAGTCCACGCGCCACCGTGGCCGACGTCGAGGCCGAAGAAGCACAGCGTGAACTGTTTTGACTTGATGGGCATTCTGTCCTGCTGCACCAGCCACTCAAGTGCCGGGACGTTGCGCGTGGCTGGGGCGAGCAGCACCGAGTCCTCATCGACCATGTCCCGCACGAGCTGTTTTGCCCGCTTGGACATCCGGAAGTCCATGATGATGCGCGTTAGCGTTTCCTTCTCCGATGGCTTGCCCGCTTTCAGGACTGCGGGCCACTTCTGCGCCGTGATGTCATCGGGGCCGACGGACGTTCGCACGACCTCTAGTACCGACTTCGCCACCGACGTTTTGAGCTCTCTGATGTACTTTTTTACCACCTCTGGGGGCAGGTCGGTCGTGGTTGTGAAGGTAACATACTCGTTTGGCGCCGGTGGTATGGTTATTGATCCATCGATTTTTGATGCGAGTAAAGGGCGTGGTTTGGATGTTCTGTGCATTTTTCTGCCAGGTAGGGCAGTGGTGGCGAAGGTGGCAAAGGTGGCAAAGGTGGCAAAGTTTGGTTGCTATTGGTTGCTATTGGTTGCTATGCCCTAGGCAGCCAGCAGCAGATGACGCTCCTATACCGTCTGAAGGGAATGCGTGCGGGTCCGCTACCAGCCTCTCGTGCTCCCACGCCCTCGTCAAATGGCCCCTGAAGGTAGATAAGATAGGTCCATCGGGTAGGACCGTGCTTGCCCTCCACTCCTCTCTGGACTCGTGTGTGCCTGGCCAATGCCACGCGTCGACACCCTGTGCCGCCACAAAACGGAACAGCCGCGCGCACCACCCGTCTCCCATTGGATTCGCCCATGCCTCCCGTGCCTCGTCGACTAGTGCATCAAAAGCCAGACTTCTGTTTTGCGCGGAAATCCTATTGTAAAAACCCAAACATTGTTTGGCTATGAAAAAGTGCAGCGGCAGTTGGGCCAGCTCCGCAAACAGGAGACGGTGTGACGGTTTGGCTGCTCCCACTGTCTGTCGCATGTATTGGACCTGCAGCTTTACGGCCTCGTCACGCAAACATGCCTCAAATGCGCCCTGTGCTAGGTTGTTCCTGTCATTCCTCCTGGGTGGCGGTCCTCCGTCTAGCATCTCTACTAGCACGTCGGGACCCCATACCTCACATCCGTAGGCAAGGATGGATCGGATTTGCACGTCGAAACACCTCATGCGAATATCTGGTGCGAAAATGCGTAAACGGTTCAATCTAGTGTTAAGCCCACACATGGCTCTCCTTGCTGACTCGCAGAGTGTCTCCCTGCAGCTGACGAAGGCCCTACCCGGACCGTACACTAGTCCAAGATAGCGCGCCTTGTCCACCGCAGGGATGGGCTGCCCTGCTAGCTTTAAACCCTGGCATCCGCTGCACACAGTGCTGGCCATTACTTCGTTGGCTGCAAAAACCAGCCTCTCACACTTGGTAACGTTTGCCTTCATGCCAAAAGCTAGGCAGAACGTGTCTACTAATGATAGCAAGTGGCGCATCCGCTCAGGGGTGGTGGCCAGCAGGGAAACATCATCCGCGTACATCAGCAGTGACACCTTTTTGCCATTCATCTCAGGTGCACCTGTGGCTTCGTCCGTATCTTCCGAATCAATGTACTCTGCTAAGGTTTCTATAAAGAGGCCGAAAAGCTCTGTGCTAAGCGGGCAGCCCTGCTTGACCCCTTGCGTGGTTGCGAAGGGGGCACTGTGCTTACCCCCGGCCTTCACTACCATCATCACTCTCTCGTACGCTTTTTTCAAAGCCGCCAACATCTCACCCGCTACCCCGCGTTCCTCCAGTCTCATCCAAATTAATGGTCGTGGGACCTTGTCGAAAGCCTTTTCAAAATCAATTTGTACGACAATGAGGGGGGTGGTGGCGCCAGCACGCGTGTGCTTGTTGATGAGATGCCTTAGGACAAAAAGATGGTGCGTTGTGCCGTACTTCCTCCTGAATCCGGCCTGAGCCGTGTGCCTCCACTCAAACTCCTCCCCGGCATTCGCCAGCCTCTCTAGAAGGATCGATGCATAGCACTTTGCGAGGGCGCCCCCTACTGCAATGCCCCGGTAATTACCAGGCGCCTGCACGTCACCTTTCCGCTTGTAAATTGGTGTCAAAACAGTTGTAGTAAATTGCTCAGGATAAGCCCCTTCGCTCCAGATTTTATTAAACAACACGTGCACCAGCGGTGCAACTCTATTGAGTGCCGGTGTCGGCGGTTCAGTGGTGGGGTCGCCCGGTTTTACCGCGTACTTGTAGCACTCAGACGGTACCTTCTCTAAGCCAGCTGCCTTGCCGTTGGGCAGCCTTGCTAGTGCGCGTGTTACCTCATCAAGGGTAATCTCGCTATTCAACATCTCGTGCAGACACGTACGGTCAGCCGCAAAAAGATCTTCGGACATCCTCCCACCCGAACCCAAAATGCAGTGGGCGGCTGCTGGGCATCCCCCGCCTGCGCCGTCGTTTAGTAGGGTCGCAAAATGATCCCGAAACCCATCGGCCGTGACTGGGCACTGCTCCTTAGTCCGTCCCTCAATCATCCTCCACAGCAGTCGGGCGTCTGCGCGGCAGCGTGCCACCTTCTCCCTCATCTCCTGGGTGTCGTGCGCGGCCCTGGCCCTTCGCTTCGCCCGGTCATAGGATGCCCTGGCTGCGCGGAAGTTTTGCCACACCTCTCCTTCTCGTACCACTGGACAACCCAGCGCTAGCTTTGCTTGCACAAACACCGTACGCGCCGCAGCACACTCTTCGTTCCACCATGGAGTCTCCTGCTCCCGTAGGTTGGCCGGTCGTGTGGGACCGAAAGCCTTTTCTAATGCATCGTACAAACATGTGCCTAAGGCTTCGACCGCTTCGGTGGTGCTGATGCCACCCTCCTCCGCGCAAAGTGCCACCTTAATCTGTTCGATTTTCCCTACAACTGGCGAACCGTCCGCCTTGAACAAGCCACTGAACAAGTGCTTCTTCTGTACGTCAAACTCTGTGCGCTTCTTTGCGGGGCGTGTGCGGCTCGCTGTGGCTTCCTGCCCTTCGACCTCCAAGCCCAGTGCCAACGTGACCGGCCGATGATCACTCGCTTCCTTCAATCCGCCGTGCCTCCACTTTAGAATCTCGCCCACTTTCAAAGCCACCACCTTCGGGAATAGGGTCGGTGACGCCACACAGGGATCAATCATGCTGCCACCTGCGTCGCCCTTTGGGAAAGTAATGTGACCTGCTGCATCTCCCGGCGCCCTTCCGTTCAAAAGTACTAGTCCTTGCGAACGGCACATGCGCCCTAGGTACTCCCCGAAACAGTTTATTTGGGCATCCTCGGATGCTCTCACTGGGAGCCCCGCGTAGTCTGCAGTACAGGGCATATCTGACGTGGAACCACCCCCTAGTGCTACGTCCTCCAGCGCCTCGAGCTGTGCTAGATCCGGTACGTCAATGATGCTTGTTGAGATGCGTGCGTTCAGATCACCAATAATTAGCACTTCTTCTCCGCTTTGCCGTAGCTCGAGGATCCATCCCCATCCAGCCTCGCGCACACACCATAGTTGTAGACGGTGGAAATCGATCGCACCACCAGCGCATAAGTCTTGATGGACGCCGCGAACTTGGGGCGCGTGTGGTGCTGGTGGTGGCGGCGCAGGGGCAGGCCTGTGGGTGGATGGATGGACCGGTTGGAGAAAACGCAGCCGGTGTCATTATTCGGCTGCAAGCCTCACGCACGCCCCAGCGGATTGTCCGCCGACAATCAAGTTCCAACCGCAACTGAGTGTTGCGATGGGCTCACCCATGTCCATCTCAAACACGCATACGCTGTTTTCGTTGATCTGCACCTCGTGCCCATCCCACAGGTGGGAGAAGTCGAAGTAGGTGGCAGTGTCGGGGCAGTCGCTGCCCGGCACCAGCAAAAGCTGCGAAGGGCCCGTTCCCCAAGATGAGTCGAACTAGAAAGTGGAGGCCTGGAAGGGGCTGCTTGCGGAGTCGCCTCCATACGCTGCGTGCACATGGGCGCCATCATCAGCAGTGAGGGTTAGGAAAGAATCTTCTGGGTTGGCGTCGCCAACCCGGTGAACAGGTGCGGGCGCGAATCTAAATGATTCTTCGGTGCATGTGGGCTGATTCGTCGCCTTCGCTCCCCTCCACTAGTAATTTGTTTTGTCATACTGTTCTTAGTCACTTGACTTGTGCTTTCCCGTTTGTTGCTGTCTCGCAGCCTTGAGCCCGGGGCCGCGCCGCAGGTCGGCGCCCCGGCTGCCGCGACACCGGCGCCCACACCTGCAACGCCCGTGCCCGGCGGGACTGCGGCGCCCGACGTGGGGGCGGCTGCAGCGGCGACGGTCGCTGCTCCTCAGGCCGCCGCTGCCGTTACAGTAGCTGCCCAGCCGGTGGCTGCCCAGCCCCAGCGTGCAAAGAGGCCCCGTCACGGCGCCGGCCGTGTGGCGGACCTGGATGCAATCGTGAAGGACCTTGCGAAGGAGAACAAGGAGCGGGCCGCCAAGCAGGACGGCCTAATCGGCAACGTTGTGGTGGCTGTGCACGCCATCGTGTCAATTGCACAGCAGCAGCTGGCGGTGCAGCGTGCAGACCTGCAGCTGCGTGCCGCCCAGGCCGGGTTGGCTGTGCGCGGGTGCCGTTGGGTGTGCGGGTGTCGTTGCATTTGTCGTTGCTTTTTAACAGCCTGCTAGCGTGCTTTTACGCAACCTGCTTGCCGCTTTGCCTGCTTGCTTTCAATGGTCTTGACGCTTCTTGTCCTCCCCGTGCGGCCCCATTTGAACAGGGTGCCGCTCGCTGCCATCCTGCCTGGCGCTCAGCAGATTGCATTGGTTACAGGAGGGACCTGCTGACGCAGCTCACGAGCCAGCGAGCACGTACTAGTACGGACGCCCTGCTCTAGACCTCAGCAGCCCGCTGACCCCGCGGTTGGGCAGCAGTGATGGCCGGTGACGTGCTGCCTCTTCTTCTCCTGGCGACTGCCTTAGTGGCCTTCTGCTGTGCAGCTCTGGAGTCGGATGCGGGCACTGCCTCCTACTTGGCTGCCTGCTTGCTGGACAGGCTGGCGCAGGTTGCTGGCAGGGCTCCGCGTAGGGGTCGGAAGCGACAAAGGGGTGGTGACTTTTGGGGCCTGCTGCGAGCAACAGGAGGCTGAGTCGCTGTATCGCCGGGCCTTTCGTATGCCCCCACAGCTTTTTCGTTGGCTGTGCAGCCGTCTGGCTCCCGTGCTAGCGCGCGACCCAGCCGCAAGGCGCATTCGGGGTGATGTGCTGTCTGTGGAACATATAGTCGCGGTTGTGTTGTACCGTCTGGCCTCAGGTGATATTTTGTTCTCCATTTCGCATTTGTTTGGGCTGGCGGAGGCCACCATTTCGGTGCTGACGTTTGAGGTGTGCACAGCTATCGTGGATGTGTTAATGCGTGAGTTTATCCGCCTGCCGTCGTCAGAAAACGTGCAGAGCGTGGTGGAGGGGTTCCGTGCACGTTCGGGGTTGCCTAACTGTGTGGGGGCTTTGGACGGCACGCACATCCCCCTGCATCAGCGGCCCAAGCGACGTGACAGGCCTGGAGATTACTTCTGTGCGCGCAAGAATGTGCACTCAGTGGTGATGCAAGCAGTCGTGAATTCGAGGGGGGCCTTCATGGATATCAACGTGCAGTGGCCTGGGCGTATGAATGACGCGTTTATCTTTCGTCAGAGCCCTTTCTTTCGTTCTTTCCCCACTCGCTATCCCGAGCACGTGCGTGAGATAAATGGGGTCCGTGTCCCCTTGTATGTTGTGGCAGATAGCGCCTACCCCTTGGCGCCGTGGTGCATCAAGCGTTATGTGGCTGCTGCGCATCGCAACGATATGTATGCGACGTTCGACAGGGCGGTGCAGTGTGCGCGTGTGGTGGTGGAGAATGCATTTAGCCGGCTGAAGGGGCGGTGGCGCATCCTGCGGCGGTGCAATCTGATGAATCTCACAACGGTGCCCACAATTGTTGCGGCATGTGCGGTGCTCCATAACGTCTGCGAGTCGCTGGACCCCGGCGCTGCTGTCGTAGACGCCGTGCCGGAACCAAAGGAGGAGGAAGTGGAGGAGAGCGTGTTGGAGGGTGGGGGTGCGGTGCGGGACGCCCTTCGTGCACACCTGGGCGCGGCTGCCGCGCCCCAGCAGGGGTGAATCCCCCTGTCTTGCGTGTAACAAGTGATGCATTCGTGTCTTCTCGCTGTACTACTGGGTTATTGGGCGATTATGCGTGCAGCCTGGTCGCAGAAATTTCCCTTCCATGCTGGGATGCCAGGATCCCCTGGTGCTGTCGCGACTCTTGCCGTTATTTGCTGCCATTATGAATAGCCGGTGCGCTGTTGAGCAGGTTGGCGCTACTGGCGGAGGCTCGGAGAACATTATTGGGCCCGGCCCAATAACCCGCGCCGTTGACCAGGGGCCGGGGCCGCGGGGCGGTCAATGGTCAAAATAATCCAATAATCAAATATAATCATATACAGAGCCTGCCGACCCCCCATGCGGCACCCAAACGGCTATAGACACATATATACGCCATAGCCACGCCTTAGCACAGGCCAGCGGGGCCGCGGCGCGAAAACCGGCGACATCCTTTGATGCAGCCCGGCATATAACGACGTATAACCCCCCCACACACACACACGACCACCCAGTCCGTTCTGTAGCACCCGCAAAAGGCATGCCAGAAGCGCGCGAGACGGCTGCTGGCGCTGCTAGCGCCGTATTGGAAGGCTGCAGCCGAGGGCGAAGCGTTGTCTGGTACAGGGCTGGCCATCGCTACCCAAACCTGCTGCCCTCAAGACCCTCCTATGTTTCTCGGTTTGAGCAAGGAAGAGGCGTAGGCCACACACCGCCGGCCACACATCCCCGACCGCCAGCAGATGGCACACGGCCAGGTGCAGGTGGCCCACGGCCTCAAGCCGGGAGGCGCGCGTGCGCATGCCGACAGCCCAAGTCTCGGCATCTGGATCGGTTGTAATTCATGGGTGGCGCAAACGAGGGCGGAAGTGAGCACCCCGGGGGTGGCTGTGGTACTGGGTTGTGAGAGGTGCAAGTGCCGGGTTATGCCGGCGGTGCGCACTCCCCTTGAGTAGCCAACCACATAATTCATGCTGTGTAACATGTGAGTTAAATAGAAGCGGCCCATACGTGATCGTCGCCGCGCAGAGCATCTGCAATTACCGCGAGCAGGCGCCGCAGCCGCAAGATAGGATGTCCAACATTTATCTCGCTCAATCAGGTCCCAAGCAACTTCGCCCCGACCGGTCAGGAGAAGGTGCACCGCGAGTGCCGACGATGTGGCCATCTGGCTGTTTTGTTATGTCATCTCAGCGACTGCAATTGCACTCGATAATTCAAACAACTCATATTTGTGCTCCAAGCGCGTTGAACACGCGCATGACACGGCGTATATTTGCTGCATGGCAATGCCGCCGTGCCCGCCAGTGCCCGCGCGACGATATCCATGGACCAGGAAGCCACGCCGTTACACGGTATGGGTAATAATACTGTCACGCGTTAATCATCACATCTAAGCGCGGCATAGGTGCCCGCGTGTCTCGCTGCTTGCACACGCAGACACCGTCTTGCCAATCTGCCGCTTTCCCCCGCGGATTTCACCGCATGCGACATGCACACGCTGTCTGTATCTATTCCGGTTCCATCCTCATCCCACTACTTGTAGTCATCCGTGGGCGAGTCAAAGCTGTCGACCGCGGCATGCGCCGTCAGCCCGGCGTGCGGCACACAGTCCCGCGGCGCCATCATGCCCGTGTCCACCACCGCCGCCTCCATGGTCTCGAAGTCGTTGCGGATGATGGTGACCTCGCGCGTGTGCAGCGCTGCGTCCTCATCAAAGTAGTTAAAGGGCCGCAGCACGAACCCCACGGCGTGCGCGGTGGAGGGGCTGCGTGCGGGCGGGCAGGCAAATGGCATAGGGCTGCATAGGTCCGCGTGCACAAAATGAAGCCAATTTCAAACAATTAGTCCAGCGTCAGGCAGCATGCCACAGCATGTCCATACGCCTATAGAGATCCCCCCAGCGCCTGCGTGCAGGTTACCCGGCTCACGTGTTGGGTGCGTCCTCCGCCACGGGGATGTGCCAGGTGCCGGCTGACACCCACGCCACCACGTCTTGCCGCCGGACGCTGTCGCCGTCAATGTAGTCCTCAAAGCGCACCACGGGCTCCTTGGGCGTGGCCTGGCTGACAGGGAGCAAACGAAACGCACGCAGGACACAGACCGGTTACGCCATGCGGCCACTGTGTATGCATGACCCCATCACTTCGCCACACCGCCCTGCTGCTGCAGGTTCACAACGTCACCAATCGCAGCGCGCGTGTGCCCATACTAGCTGTAGCGAGCTGGGGCGCCCAGACGGCAGCCGCAATCACCTGGTCAAAGATGGTTGTGCTGGTGGGCTCGTCATCCTTGTGCGCCGTCACGGCCACGTGGTACTTCATGAAGTCTGGGCAAATGGGGGATGTTGCAAAGAGCGAACGAAGTTGCAGAGAGGGCAGGGAGCAAGGATTGTGACTGGGCGCATGCAGGCGTGCGTCCAGGGTAGGCCACAAAGGTGGTGCCCGCAGCTTCGCAGCCCCGCGGGCCAACTTACTTACACCGCCCACTGCCCACCGCCCACCGGTGTGTACGCGAGCATGTGCACACAAACTCACTCGCTGTTTCCATGATCCACGCATCATCGGGGATGAGGGGGTAGGTGAAGGTCTTGTGATCGATGCAGTACCCGCGCGGGTTGCCGCGCGCGTTGAGCGCGTCCTCGTTCACCACAGCCATGCGCCTGTGCTCGCAAAGCGACCAGCGCGACATCACACGACACGAATGGGTGGTACCCTCCAGTGCGCGCAAGCAAAACACCCCTGGGTGGATCGATGATCAGGTCGCAACGAGTTGAGACATTATTCAGGACTCAAGCAAGCTGCCCGACTAGCCCGACGCTCTGCGTGCGTGCTGACTCACGTGGGCGTGTTGGGGTTGATGAACAGCGTGGCGTTGTGCTCGGTCTCGGCCATGCTGCGCACCAGGCGCTTGCCCCTGTAGGCGGCATCAAGCAAGGAGCGCTTCGCCCTAGCAGGCAGTAGTGCCGGCCCGCAGCCCTCGGCAAGCAAGCTGACGGTGCTTGGCGCGCTGCAAGGCCTTGCGTGCACCACGCCGCATGCGCACTACTTGCTTATCACTACTTGGCGTCAAGTGGCAGCACGGCCGACAGCACCACGTTGTGCTTCGCTCGCCCTCCCACCCTATTCCCTTCATCCCCACGTCCCATACGTATGTACGTACCACGATGGTTGAGCGCATGACGCTGTTGGACTGCCCCGCGATGTCAAGGTCCACCTTCCAGTGCACCACGTGGTCTGCACGCAGGCAGGTGTCCGAACTTGGCAAGGCGGGAAGACCCGCCCGGTGCCCAAACTTGGCAAGTAAGACCCGCCCGGTGCGCGGAGAGCACACACGCACGCGGCTCACGCATGCCGACACGCGGCTCACGCAGGCAGGCAGGCAGGCAGGCAGGCAGGCAGGCAGGCAGGCAGGCAGGCAGGCAGGCAGGCAGGCAGGCATGTGCGTGCGTGCATGACGCTTCAGCCACACGTACATCACGCACCGTGCAGGGTGCCAGCGGCATCAGGCGAAAGCTTGTAGCTGTAGGGGTCGACCTCGTAGCGCACGGTCTGCAGGTATCTGTGATCATGAGGTGTGAGGCAGTAGTAGCACAAATAAAACAAACAAAATATCTTAAATTTTGAATGCAATATATTGAATTATATCGTGAATATTTTGTGATTTATTGTGATTCATGGGCGCCAATTGGCGCTCGCGTTCAAAAAGCTGCAAATTTAAAAACCTCGCCTGTTACACTGCACCTAGCGCCGCTCCTTACCCGAACGCCTGCACCTTGACCTCTGTACCAACATAATAAGCAAGCAGGCGGATGGAGCGCAACATTCGTGAGCGGGAGGAAGCGAGCCATTATTCATCAGGCGCGGACGAAGCTGGTGCTGCTCAGAGACTTCCCATTCCTTGCTCTAGCCCTGGTTGCCTCACCGATGGTCCCATCTGTGTAAAACACGTGGTCCCATTGGTAGTCTGCGGCACGGAGCGAGGGTGGGTGGGTGCAAGAGAAAACGATATGCATCCGTCCAGCCTTGAGGGAAGGGCACGCGCCAACTTTCTGCTGGGCTACCCCATCCAGCCTCGCGCACACACCATAGTTGTAGACGGTGGAAATGGATCGCACCACCAGCGCATAAGTCTTGATGGACGCCGCGAACTTGGGGCGCGTGTGGTGCTGGTGGTGGCGGCGCAGGGGCAGGCCTGTGGGTGGATGGATGGACCGGTTGGAGAAAACGCAGCCGGTGTCATTATTCGGCTGCAAGCCTCACGCACGCCCCAGCGGATTGTCCGCCGACAATCAAGTTCCAACCGCAACTGAGTGTTGCGATGGGCTCACCCATGTCCATCTCAAACACGCATACGCTGTTTTCGTTGATCTGCACCTCGTGCCCATCCCACAGGTGGGAGAAGTCGAAGTAGGTGGCAGTGTCGGGGCAGTCGCTGCCCGGCACCAGCAAAAGCTGCGAAGGGCCCGTTCCCCAAGATGAGTCGAACTAGAAAGTGGAGGCCTGGAAGGGGCTGCTTGCGGAGTCGCCTCCATACGCTGCGTGCACATGGGCGCCATCATCAGCAGTGAGGGTTAGGAAAGAAGGCGGAGAGAACGCACAGATACGCAAGAGTGCAAGACCCTCCTATGTTTCTCGGTTTGAGCAAGGAAGAGGCGTAGGCAGGGTAGGGGATGCACGCACCCGCGGCGGCCTCCTGCAAGCTGATCTCGTAGGCGACGCGGGTGCCGTTAAAGCGAACATCCCACAGCCGCATGCCGGCCGTGCTGCGCATGCCCAGGTTCAGGTCCCAGCCCATCTTGATTTACCACCGTATGTGAGTGAAGGGGTAGAGAGGTCAGACGGGGGGGCACCGTCAAAGCTTTGGGCAGTGTTGACGCTGTGCTCACGTGGCAGTATGTGTGCGTGCACACTAGCACTTACCCAGCTGACGTGCTTGCCATTGACGTCGTACCTGAAGTGGCAATTTATGCGGGGCAGGTCGGGAAATGAGCATTGGCACGTGTAGCAGGGATGCCGGTAAAAGGACTTGATGACTAGCCAGGGACCGCTTGCGGGGTTATCGTGGAGTTGTGTAGGTTTTACCTGCCACAGCACGCGTCCAGCACAATAGCTTCGGTGCTGCTACCGTGGCCACCTAATTAACAACACTGGGCATCTCGCGCCTCGCTCACCGCTTGCCCGCGGGCTCGTACTGGCGGGGGCCGGGCCGGCCGCCGGGCGGGAGGTGCGGCTCCGTGTCAGTGCGCGGGTTGAAGGTGGAGAAGCGGTAATCCTCCTCGGTCACTGCATACGCGCAAGGGCGTGAAAGAAACCATCAAGCAAGCCGTGGCCCGCTGGCAGCATCCGCAAGCAACCAGTTGTGATGGCACTCCGCAACAGATTCATTCGCGTGCGAAAGGTGGTGAGGCTTGCAATCAACGCTGGCAAGTACATACGCAGCTTGGCAGCCACGCACGCACTCCACGCACCCGGGTTCCAGGGCTTGAATCCCGGCGTGGTGCGGTTGTTGGCCTAGTACCAGGCCGCAATCTCGGCCGTGTTGTTCCACAGGCGGTTGGCGTACTGGATTATTTCAACGTACCATTTCGTGTAATCAGAGCCTGGAGGCGGTGAGTGCGGCGGGGCAGCGTTTGTTACGGCACGGATGCGCACGGCGGGGCGGCGGTGGGCTAGCCTTGGGGTTGTTACAACTTCAGGTGGTCTTTCCCCCAAACCTGCCCTTGCCCACGAAACGTTTCCGCCCCTGCCCCCAAACCTGCCCTGCCCGCGCAATGTTTCCGCCCATGCCCCCAAACCTGCCCATTCCCGCGCAATGTTTCCGCCTATACAACTTGAGGTGTCGATGTAGAACTGGGCCGGTTATGGGGATGCCAGGGGGCCGCCAGTAGGGGGACACCACGAGAGGAGGAATGAGGTCAGCACATCAAGCGCACGGGGGACATGATGGCACTTACGGTACTTACAAGCACGCAGCCCGCAACCCGCCGCTTCATCATGAGCCCCCACCGCCGCCGCGCACACGCACCTCCAGGCCCAGGGGGTGTAGGTACAACCCCTCCACTTTGCGCTGGATGGCGAACCAGCACTGCGTTCGTTATTCATAAGGGAGGAGTTGTTATGGGTTCATAAATACGGTACCCCGCAGGTCACTGCGTTTCCTGCTCGGCAGCATGTACAGGTAACGCTTGTCCGTGTGAGGGACACCATACGCGTGACACCCCGCAGCACGCACGCACGACAGCCCGCCAGCGCCGCACCTTGCGCTCGGCGCGAACCATGCCACGCGGGGAGCTGTCGTACCTGCTCGTGCGCAGCGAGCGGGCGCATGCCATACAGTAAGAAACACGCACGGCGGGCCTTACGTGCGCCACAGGACCTGACACTGCTGCGCTCTTGCGCCGGTCAGCTGATTGTGCACTAGTCGTCTATCTGGTAGCCAGCAGGCCCCGCCCGGTAGCTAGCGTACGCACTGCCCTGCTGTGCGTGCCCCGCAGTAGCCAGTTCACGGCCGCGGCCGCTCGCTGAAGCGCAAGCATAGTAAGGCGTCCGCGTGTCAATCTCCATGACCACCCCCCGCCCCGCATGCGTCGCGCGCCGCACGCATGTCCGATAGATGCTGCCTACGTGCCCACGCACCATGTGAGGCACTTGTCCTCGCAGTCGTTGAAGCGGTAGCCGCCGTTCACCTCGGCCACGATGGGGTCCAGCACCTTGAAGGCCTCAGACAGCAGCGCGTCCACCCTGGATGGGCGGGGCGGGGCGGGACGACACACAATTATCAGTCTCCTCATATCAGCAGCTGTCGCAGCCCGTACCCTCCTCAGCGGTCCTGGCTGTCCGCGCCGGTCTCATCTGTGTTACAGTGTGTTAGAGAGCACAATCGCCGGTCTCATCTGCGTTTCAGTGTGTGTCCCGGTCCCATCAGGGACGCCCGTTAGGTGGGGGCCACCAGCCGGGCGACGGCTGCAGGGTCACGCCAGCAAGTAGGGACCGGGACGCCACGCACCACACGTACGTGAGCTGATGTGATCAATGTGATGGCTGGCGCGCTGGTTGATTGTTGGCTGGCGTGCATCCACTCACCCGTTGTACTCTTGCGTTGAGCCGGGGCGGCTGTGGATGTGGATGTGGGGCGTATGCTTGGTGTAGTTAATGGGCTTGTAGTAGGTGGGCGAGGGAGGGGGTACCACCTCAGCCTGCGTGCATGCGCATACCGGCGGCAGCGGGGGCGGCGGGCGTGTCAAACCGTATGTCAGTTGCAGTCGGGGCTGTGGGGGGCGGGATTGGGGGACGGGGTAGTGGGCGAAGCCACCGCCTCACAATAACATAGTCACGCCAGCAGAAAGCACATCCAGGCCCTGCAGAGGCACTGCTGCTTCGGCACTGGCCGGCCACGCCCGCACGCACCCGCAGGCACTGGGGGCCGTCCGTGTGGTTGAACAGGAACATGATGGCCTGCGCGCGGCGCGGGGGCGCGGGGCCGCCGCCGTCGATGTGCGCCAGCATGTCGGCCTTGGCGGGCGGCAGCATTTACACCGTGAAGCTGCAGCAGGCGGGGGTGGTGGGGGTGGGCGGCGGCGCCGTGGGTGGGGCAGGTACCGATAGGGTCGGTTGGACAGGAGGCTGGTGCGGGCAAGGGTAGGTCCACGCTGGTCCACGCGGGTATGACGACGCCGGTCCGGGGCGGGGTCAGGGGCAGATTTGTGTCCACCGGACGCCAAAGCGATGCTCCATACCACGCTGTCCCGCAAGCCTGCAGCCGCCACTCACATCACGTTCTCGGTGGGGTTCGCCTCGTCGTAGTTCACCAGGCCCAGTTCGGGCTTAGACATGAGAAAGTCACGCACTGCGAGGTATGGCATGGAAGTAAGCACGGGATGCAGGGGAGGTGCATCGCTGCGGGTGGATCCTATTGATCCGCAGTGCGGTGCTCGAGTCCTTGCACTGGCACTTCGACTCCTCGGCAATCGGCATCCCCCCAACCGGCGGCACGCACCCGCGGCCAACTCCTGCACGGTCAGCTCACTGAACGGCGACACCGCCACTGGCCGGTCCTTCTCCAGAGGCGGGATGATGGGGCCGGCGCACTGTGCATCATGCATGGGAGCCAGGAAGGCGAGAAATCGGGCTGTGCGTGAGGGCAACGGGACCGGCAAGAGCACGGCACGTGGTTTACGGCTACGCCACCTGGCACGACGGTTGGCCTGACGGTTGGTCCGCCAGGAATTGGGAAGTTCGTCCCCGAAAGGTTTTGCTTGGGTCGCACGCAGCCGCAGGTGCGCACCTGGCCATATGCGTGCCGTGGAGGGGATGCACTGCGCGGCGGTGGCGCCTTGCGGCTCTGCAGCGAGCAAGGACATGCGTAGTCATCACCACTCGGCGGGACTCGCCATCCACCACACCGATTAATGCCTTACCGTAACGGCGCCATCCGCCCTCGCAATGGCTGTTATGTAGAGAAACCCTGCAAGTAGGAGGACCCCGGCGCGCAGCGCCCCCGCGCCTGCGAGTGCGGTGCGTGGACGAATTCATGCGAGGATTGATGCCACGGAAAGGGTGGGTGCCCGCCAGCCTGAACTTCCACGCCCCATCATCTAACAAGGCATATTTGCATACCACTTATTGCAGCCTGCAGACCTGGCGTTGACTCGTGCGACATCCAGGCCGTTTGCACACGCGAATCAGAAATGTGTCGGGGCAAAAGACGACTGATAAAGCTGTATGCATATGTTATGTATAGAACGTGGACGTCTAGTACGGACGCGCAATCGGTGGCGCTGCCTCGTTAAATCGGTGTGGGAGGAAACCCCTGGAAAACACGCTTTCACTCCTGGTCGCACTCGCAGCACGTCTTCAAACCCCTTACGGAAGTCTTCAAGTTGCATAGCGAGGATACAAAAATTTAACGTTCGGACTTGCGTTCGCGTAACTCGTTGCTGCGGATCCGGCGGTTGGCGACCTGGGCCGACTGCGGGCCGGGCTGGCGCTTCCCCTCCAACGCCTGCGCGAGCGCTCTTTGCCAGCCTATCTTTCCGTCCGCAAGCTCTACGCACGCAGTATGTACATATGTCGGCAGAGACGGACGACGCACGCAGAAGCAGCTGTACCCGCATACCTACTGTATTCCAGCAGCTAAGCCCTAACCCCGCCCTCATCTATGCATCGTAGTCATCCGTGGGCGAGTCAAAGCTGTCGACCGCGGCATGCACCGTCAGCCCGCCGGCGTGCGGCACACAGTCCCGCGGCGCCATCATGCCCGTGTCCACCACCGCCGCATCCCCGGTCTCGAAGTCGTTGCGGATGATGGTGACCTCGCGCGTGTGCAGCGCCGCGTCCTCGTCAAAGTAGTTGAAGGGCCGCAGCACGAACCCCACGGCGTGCGCGGTAGAGGGGCTGCGGGCGGGCGGGCGGGCAAATGCCATGTGCAGTTTTGGGTCGCGTGCAAGGAATGAAGCCACCTTTCACAAGGTTAAATGAACATTCAATCATTTACAAGTTCAGATGAATAGGCAATCAGGCAGCACGTCACAGCGATGCCTGCCCGCCTGCTGTAGGGGTTTCCCCGCTATCCCCGCCCCAGCGCCTCCTGCCCCACTCACGTGTTGGGTGCGTCCTCGCCCACGGGGATGTGCCAGGTGCCGGCTGACACCCACGCCACCAGGTCCTGCTGCCGGACGCTGTCGCCGTCAATGTAGTCCTCAAACCGCACCACGGGCTCCTTGGGCGTGGCCTGGCCGGCGGGCAAACCACAACGACGTACAGGTCGGTGAGACAGACGCAGAGAAGCACCAGTGTCCGGTGTGAGGTGGCTTGCGGGGGGACCACGCATAGAGCAAGCCATGATTGTGCGCCAGACCTGCCCACACTGCTGTTTGGTTTTGCTTCCCAGCCATGCACCTGGTCGAAGATGGTGGTGCTGGTGGGCTCATCCTCCTTGCGCGCCGTCACGGCCACGTGGTACTTCATGAAGCCTGCGGCGGAAGAATGACGCGCGGGGTAACCAGGGGTAACCGACGGGGTGTGCGGGCGGCAGAGCCACGGACGTACAGGTGGTGCCAGTATGATAAGGTGGGCGAGAGGACCCAATAAGAATCGCGCGGCGGACCGCACACCCGGCAGCAGGCCCACTCACTAGCGGCTTGCATGATCCATGCGTCATCGGGGATCAGGGAATGCGTGTAGGACTTGTGGTCGATGCGGTAACCGCGCGGGTACCCGTGGACGTTGGGCGCATCCTCATTCACCATTACCATGTACCTATTATTATGTCCGCAAGCAAAACAATGTGAATGAAAATGATTAGCATGTGAAGTAAAAGGGCATTGGGCAAGGGGGGCAGCCGTCCATGTGACGGTGTGCGACGGTGTGCGCCCCTGTTGGTGCGGCCTGACGGACCCATCCGTCACCCCGAAGGGCACCTTGCGCTCTGGCCGAGCGCCTCTTCATGTGGCCTCCGTCACACTGCTATGCCAATCCCCTTGGAATCCCTGACAGCAAACCCACGTGCTGTACGCACTGACCGCGGCGTGACTCACGTGGGCGTGTCCGGGTTGATGAACAGGGTCGCGTTTTGCTCCGTCTCAGCGACGGTGCGCTTGACGCGCTTGCTCCTGTAAACATGCATGGGATACCGTCAGACAGACATGGCACCACCTCGTCCTCATCATCCGCAGCGTACCACTGGCCGTGTCATGTCCTGTCCGTGCGTACCACTGACGCGCTGATGAAACTTGTTGATCAACCGCTTGGTGCCTCCTCCGCACGCACACGAGGCGGCGGCCCACAGTAGCAGCTAACCCAGCAAGGGTCATCTGGATACCGGTAAGGCGCCCCTTAGCCCCACCCGCATCGCTTCCACACGCACGCACGCACATAACGCACCAGGTGGACTTGACGGTGGGATGCCACGGCGTTTCTATCATCTGGGGCTGCACGTCACGGAATCGTAGATGGGTAGATGGGGGACAGCGTGAGCGAGGACGCGCAGGGATGGGTATGATATTCAGTGACTGCTAGTGTGGCGGGTTGCCTTGACCGGTACTTGCTGCACTACCGTATGTTGAAGTGCCGCAAAGCACGCCTGCCCGTCCCCGCCCCCGGCTCCCCTCCACGCACACGCACGTCACTCCTGCGAGCACTGCGAGGTGTGCCTTACCACGATGGTGGAGCGCACGAGAGAGTTGGACTGCCCCGCAATGTCCAGATCCACCTTCCAGTGGCCCACGTGATCTGCAACAGGTGCATGGGCAAAAGACGTGAAACTGCGAGTACTGTACGGCGCAGCTGGGTTCGCTACAGGTGGGCAGTCCCGCGCCCATCATTACAGCTAGTATTTCATTTCTCCTTTGCCCATGCCTGTTCCGGAAAGCCACCCAGCCATGCTCCACACACCGTGCAGGGTGCCGCCGGCATCGGGCGAGATAGGGTAGCTGTAGGCGTCACTGTCGTAGGGCCCGGTCTGCAGGTAGCTGCATCCGAGTGACGCGAGTAGACGTGGCAGTAGGAAGCCGTTAGCTAGGGACGAAGTACAGAGTGCGTAGAGGTAGTGGCAGTAGTAGTTGGTCCTGGATGGGCCGCCTTGTGCTGTACGTACATGCATGACCCTTAGCTCGGCGCACAACGAGAATGAGCATACCGCACTGTGGATGGGCACACTCGACACACACTCACCCGAAGGCCTGCACCTTGACCTCTGCAGCAGGCAAGTCGCGGCATAAAATGGAGTCATGAATAAGAAAGGATGGTGAGACTTCAAGGGATTCTCCCTCTCCCTCTCTCCTGCTCTAGTGCTGCCGCCTCACCGATGGTCCCGTCGGTGTAAAACACATGGTCCCATTGGTAGTCTGCGGGTGGGTAGGTTGTGGGGACAAGGTAAAGTGAATGTAAGTGAGTGCAGGGAGGGTCTACACTTCCATCCGCACGCTCACACTGCTTTGAGCTGTGTACATACCATAGTTGTAGACGGTGGAAATGGATCGCACCACCAGCGCATAGCTCTTAATGGACGCCGCGAACTTGGGGCGCGTGTGGTGCTGGTGGTGGCGGCGCAGGCGCTGGCCTGCAACGTGCAAGGCACGGGGGTGAGGCCAGTTAGCCCACCACAGTACCCACGCACTGTCCGCGCGCAAACGTGCTCTGCACCCATAGCCATGCTGGCTGCCCCCGCCTGGATGGTCCCGTGTGCACGTATCCGTACCAATGCGTTGCGCGCGGATGTGGCTGGGTGGAAGCAGCAATGCGTACGTGGAAAGCACGCGCGTGCTCGCGGCTACCGTGGCTCACCCAGGTCCAGTTCGAAGACGCAGGCGCTGTTGGCGTTGATCTTGACGTCGTGGCCGTTCCACAGGTGGAAGTAGTCAAAGTAGACGGCGGTATCGGGGCAGTCGCTGCCCGGCACCAGCTGCAGGTGCGAGGGGCCCATGCCCCAGGAGGAGTCGAAGTAGAAGGTGGAGGCCTGGAAGGGGCTGCTGGCGGGGTCGGCGCCGTATGCTGCGTGCACGTGCATGTGCATGGGCGCCAACGTCATCATCATCAGCAGTGAGGGTTAGTAAGATGGCAGGCCGCACGGCCCGCATGGGTGGGGAGTAAATTGGGGAAATTGGGCCAGGCTGGGAAGCAAGGTAGGCAGGATCGAACGGGTCAAGCGCGGGTGCGGGCAGTGCAGGCTCCAGAGCTGGCGCCGAACGCCACCGAGCCCCATGCACACATGCGGTGTGTACGCGCCCACGCGGTGACAACAACCAAACGTGTTAGTTAGCGCCAACCTCATCAGCGCTTCGCCGCACATGCACTAGCTGCGCGTTTTGCGTCCCACACTCGGTTTGAGCAAGGAAGAGGCGTAGGCAGGGTAGGGAATGCACGCACCCGCGGCGGCCTCCTGCAGGCTGATCTCGTAGGCGACGCGGGTGCCGTTGAAGCGAACATCCCACAGCCGTGTGCCGGCCGTGCTGCGCATGCCCAGGTTCAGGTCCCAGCCCATCTTGATATACCACCGCATGCGAGCGGAGGAGAGGTAGAAGGGGGCACCGTCACAATGTGCAGTG
This sequence comes from Chlamydomonas incerta, assembly GCA_016834605.1. NCBI lineage: Eukaryota > Viridiplantae > Chlorophyta > Chlorophyceae > Chlamydomonadales > Chlamydomonadaceae > Chlamydomonas > Chlamydomonas incerta. Next base: position 3,027,494 of record JAEHOC010000003.1, on the reverse strand, counting down.
TTGACGCTGTGCAGCATACAACCAGTACAACTCACACGGGCAGTATGCGTGCGCGCGTCCGTGCACACTAGCACTTACCCAGCTGACGTGCTTGCCATTGACGTTGAACCTGAGGGGGCAATTTATGTGCGACAGGGCGGGAAATGAGGATAGGCGCGCGTCCCTTACAATAGCTTCTGCGCTGCTGCTGATGCCAGCTAACCAACAACACTGGGCATCTCGCGCCTCGCTCACCGCTTGCCCGCAGGCTCGTACTGGCGGGGGCCGGGCCGGCCGCCGAGCGGGAGGTGCGGCGCCGTGTCGGTGCGCGGGTTGAAGGTGGAGAAGCGGTAATCCTCCTCAGTCACTGCATACGCGAGCCGACGTTCCCACATCATCATGCCAAAGGACCAATTGCAACGGGTTTGAAAGCACCCTGCATACCAGCCCTTCATCCCTAGTCCACCGCTAAGCGCATGTATGAGGCTCGCAACGCTTGGACGCAGCTTGCCACGCACGAACGTCACGCACCCGGGTTCCAGGGCTTGAACCCCGGCGTGGTGCGGTTGTTAGCCTCGTACCAGGCCGCAATCTCCTCACTGGTGTTCCACATCCGGTTGGCATAGAAGATCTTGTCAACGTACCACTGGCTGGAGTTGGTGCCTGTTGAGCGGCACGAAAACCCTTAGTCCTGTGTGATCGCTTAGAGCCGACCTTGGATGGATCGCTCGAGAGCAGCAGGGAAGTTACGGTGTGCGTGCGCCTACTCGCCCAGCAGGTATAAGTGCGCCAGGGCGGCGTCGGGCGCGACTGTGTACGCACGCACCCCACACCGGGCACACGCGCGGGACACGCCCGGGGGGATCCCAAACCCAAAGTTGGCGTTCGAGAACGCGCACCAATTTGAATTCTACCAAGCGCTTGATACTTGGGAGCCGCATAACATATTTCCTCGCGGAACAGCCGGCCAAGCGGCAATAAGTCATGCGACTTGCGAGCATTTCCGTGTGGGCCCCCCGCTGCACAAGAGCCTCGGATTTCTAGCTTTAATGATTACCGTTACCTATATGGTGCATGTATGCCACATACTAGATGCTGTAGCTCGTTCGGCAAGACCGTTCACGGTGCAAATGCATATTTGAAACAACAGCTGTCCGTGCTGCGCAGGTCGTCGAAACAAAAGCTTTAATACGTGTATACGCATTTGTGTAAAGCAGGGGCCAGGCTCCAATTTTTCGGGCCCACCCATGCCACCGTGCCACCGTGCCGTGCCATCCCTACCAAGTTAGCCGCGCCCACCAAGGGCCGAAACTTTTCTGCCTCTGCGCCCCAAACCTGCCACTGCCCACGGAGCTCTTTGCCCCGGCCCTGTCCACGAACCTGAAGTGTCAATATAGAACTGCGGCAAGGGATAAGAGAAAGCCAGGCAGGAGGGCGAGGTTAGCAGGCATGAATGTTGCGGCGGGCGTGAATGGGCCAACCCAGCAGAACGGGCCGGTAATAACGGCGCGTAAATCTAATGCCAGTCCTCAGAACCTCCCCCCGCCCAAGTCCACTTCGATGTTCATTTCAAACAGACACACGATGTTGGCGCTAATTTCCACCTCGTGCACAACCCGACACGCCCCCGCCCGCGCGCGCACACGCACCTCCAGGCCGATAGGGTGCAGGTAAAGGCCCTCCACCTTCCGCATCATCGTGAACCAAGCCTGCGAACAAGTAGCGGGAAACCACAGTCGTTCACGGGCCCCGGGCCTTACTGTATAGGTTGTTCCGCTCACTCGGCATGCTGTACCGTACTGCATCCGCGTACGTCCCGTGCCTACCTTGCGAAAGGCGCGAACGATGCCGCGCGGCGCGTTGTCGGTCCTGTGCGGGCACAGCCATGCACATGAGATGCATCGCGCGCGGTGATGCAGCGGCGGCGGCGGCGGCGGTTGTGCTGCCCGCATGCATACCGGTACTACGACAGCGCGGTGTGGATTGTGATGCCGGTGCATGCAGCTGGTGTACTTTGTGCGTAATCGAAGCTACCACGTCAGACACTTGCTGCCGCAATCCACAAAGCGGTAGCCTCCGTTCACCTGGAAGAGAAGTGAATCGGGGGTCGTGATGCGAGCCTGGGCAAAAGTAACCTGCTGCTGCTATCTACCGTACGCAGCCTTTATACGAAGCAGCCCAAAGATGCCAAGCGAATCGGCTGACAACGCCCCTGCTGGTGGTAGACTGGTAGTACCGGGCCGCTCGCGTGCTGGCACCTTTGCATGCGTGCCCCTTCTGCGTGCCGGAATGTAGCACTCAACGCAGTACGCAGCACGTACCTCAGCAACGATGGGGTCAAGGGTCTTAAATGCCTCAGCCATGAGCGCATCCACCCTGAGGTCAGGTGCGTGGGGAGGAGCGGGGCGGGGCCACGTCAGTGAGAGACGCATGACAGCTGAGGCGTGCACGGATGGGATGAGCGCGGCACTCCGTCGCATACCCTTGCTTGCGGCAGGCACGAGCAGCAGCGAATGAGAGGAAGCACCATGGACTCAAGGGGCACCTCCATTTATCACACACCTACGCACACGCACACGCATACACACACACACACGGGGGCTTTTCCGTTTTCTCCAACACACGCACACGCGCGCGCGCGGACACACACATGCTGTACTCGGGCTCGGAGCCGGGGCGGCTGTGGATGTGGATATCTGGCGTCTGCTTGCTGTGGCGGATGGGCTTATAGTAGGTGGGCGTGGGCAGCGGCCCCACCTCGACCTGTACACATTGCCGGGCGGGATGGATGGGGCGACGGGGCAATCAGGAATGGGGCGTGCGCCAACTGCCGCGCATGCGCGCGAGGTAGGCGAGTGCGTGAGGGCTTGTGCATGAGGCGGGGGGGGGGGATATACTCCCGTACCCAAGCAAAGCGAGACCCAAGGAAACAAGCACTTGGGCGGGGGTCGTGCCTGCATGCGTGCCCGGCAGCAGCAGAGGCACGACCCACGTGCCCTGCAGCTGACCCAGACTTCGTTTGCTTTCAGGCTGCAGAGCGCGCACGCACCTGCAAGCAGCGCGCGCCGTCCGTTTGGTTGAAGAGGAAGAGTGCGGCGTAGGCGCGGCGCGGGGGCGCGGGGCCGCCGCCGTCGATGTGCGCCAGCATGTCGGCCTTGGCGGGCGGCAGCATCTCCACCGTGAAGCTGCAGCAAGCGGTGGTGGTGTGTGGAGGTTGGCGGCGGCGGCGGGGATGGGGCCAGAGGGTGGGGCCGGGGGCGGAAATGATGGAGCGTGGCAGGAAGGGATAGGACCAGCAGCGCGACGTGTGAAGTTTCAGGGGAACCCTGTCCCCTCCTCCAACACACCTCCCACGCGTCACACGTCGTACGGATTCCAGCAGGCATGGCTCCCTGCGCCCGCGACTCACAGCACGTTATCGGTAGGGCCGGCCTCGTCGTAGCTGACCAAACCCAGCTTGGGCTGGGACAGCAGGAAGTCACGCACTGTGAAGGCGCGAGGCATGGCAATGCAATGCAGGGTGGGGGGCATGCTGTGAGAATAGATTCACACTACCAATCATTTCTCTGCACGCCGCAGTAGGTGATGACGGACGCCAATCGGTGCAACATCACCGCAAATCGGTATGCTGAGATCTGGTCTGGCGAGGACCCCTGGCAGGGGCCTGAGCCGCGCGAGGAACACGCTGCAGGACCTCCCACCCAGGCCTACGTACCGCACCTACCCCTCAACCTGCCCACCCGCTCATCATCACCGGCCAGCCACACCCCACCACTCGCCTGCGGTCAGCTCCTGCACGGTCAGCTCACTGAAGGGCGATTCGGATGCGGGTCGGTCCATCTCCAGCGGCGCGATGGTGGGACCGGCGCACTGCGGCAATGAGCATACCGGCCGCCAGCGTAGTGTGTCAAAGCCGGGGGTCAACGCAGCCCCGAGTTCGAAGCAAGGTGGCTCGAGAGCCGGCGGGGAGCTCCTTCATGGCACAGGTTGCGCACATACCCTGCTGCTAAGACGCACCTGGCCGTATGAGCCTCGAGGAGGAGGTGCTTTACGCGGCGGGGGTGCCTTCCTGCCCTGCACGCAAACGATGTACCACACGATGTTATCGACACTCTTTTGGGGTCGCGCCACCGTGCGCTCGCTCACCTGAGCATTGACTGCGCTGCATATAGTCAGTATCAGAAGTCCTGCCAGGAGTCTCCGTGTGTTGTCTCCCCGCGTTTGGCCTGCGAGCGAACGGGGGCGGTGGCGGGCGGTTTCCATTCCAGTGCGTAAGCAACAAAGCGAGGTCGCGGAGAAACGGAGCCCACCGCCACGATGAAATGATACCCTGCAGTAGTTTGCAGAGGCCACGCCCCTCAGCGCACGCACCTGTTGACAGCGTAGTGCGTCGCGCCATCCTTCGACCAGGCGTGGAAACTTGAGCGCGGAAGCCTCCCTATATCGATTTTCGGTGGCGCGCCCACGCCCCCTTGCGAAGAAGAACGGCGTCAACTACTACCCAAGTCGCGCTGTTACGCAGTTTGACGGCTTTGCTTGCTGGGACGGCTTTCGACGTCGCCGTGTGAGAGGGTTTCACAGCGTCGCTCGCTCGCAACCTTGCCAGCAAGTATTTAATGAGCGCGTGGACAAATAGCGCTCCTGTATTATACAGTCCCAGGCTCCAGCCCCTGACAGCGCATCCGACGCACATGCCCGAACGATTCAAAGTGTGTCCGACAGTTTCGCAATGCAGTGTTTCGCCACCAGCAAGCCACCAGCGCCGTGCGCACACACTTAAAGCAATCCCTTACACAATAATAGCCTGACTGCGCCGAGGTTTCGATGCTGTCTAGTCGGATGACCCCAATGTTGGCGCCGGTGGCCCCCGGCACCGCAGCCCTCACCGGCCTACGACTCAACAATGGCCAGCGGCCGCGCATCGCCTCACGTCACCCCCGGCCGGGACGCAATTAATGGCCTTGTCAAGCACTACCGATGCAGCCGGCGAATCAATGCACGGTCTCTGCATGTAGTTGGACTGGACCCCGGGTGCATGACATGCCGCAGGGTGACCAGCCACCAGAACACGCACGCATCCAGGTGAAGCAGAATGTGTACATTCGCAGCGCTGTGTGTCATCACATCATGGTTTGCCGAAATTATTACTTCAACCCTCCGATCAATAGCATGGTAGTGCAAACCCAGCCCAGCAGTGCAGCCTTCGCCACCTGCCGCGTGGTGCAGTCGCGACCACCCGGCGGCATCACTGCTTCGTGTTTCGCTCGGCCAGCTCGCGCCGCGGCATCAAATCAGCCGGCCCCCCTGCTGCGCTCTACGCCTCTTCACGAGGAGCTCCTCAATGGAAGAAGCCAGCCATGTACAGGGACAAAGTACAGGCGGAGCGCCATGCATGCAACTCAGCCCACCCCACCGCATCGCCGCGCCGTTTCCACCGCCGAGCTAAACCGCGCGCGGCGCCGCAGCCTGCTCGCAGCCACCCAGCCTGGTTAGCCCTACTGCTGGTTGGCGGCATTGCCATTCCCACCAGCAGCGCGCCGGGTGCTCAACATGCTCTGAAGCTGAACAACGCTATCCAGCGCCGCCAAGCGGTCCCGAATATCGTCGTGAAACGTCCGCGCTGCTGGCGGCTCGCCTGAGATGGCTTGGCCCGCTCGCTCGGGTGGCGCCAGGCGTCCGAGCAGCTCCCGCTCCAGCCCCTCCAGCTCCGCCAGCTCCTGCTGCACCCGCTGCAGCGTCAAGACGTACCGCAAGGCCAGCCCCTGCGAGCCCTCACCCGCCGCGGCAGCCGGCTGCTGCTCCCGCTTGGGCGGTGGCGGCAGCTCAAGCTCCTCCGCCTGTCCCGGCCCATGCAGCGCGCGCGCCGCGCGCACCTGTCGCAGCCAAAGCCGCTTCCGCTCCTGCTGCTCCTGGCGCCGCTGCGCCTGCACCTGCCGCTGCCAGTCCGCCAGGTCACGCGCGGCCCGCAGCCGCAGCCACTCGCCGTCCACCACCGCCACCAGGCCGCCGCACAGCTGGTCGCTGACCGCCCCCTGCGGCGGAGCGCTGGACACTAGCGGGAGGCAGCGCGCGACGTCCTCAAAGCCCACCTCCACGCACTTGGACGAGGCCGCGGCCGCTGCAGCGCTGCCTGATGCAGCGTCACCCAGCGATGCCGCATGAACAGCCATGCGCGCACGCCTATCAGCTGCAGATTTGAGGCTCCGCCGCCGCGCCAGCTCGCGCGCGAGCCACGTGTGCAGCACCCGCCGCTGCAGCGCCAGCGGCAGCTTCCGCAGCGCGGGCAGCTTCAGCGCCTCCTGCGACGACGTCGCGTCCTCTTCCTCGCCCTGCGCTCCTCCTCCTGCTGCGCTCCCCACGCAGCTCGCCCCTGTCGCCCCCGCCCGCGCCTGCACTGCTGCTGCTGCTGCTGCTGCCGCCGCCGCCCCGCCGGGCCCCCGGCCGGCCTCCGCCTCCGCCTCGCGCACGCTCACGCGGCCGTAGGCGAGCTCCGCCATGCCCTCCACAAATTCCACCTCGGGCTCCAGCACGTCCATGAAGCGCGTGAGCGCCAGGTCCAGGCGCGGGTTGAAGCCGGCGCGCAGCAGCGGCATGACCTCATTGCGTAGGCGGTTGCGGCGGTGGTCGCTGACGTCGTTGGTGGAGTCGTGGTAGTGCGGCAGGCCGGTCTGCTGCAGGAACGCCAGCGTCTCGCCGCGCGTGAACTGCAGCAGCGGCCGCACCAGCCGCGCGGCGCCCGCACCCGCGCCGCCGTCGTGGCCGGCAGGGCTGCTGCTGCTGCCGTTGGCGGTAGTGCTGCATCTGCTACTGCTACTGCTGCTACTGCTACTACGGCTGTCCCCGGGAGCTTGCGCTGTGCCGTCGCCGCGGCCACCGCACATGCAGCTTCCGGAGCTGCATGTGCAGGCATCCGTGGGCAACGCGGCTGCACTGGCTGCTGCGCCGCTGGCGCCTCGCCCGCCAACGCCAACGCCACCGCATGGTCCACAACCCTCTGGCCGTTGCTCATGCCCCGACGCCGGCAGCTGTCCAGATGACGGCCGCGGAGGCGGCGGAGGCGCTTGCGGCGACTCCTGCTGAGGCCTGCTCGCAGCGCGCCCCGAAAACGGCGGCGGCGGCAGCGGCCGGTCGCGGGACAGCGCCACCAGGCCGCTGGGCCCCGCGCCGCGGAGCAGGTTCAGCATCATGGTCTCCGCCCTGCGGCGCGCAGTGCGTGCACGTGCCCCCCATGCGTGTCAGCGCCCATTGTTCGTGTTGGCGCCCCGAGCCTGCACTGCACTGCACTGCACTGCACTGCACTGCACTGCACTGCACTGCACTGCACTGCACTGCACTGCACTGCACGCGCCAGGCCGGCCGCCGCAATGCCGCCCAGCCAAGATGGGCCAAGGGTTGCCCCCTACGGAGACATCCCTCCCCCCCAGCGGAGGCATCCTGTGCCGCTTTTCCAAGCATCTTTGCAACACCCCCGCCCGCCCGCCCGCCCGCACCTGTCCGTGGACGTGTGCGCCGTCACCACCGCGCCGTAGCCGCGCGCCGCCGCCACGCGGCTGAACACGCCGTAGCGCCACTCACGTGCGCTGCGCTCGCAGCGCGCCTGGCCCGGGCCCGCCACCTGCACGCACACACAAACAGCCGGGCGCAAGCAAATCTATTATGCCGAGCTGCCAGAATGTCGAACCCAACGCCATGAGTACATGCAGCGACACGCATGCCGCCGCCGCATCGCTGTTCTGTGCAAACAACGCCAAACCCCACCCCCACCCCAACCCCAACCCCAGCCCCAGGCTGCCCGGCCTCTTGTCCTCCTCTTCGTATCCATGCGGCCCGCCACCATGCACCACAACACCCACCTGCCGCCCCCACCCACCCACCCACCCACCTCCCCCACACCCACCCACCCACCCACCTCCACGTGCACCTCCTCCTCGGGCAGCCCCAGCCGCCGCGTGGCCAGCTCCACCACGAACGCGGCGTTGGCAGCCGAGTCGGCGCGCCAGCGGTGGTCGCAGTGCACCACCCCCAGCCGCCGCCAGCCGTACAGGTGGCGCAGGTCCGCCAGCAGCTGCAGCAGGCACACCGAGTCCTGCGCGCGCACATATGGTGTCGTGTGTGCATTTCAAAGCGAGAGTGCGAGCGTGCATGTGTATACAGCAAACGGCCGTTGCGATGAGGACGGGTGCCCATTGGGGCGTGCCGGGCAGGGGCGCGGGTGGCGGGCATCGGCAAAGTGCGCCACGGCATGGGACGCCAGTGGGCGGGGCTACAGCCACGGGCTACAGCCGCCACGCCGCCGCCACGCACACGCACCTGGCCGCCCGACACCGCCACCAGCACGCTGTCCACTCCGTCCAGCAGCCCGGTGGCGCGCAGGTGGGACTGCAGCCTCGCGTGCATGGCCGTCCACGGCCGGCCGCCCACGCCCCGGTGCGCCGGCGCCGGCTGCGGCCCGCCGGCCGCCGGCTGCGCCGCCGCCGGCGGCGCCTGCGGCGGCGCTGATGCTACAGCCGGAGCAGGCGCCCAGGCGTGGTGAAGCGGCAGCGCCGGCTGGGATCGCGCCTGCGGTTCCGCACGTTGAGCGTCCGGCACTGGCCCGGGGTGCGCTGGCGCCGGCAGGGCAGCGGGCGCAGTGTCCAGCAGCCGGTCAGCCCGCACACGTGCGCCGCCCCGCCGCCATACGGCCGCACGCCCCGAGTCGGAGCCGTGCGGCAATGGTGAGTCTGTGCCTGTGTCTGTGGCTGTCCTGGGACCCGCTGGAGACGAGATGAGCGCGCCTGGCCCGGTGTGGCTGCGGCGCGGTGGCGCATTGCTTGGCGCTGTGGCTGGTGGTCGCCGCGCTGGCTTGTGGGCCGGCGCTGCCGGCACTATGACGAGGTCCGGCACGCCGTAAGCACCGGGGCCCATCTTCAACAGACGTTCATGGTCGGGGGGCGCCGCGACCGCAGCCACTTGGACTGCAAGCCCGCGGCAGCGCCGGCGCTGACAGCGCGTGCTCGGAGCCGGCAGCGCTGCAGCCACAAACCTGGGGCCGCCCGAGCCGGCTGGCGCGTCCGCCGCAGCGACCCCGCGATGCCGCTTGCTCGCGAACGCGTCCCGCAGTTGGTGCCGCATACTCAAAGGGCTGTAACTTGGCGCGCCGACGGCTGGCTGCCGCAAATCGGTCTGCCGACAACTTTGGCGGGCACGTCTATCGACGCTCCCCGGCCCGCACCATCTCAATCAACGCGTGCGGCATTATGAAAAGTAGTTCGACAGGAGGTGGGAGCTATTGCGTCCGTGCGCTGGAGGAAGGTCAAACGACGACACTGTTCGAGGGTTCAAAAAGCTACTTTGTGAATGCAATTTTGGATTATGCCAATGTAGGTAACCAAATGCAATCACCAATTCACCCGAGCTGCCGCAGAGAGAGACGGTCGCTGCATGGCCCCATTGTCTGCAGAACGCTCGCTTGCTTGTGTGCTTGGCATATTTGTATCATACCGACAACCGTGTTTACTTTGAACTCCTCGCTGACTCAACAGCGTTGCTGAAGACCGCGCAAGCTTGTTGCTTTAACTCTTTTGGCCACCGCTGCCTCTGCAGCGCGCTCATTTGTTTTTACCGTGCATCAATGTAGCTGTCAATTAGGTGTTGACCGTTCGGCACGCGGGCTCTTTTGTCAACAACATGAAACGTGCTGGCTCGTTGGCGTGAACTGTTTCTGGGGCTTCAGTATCGATGGAGTCGTTCGTTGGGCGGATGGGGAGCCGGGAGAACCTTGGCGAGGGAGGTGAGTCCACACACATGCTGAGGCCCGGGGTCTGGGTGCACATGTCCGCCAGACCCTTTCGGGTCACCGGGCGTGAGAGCCAGCACACCTGCGGGTATGAAAGCCAGGCAGACAGAAGGTGCACCAGCGCAGGAGTAGCCCTGCCGGCTTGCGGGCTGGGTTCGGGTGTTGGGCCCCTCAGTCGACACGCGTGGCTCCTCCGGCACTCCGGCTGCGCGCCCCCATCACGCAGGCCGCCACAACATGCTGTCAGCGCTGCCGCCGCCGCCCATGCCCCTGGGCGTGCCCAACTTCAACCCGCTCACCGCAAAGTGCGTGGCGTGCTCTTTGTATGTGTGTGTGGGGGGGGGGTGGGGGGGGGTCATGCACGCGTGGTGCCCGGCCTTCGGTTGCCGCGGGGGGACCGCAGCGTCAGAGTGTTGCGCTTGCGCCGCCAAAGTGCCGGACTACGGTACGGTAGTGCGCGGGGCTTGTCGGGGTGCGGGATGAGCATGCACGCTGTTGGGCAAGCCGTGTCATACTGCAGAATCCATCATCCGGTCTGGCACGATGGGTTTTACTTCTCATGGAGCTTGGTCCGTAAGCTTGTGATACGGTCCTGATTCGGTGTGTTTGCGCAGTGACTTCCGGCCGCCGCAGCCCTACGGGCACCTGGCGCCGCTGGCGCGGAAGGAGCCGCCGCCGCAGCCGCCCACGGCTCTGGATGCGGCGGCGGCACAGCCTGCGGCGCCGCCACCAGAGCCGCAGAAGCGGACGGGTACGTGAGGCACGGCAAGAGAGGTCTTGTTGCCATTCCGTGTAGGAATCACCGCACGCCTTGTTGTGCACGCCTTGCCTAAACACACCGTCACTGCCGTGTGCGTCCCCACGCAACGCGCAGTGCAAGTCTACCGCAAGCGGCAGCACGACGTGTCGGGGCCGCGGCCCTTCGACTTCGGGGCGGGGCACGTGCCTGGCATGCTGGCGCACCCGGAGGGCGAGCACATACCCAACCTGCCGCCGCGGTCGGGGACGGGCATGCGGCTGAGGTGCGTGGTTGGGATGTGCCGGTGGCGGGCTGGGCGGCTGGGCGCGGGCAGCGCCGCGTGCGGCCAGGGCCATGAGGCCCGGCTTTGTGTGAGGGGGTGGCAGTCTGGCAGGCGCCAGCGGGCATGGCCGCGTCACTGGGGACGGGCTCGAGCTCCAACCAGGCATCGCCAGGCAATCGTTGTGTTTTCTACCGTTACCATGTCCTCGATGCCCCCGCACCCTTTCCAAGACACACACAACCCGCCCGGCGCTTGACCACAGCGCTCAACAAAGCAGGGCCGCCCCTCCCTGCCCCTCCCCGCCTGCAGGCCGCCCCGTCTGCCGGCCGTCAGCTGCATCCCGCCGCCCTACCCGGAGCCGCTGGTGCCCGTGGACGGCATGCTGCCGCAGGTGCGGAGGCGCGCAGCGCGGAGGCGCAGAGCCGGCGGGCTGCAGAGGCGGGGTGCGGGCGGGCTGCGGATGGGCTGCAGAGTGGGGGCCAGGCGCGGGGCCAGGGCGTGTGGGTGGGCTGGGCTTGCCTCTTGTCTGCGAGACGGCCCGGCTGGGTGTGCGTGCGTAAAGTGCGTAGCGTGCGTAGCTTGGTGGCGGGTATGTGTCGCCGGTCGGGATGCCCACGGCGAGCGCGAAGCAGTCCCCGTGCGTTCACCGCGCACACATGCTCACACGCCCCGCAGGTCCTGCGCATGCACGACCAGCGGCGCCTGGTCAACCCCGCCGCCGTGGCCAACGTGGTCGTGTACGACTGCATAGAGCGGCCGCCGCGGCCCTCCGCAGAGGCGGGGGCGGCAGGGGCAGGCGCGGCGGCAGGCGCCGGGGCAGGGGCCGGGTCAGCAGCGACGGGGGCGGCGGGGGGAGCGGCGGGGGAAGGTGAGGCTGCGGGCGCGGCGGCGGCGGCCGGCAGTGGCGGGAGCAGGCGGTCGCTTGCGACGTCAGGGGACGGGGCGGAAGGCGCTGCGGCGGCGGGGGCAGGCGACGCAGGGGCGGCGGGGCCGGGGCCGGGGAGCGTGCCCCGGGGAGGCAGCCAGAACGGCGACCCCGGGCCAGCAGGAGGCGGCAGCTCGACACGCGGGCCCTCCGGCAACGGCGCCGCCGCCGCTGACCCGGCAGCCGCATCGTCATTGGGGGCAGCGGGGCCAGGGGCCGGGGCCGCAGCAGCAGCAGCAGCAGCAGCAGCAGCCGACCCGGCCGCCAGCCGGGCGGCGGCGGGGCCGCCCTCCACCTCGTACGGCAGCGGCGCCGCCAGTAGTACGGCAGCGCCCGCCGCGGCACGGAACTTCGACTACTATCCGGACATGCCGGCCTGGTACGGCCCGCGCGGACCCGACGACCACACGCTGGTGTTCGAGAGCCGCTTCGAGAGCGGCAACCTGCGGCGGGCGGTGCAGGTGCGGCGGGGGGTGGCAGGATTGCGGCGGGCGGTGCAGGTGCGGCGGGGCCGGGGAGGTGGAGGGCGGCGCTGGGGGCTGGGGCCGAGCGGGGCATGGCCGTTGCGCCACCGCGCTGCAGCGGGGCAAAGCATCTACTGTGTTGGCCTCTGCGTCGGTGCCCGCACCCGTGCCAACCGTATCCCTCGTATCCCTTTCCGCCCCCAACCTCTCCACCTACCCCTGCACGCTCGTGCGCACCGACACTTCTATGCAACCATCTTTGCAACCCTCCCCCCGCCTCCCCCCGTCCCCGCCCGCCCAGGTGTACCCCTACGAGTACGACCTCATCCTGCGCCCCGACATCAACACGCGCGGCCACACGCAGTGGTTCTTCTTCGCCATCGCCAACACGCGCGCGGGCTGCCGCTACAAGCTCAACCTCATCAACCTGCTGAAGGAGGACTCGCTCTACAACGACGGCATGCAGGTGGGTGGCTGGGATGGGGGGGGGCCTGCCGGGGTCTCCGTGGGAAACACACACGGCACGGGTCACGGCACGGGGTACGGCACGGCACGGCACGACACGGCACGGCACGGCACGTTCGTGGTGGGCCTCTGTAGGGGCCCGTGGGAGTTGACGGGACGCCAGCGCCTCGCCAGGACATGATGTTTGATTCATGTTGGGTGACGCCCATAACCCATTGCCCCTCTCCTCCTCCGCCCTTTATGTCGTCGCCACCCCTACCCCCAACCCCCCGCAGCCGCTGGTGCACAGCGCCAAGGCGCAGGCAGGCCGCGGGCTGGGCTGGCACCGCGCCGGCAGCCGCGTGTGCTACTACGGCAACACTATCCGGCGCGGGAGAAACGGTGCGCGCAGGCGGGCCCGCACGCACCCCGTGCCATATGCGCTCCTGACGCTTGCAGCCGCGCCCCTACCGCCTGCCCGCCTGCCGCCTGCCGCCGAAATTCTCACTCAGCCCGCTCACCCCATCACCATCACCATCACCGCGACCGCCGCGGCGCATGCGCGGGCGCGGGCGGCAAGACCTACTACACCGCCCCTGGCGCCTGCTGCGCGCCCGCCCGCCCGCCCGCCCGCCTGCTGTTCAACCTCTTAATTGCTCCCACCGCCACCACCGCGCAGGCGCGGGCGCGGGCGGCAAGACCTACTACACGCTGACCTTCACGCTGACGGCGGAGTTCGACCACGACCTGCTGCACGTGGCGCACTGCTACCCCTACACCTACACCGACCTGCAGCGGTACATCAAGGTGCGGGTTGGGTGCGGGGTGCGGGGGCGGGGGCGGGGGGGTTGTGAATACCAGCCCAAGCTAAACCCTGGGGCAGTTGTGGTAACCGACCCAAGCTTGGGGGGCGCACAGCAAACACGCACGCACGCTCACATGCCACACCGCACTGCATGCACGGCCGCCAGCCACCCCACCCCACCCCATCCCCCCGCCCCGCCCCTTCAACCCCCCCCCCCCAGGCTGTGGAGCTGGACCCGCTGCGGCGCGGCCGCATGCGGCGCGACACGCTGGCCGTGAGCCTGGCGGGCAACGCGGTGGACGTGCTGACCATCACCTCGCCCGGCCCCGGCGGCGACGACGAGAAGGACCCCGCCAAGCGGCGGAGAGCAGTGGTCATCTCGGGTGCGGCGCTTGGGGTGGGGGTGGCGGTGGCGGTGGTGGTGGTGAAACGGTCTGGTGGTGGCTCGGCCTGGCAATGGTGGCTTGGGAGTTTGTGTGTGTTTTGGGTGTTGAAGAAACAACCGAACCCTGGCCAGCAACGCGAACTTGGATTCGCAGGGCCTGGGGTTGATAGCGTGCATCTCTGGATTGGGGCTTCGGCGCTTGAGTTGGACCGGGCCTGCTAGCCTCTGCTCTGCCTCCCCGTCCCCCTGCTACCCTGCCGCACTTCTATGTAGCCTCTTCGCAAGCCCCCTGGCTTTTGGGCGGGGCAAAAGCGGGCAAACGTTGATTACCGGTACTTGGCTTTGATCTCGCCCCTTCTCCCCACCCACCCACCCCACGCACCCCCCCCACACACACACACACATGCAGCGCGCGTGCACCCGGGCGAGAGCAACGCCAGCTGGATGATGAAGGGGGTGCTGGACTTCCTGCTGGGGCCCAGCCTGGACGCCAAGGCGCTGCGAGACACGTTCGTGTTCAAGATCATCCCCATGCTCAACCCCGACGGCGTCGTCACCGGCAACTACCGCTGCAGGTGGGGCGGCGGGGCTGTGTGGGGCGGGGTGTTGGTCGGGGGCTGCGTGCTTCAGGGGCGCGTTTGGGGCACGGGTCCGGTGGGGTCCGCGTGGTGCCCGACGAGGCGCACGTCCCAAACTCCCGCTCCCGCCGCCGGCTCCCTCCCTCCCCCTCCCCCGGTGACGCCAAGACTGAAGACTGATCTGCTGCAAGAACATGTCATCATCTCTCGTCTTAATTAATCATGCTTGGAATTCCCCCCCCCCCCCCCCGCTTGCAGCCTGGCGGGCGTGGACCTGAACCGCGTGTGGAACGACCCCAGCCGCAAGCTGCACCCGGTGGTGCACGCCACCAAGGCCTTCCTGCGCGCCCTGGTGGACGAGCGCGAGGTGCGGGGGTGTGGGTGGGGGAAGGGGCGGGTGGCACGGCACCATCACCGGTCAACAGATGGTGCAAAACCCCTAAACCTCTTCTACCCCTCCCGTCCCCCCTGCAACCCCCCTGCAACCCCCCCCAGGTGGCCCTGTTCTGCGACCTGCACGGCCACAGCCGCAAGTTGGATGTGTTCATGTACGGCTGCGAGAAGGTGCTGCCGCGCGACGCCGCGCCCGCCTGGCCCGGCCTGCCCGTGCCCGGCTCGGTGGGCGGCGCGCCGCAGGTGCCGCCGCGGTGAGCGCGGGGGGCGGGGCGCGAGTGGGTTGGGGTTGGGGGTGCTGGGGAGGCGGTGGGTGGGGCTGCAAGGATGGGTGATTGGATGAGGGGTGTTTATTCAAGGACCCGGTTGCGGAGGAAGGCGGCAGGTGGCATCGTGGGCACAACCTGCACACGGGGGGGATGTAAACACCAGCCCAATCTAAACCAAGCTTACACGGCCCCTCCACGCCACGCTGTGCCCTGTTCGCCCTATGCTCCCCTCCCATTGGCCTCCGGGCTGGTATTTACACACACACACACCCTTCTTTGAACCATCCTTGCACCTCTACCCCGCAGGTTCCAGGACAAGGTGCTGCCGCTGCTGATCCACCACAACGCGCCAGACCTGTTCAGCTTCCGGCACTGCAGCTTCAAGGTGCAGAAGTCCAAGAGCGGCACCGGCCGCGTGGTGGGCTTCAAGGAGCTGGGGCTGGTCAACAGGTGCGGAGCGGGGGGGTGGGGTGGGGTTTGTGAATACCATCCCAAGCTAAACCAAGCTGAACTAGACAAGGGACAGGCAATTGGGGGGGGGGCTGGGCTGGGGCTGGGAGATAGGGGCTGGGGCTGCAGGTGGATATTTGAGCGTTTGGCATGGCAGGCGTTTAGGAGGAGACTCGTGAGACTCGTACCGCCACACGCGGTGCCACCCCCTGTCACCTTGCAACTCACCCCCACCGCATACCCCCACCCAGCCCACCGACCCCCGCACGCCCACCCACCCCCCACCACACGCCCCTCACCCCACCCCACCCTTCCACCCCACCCTTCCACCCCACCCCGCCCCACCCCCCATCCCCCCCCCACCCACCCAAACCCCACCCGCAGCTTCACCATGGAGGCCTCCTTCGCGGGCGCCAGCAGCGGGCGCTGGGCGCGGCAGCACTTCAGCGCGGCGCACCTGGAGGCGCAGGGCGCGGCGCTGGCGGCCTCGCTGCTGGACTACTGGGACCCCGAGGGCTGGGGCCACGCCGACCTGCTGGCCCAGCTGGACTTCCTACACCCCGCCTCCGGCGACGCGCCGCGCTTCATCACGGTGCGTGCGTTGCCAGGGGCCAGGGGCACGTGCAAAGGGGGGAGTGCGCCGAGGCTGGGGTTGGGTGGGTGGCTGGCTGCGGCAGGGGCTGGAGATTCTGGGAGTGTTGGTGGGGGCAGGGGGCAGAAGTGGGGCCGGTGCGTGCCTGTGCAGGGAAGCCCAGCCATCGGAGCCCTGTAGTGCCCCCGCACGCCCCGAGCCTCGCCAAGCCTCGCCAACTCAACCCCCCCCCTGCCCCTCCACCCCAGACCCCCGACGGTCAGCTGGTGGAGGTGGAGGACGACGAGCCGCCCACCGACTCCGACGACGAGTCCAGCGACGAAGACCGCGGCGCGGCGCGGGCGCGGGCGCGGACGGCGCGCGCGGGCGGCGGCGGCGGCGGTGCGGGCGCGGGCGCGGGCGCGGGCGGAGCCGCCTCCCAGGTGTGTGTGCTTGCGTGTGGGCGGGCGGGCGGGCGGGCATTGACGAGCGTCAATATAACTGGAAGACTGGGCGGGGCGGCCCTCGCACCTCCGTCCACCCTGACCCACACGACCTCAACCGTGCCCCGCTAACCCCCACCGCTGTGTCCCTGCCCCGCAGCTGCCCCTCCCCACGGGCCCGCTCTCGCGCGACCCGCAGTCCGCCGCCTTCCTGCAGCAGTACTACAACGCGTACGGCATGGCGGGCGGCGGCGGCGGCCCTGGCGGCGCCGGCGGCCCTGGCGGCGGCGGCCTGGGGCTGGGCCCTGGCGGCGGCGACCTCGCGGGGGGGCTGGGCGGCCGCGCGGGCTCGCTGCGGACGCCGGGCGACCTGCGGAGCGGCGAGGGCGGTGACAAGGGCTTCAGCGACTCGGAGGTGGGTGGGTGGGTGGAGGTGGGTGCCGCGGTCTTGGGTTGAACCGGCTCAGGGCAGCCAGGGCTGCCTGCCACCTGCCACCCTCCCCCGCCCGGGCCGCCCGGCCCGGGCCGCTAGGTGGTGGTGTGCCCCAAGAAGGCGCCCCTCCCCAAATATGCCTACAATCCCCCTTGCATGTCCCTTGTCTAGTTAGGTTGGTTCAGTTTGGCTGGTATTCACACCCCTCCTCCCCCCGCCCCCTCCCCTTCCCTCGCCCTCCCCCGGCCCCCGCCAGGTGGTGCTGGACCCCAAGAAGGCCCGCCGCCGCGCCCGCGCCGCGCTGCAGAAGGCGCTGCTCAAGGCGGAGCAGGCCAAGGCCGACGAGGGGCTGGCGGCGTGCCTGCCCATGATGGCGGCGCTGCAGGTGGGCGGCTTGGGGGTGGGGATGGGTGGGTGGGCGTGGGCGTGGGCGTGGGCGTGGGCGTGGGCGTGGGCGTGGGCGTGGGCGTGGGCGTGGGCGTGGGCTTGGGCTTGGGGGTGGGCGTAGGATGCAGCAGGAGGGGGTGGGGTGGGGGGACAGGCGCATATGTGTGGATGTAATGTAGAGAGCACAAAAACTATACGCAAAACAGAGAGGGGTGTGTATATGTCGGCTGCTGCGTCCACGAAGCGCGCATGGTCGGGTCACGTGGGAGCGGCGGCGCGGACCTGGGCGAGTCGCGTGGGGGCGGGGCTGACGTGGCGGCTTGTGTTACATTGCGTTGCGTTGCGTTGTGTTGCCGTAGGTGCCCAACAGCCCCGCGGGCGGAGGCGGGGGAGGCGCGGCTGGAGCGGACGGCAAGGTGCGTGTGGTGTGCGTGCGGTGTGCGCGGGGTGGGGGGGGGCGGGGGGCGCTCGGGGCGCTCGTCAACGGGCCGCAGCCATGAGGGCAGCCGGTCCTGCGCATGGGGGGCGGGTGCTGACACCTGTTGCAATGCACCGGCGTGCTGACACCTGTTGCAATGCACCGGCGTCCAAGCTTGTTTTTGCAAGGTATGTCCTTTACCGTGCACCGCTTCACGACCCGTAACCCACCGCCGCCGCAGGGCTACCAACTCGTGACGGCCGCGCAGCGCAACGCCGCCGCCGCGGCCGGCCAAACCTCGCAGTCGGGCGCCGTGGGCGGCGGCCGCGGCGGCAGCAGCTCCAGCGGCGCGGGCGGCGGCGCGGCGCACCACCACGCCATAGAGTACGCCAAGTCACGGGGCGTGTATCGGGGCGACACGCCGCAGTGGTGGGTTTGGGGTGGGGTGGGGTGGGTTTGGGGTGGGGTGGGGTGGGGTGGGGTGGGGTGGGGTGGGGTGGGGTGGGGTGGGGTGGGGTGGGGTGGGGTGGGGTGGGGTGGGTTTGGGGTGGGATGGGGTGGGTTTGGGGTGGGGTGGGATGGGATGGGGTGGGGTGGGATAGGGTGGTCGCGTGGTCGGGGCTTTGGGGCCTTGGCGAGGGCAGGGTCCCCCCGGTGGTAGGGGCGCCGCGACAGGAAACGGGCAGCAGCAAACGGGCCACAGGAATCGGCCGGGGACGAGGGGGTGGCCGTCCATGCGAAGTTGCGAACCGCTCTTCCAACGCTCTTACCCACGCCCTCCCCCCAACCTCCCCATACACACACACACGCCCTCACCCCTCCCCACAGGACGGTGCCGGGCCTCAACTCCGCCTACGACACGCCCGACAGCTTCAACGGCCCGCCCTCGCCGCTGCCCATGTCCGGCGGCGCCGGCAGCAACGTCTTCGGCCGCGCCGCCACCTCCACCGGCCTGGGCGGCTCCACCAACGCTTTCACGGCGCTGCTGAACGCGCCCAACAACCCCGGCAGCAGCGGCAGCGGCTCGGCGTCGGGCGGCGCGGCGGGCGCCGCAGGTGTTGGAGTTAGTGCCAATGGGTACGGCGGGCAGCGGCCGCCCATTGCACCGGCGTCGGCGCGGCCCGGCATAGGCGGAGGCGGAGGCGGAGGCGGTTATGAGCGCGACTTCGGGTTCGCAGGCGACAGCCGCAGCAGCTCGGGCGCGGCGGCGGGAGGCGGCGGCGGCGGCGGCGGCGGGTACGGCAGGATGCTGAGTCCCATTCCGGGCGTGTCGCGGCCGTACACCGCCGGCGCGGGGCGGGCGCCGCCGCCGCAGCCGCAGCCGCGCACCTCGGCCGACAGCGGCGGCGACGGCGCCGCCACCGGAGGCGGCGGCGGTGGCGCGCGCACGGCGCGGGTGTCCGCCGCCTCGCGCTCCTCGCAGGCCTCTGGCGCGTGGGAGGCGGAGCTGCTTGCCGGTGGCGACGGGGAGGGGGAGGGGGAGGGGCTGCTGGATGCCATGCCGTACGGGGCGGGCGGCCACTCGGCGGCGTCGCTGGCGGCGGTGGCGGCCGCGTACGCCGACCCGGAGCGGCTGCGGCGGGACCGGGAGGCGCTGGAGCGGCAGGTGGCGGAGTCGGTGCTCACGACCAGCCCGCTGTTCCAGAGGTTCTGAGTTGTGGTGTGGCGTGGTGGGGTGTGGTATTACGTTACTCATTACGCTGGCAAGCGCTCGGCTCGTGAACGTGACTTGCCAGCAGCAGAATCAAGGTCTGTGCGGTGATGACATCAATGTTGTGTGTGGCGCGTGTCGTTTGTTGAGTCTCGCATCGCATCGAAAGCAAGAGGACTGGTCACATAAGCAATATACACTTGATTCTCGATGGGTGTTTCAGTGACACCGTGTAACTTCACCTGGCACTGGGCTCACAGACCGCATATTAGCGGTGAGGGATCACAGCAGGGGGGTCCGGTGAAGCTAGTGGAAGATGGTGGACGATGGTCCTGACTCCCTGGCGCCCTGGCTGGCGCCCTCGCCTCAGCGGCTCAGACTTGATCGTGTGGCGGCTCTGCTGTCTGGCTTGGCGCTGTCGTGCTGCCGAATGCAGCCGACGTGCAGATGGCGTTCCACACCTTCAGCGCATCACCATGCCCCGCTGGGATACCCGGTAACCCGATTCAGCGCCACACGCGCGTGCGTCAGCGCTGGATCCAGACGGCCGCCTTCGCAGAGCGCGTGCTGGGAGCCCGCATGCTGGGACCCCTGGCCCTTCCCTACAATGCGCACACAACACAGCCGTAAGGAGCTGCGGGTAGGTCCAGCGTACACCAGCCCGCACATGCCCGCGGCCACAGCTGGCCAAGACTGCCGGCAGATTGCACGTACCAGGGACGAGAAATGCGCTGCCATTTAAGTTACACGACAGCCAGCGCCGGCGCACGCCGATCCCTTTCCACGGCGCTGCTTCGCATGCACGTTTAACAAATGCATCACAGGCCCATCACAGGCCCAGTTCATTACCCAAGCAGTTTAGGCTCGGGATGCCAATCTTGCATTGGTACAATTCTGATTTGGGACGGCCGCACCGCCGCCCACCCCGCCTCCGCCTCGGCCCGCGCGCAGCTCCTTGCAACTGGCCACACCGCTGGCACCCCTGCCTCTGCGGCCCACCCCAGCCCGGCTTCCACTCCCCGCTCCACTCCACACAGTCACATGACATGGGCCCAACTGGCCCAACTGCCGCTGCACTTTTTCATAGCCAAACAATGTTTGGGTTTTTACAATAGGATTTCCGCGCAAAACAGAAGTCTGGCTTTTGATGCACTAGTCGACGAGGCACGGGAGGCATGGGCGAATCCAATGGGAGACGGGTGGTGCGCGCGGCTGTTCCGTTTTGTGGCGGCACAGGGTGTTGACGCGTGGCATTGGCCAGGCACACACGAGTCCAGAGAGGAGTGGAGGGCAAGCACGGTCCTACCCGATGGACCTATCTTATCTACCTTCAGGGGCCATTTGACGAGGGCGTGGGAGCACGAGAGGCTGGTAGCGGACCCGCACGCATTCCCTTCAGACGGCAAGCAACCCGGCATACACATGTGCAAACACAAGCATTGGATGGGGCTAAGCGCACTAGGGTCCGCGCCGCCGACCCTGCACGAACACAGTAGAGCATTCATACCGGTTGCACAGCATAAGCTTTTGATGAGATTCCGTTTATGTTGCTGGCCAATCACCGCGAACCGTGCCTGGGAGAGGCCTAGGGAGGAGAGGACGTGCCCACTGTGTACGGCCAATGAGGTGGAGGATGAGCACCACGTCCTGATGCAATGTGCTGCCTACACCGAGTTACGAGCGTGCAGTGGCCTAGACTTTAGCCTAAACATGCGCGAAGTGATGCTGAAATCTGAGCCTGTCAAGTTAGCTGCATTACTCAGCTCCATCTGGGAGCATAGAAGTAGGGAAGTCCCCCTTGCAAGGGGAGAACAATAAATAGATATATATATATAATAGACAATCATGCACTGGCGTTATAAGGGTCACCCCGGCCCGGGCCTCCGGTTTACACGCAGCAGGAAGGCACGCAAGAACGTGCGCACCACTCTGTAACCACACACAACAACATGACTGCACCGCGCCCACTGCAACCACCGATCCAGCGCTCCTCCACACCCGCCTACGCCCACACTCCCCGCCCACGCCCACGCCTACACTCCCACGCCTATGCGGACGCGGTGGCCAGCAGTCCGTTGTGCGCCAGCAGCGGCTTGGTGGAGGGCTCGCGGCCGCGGAAGCGCTTGAACACCTCGGCGGGCGGCACGGAGCCGCCCAGCGCCAGCACGGTGTCGCGGAAGCGCGCGCCCGTGTCGCGCACCGCCGACTCGTCGTCCAGGCCAGCCTGTGCGTGTGTGTGTGTGGGGGGGGGGATGGGTGGAGATGGGGTGGGGCGTGTGAGGTGTGTGCACGCAGGGATGGTGGTGGTGTGTGGTGGTGGTGTGTGGTGGTGGTGTGGTGGCTGTGGTTGTGCCCGTGTATGATGAGCAGTGAGCATACGGCCACAACTACCAAGGCTGCGGCCCATTGCTCCAGCCGTTTGCCTCAACCTGCTCCTTCCGAGCCGCCAAAACGCGCCCCCTCTCTTCTTGCCGCCCTCCCACCACCGTGCCGCCCTCCTCCCGCCCCATCCCGCGCCTCCTCACACACACACGCACGCATGCACACAGCACGCGCGCACGCACCTCCTCGAACGCGTTGAAGGCGTCGGCCGACAGCACCTCGGCCCACTTGTAGCTGTAGTAGCCGGCCGCGTAGCCGCCCGCGAAGATGTGGGAGAAGGTGCACAGGAAGCGGTCCTGGGGTGGACATGAAGGGGGAAATGGAGGCGGAAATGAGGGGGAAGGTGGTGAGGACTCGCTCCAAGTGGGGCAGCGGGAATTGCTGGCGATAGCGATGCCGTGCAGTCAGAGAGGAGGGGCGCCTGGCGCATGCGGCGCGCAGTGCGGGTGCCGCAGAGGGACACGGCTGGGAGCGTGCGTGCGTGTGGCAGGGGCACGGTTCATTCGAGTAGCACCCAGGGCGGGGGAGCTGCGCCCGACGGCGGCTCACCTCGGGCAGGGGCTGGCGCACCAGTGTCCGCGTCGCCACCTCCTGATCCACGTCGAACACCGTCTTGCCCTGCGGCGCGCGGCAGCGGGGGGAGGGTTCCATGCATGATTAAGGCGCGTGCGGGGAGGGGGGGAGGGGGCAGCGAGCGAGGAGGGCAGCGAGTGAGGCGCGCCGATGAGCAAACGGGCAAGCCGGAGGCGCTGCAGCAACCTGGCGTCTGCCGGTGCAAAGCCGTGCTCCATGCCACATGCAGAGCTTAAGCGCCTGCCTTCACGACACATACACCCACACCCACACCCACACCCACACCCACACCCACACCCACTCCCAAACCACCCTAACACATACGCACGCCCACAAACCCTAACAATACAAACGCAGCCCCACCCCCCGCAACATACACGCGCACCTGCCCCGGCACGAAGCGGCTGTGCAGCTCCAGGTCCACGCAGCTGAAGTGCAGCTGCCGCAGCATCTGCGTGCCGCTGCGGAAGTTCTTGGCGGCCTTCAGGCGCTGATACAGCTCCTCCGGCAGCGGCTCACCTGCGGGGGATCGGGTGTGGTGTGTGTGTGTGTGTGTGTGTGCGTGGAGCGGGGTCCCATAATTATTCAAGATGATGTTGACAGGTTGCGTGCAGCAGATCAGTCTTGGCGCTACCGTGGGGGTGGGTTGGGGGAGACAGCAGCCGGACCCTGTTGTGCTCTCCTTAACGAGCTGCCAGGAACTTGACACCACGTAGGCCTCTGCCCGGCCCCGCCGCTACGGGAACACACACACCCGGCCCCCCCCCCCCACACACACACGCACGTGCCCCGGCCGCACCGGTCTCGTAGTGCTTGGCGAAGCTGTAGAGCGTGGCTCGGTCGTAGGCCCAGTTCTCCATGAACTGGCTGGGCAGCTCCACGGCGTCCCACTCGATGTTGCGGATGCCGCTGGCCATGCCCTCCGGCACCTGCAGCCGGGTGGGGGGCGGGTGGGGGCGTGGCGCGCGGGCAGGTTGGCGTGGGCGTGGGGGGTCGGGGGCGGGGATGGGGGCGGGAGGGGCAGGTTGGCGTGGGGCGGCGGGTGGGGGGGGGGATGGGGCGGGCGGAGTGCAAGGGTGGTCGTAGGAGTGTAGCAGGAGGGTAAGCAGCAGGGAAGGGGGCGTGGCCGTCCGTGTGACGGTGTTTTGTGGCGGGGGTGGCGGAGGCGATTGTGCGCCTGCAGCCCCCCCTCCGGTGGCGCCGCGCCGCGCCGCGCCGCGCCGCTATCCAACGCCTCACCTCTGTGAGCATGTGCTGCAGCGCGTGCCCGAACTCGTGGAACAGCGTCTCGACCTCGCGGAACGTCATCAGGCTGGGCTTGTCGCCTGAGGAGGGGTTGCCGGGGTGGGGGTGGCGGGGTTGGTGTGTGTGGTGGTGTTGCGAGGCTGGTGGTGGCGTGGGTGGGCATTTCGGTATTCGGGCCGGGGAGATGAAGGCAAGGCGGTAGCAAGGAAGCGCCCAACAGCGCCGAGTACGCCGTGCGCGTGCCACGCGCAGGACCACACGCGCATCCGATGCGCCTCCGCCCCCCAACCTCACGGGATTGGTTCACAGTAACCCCAACCAACCACGCCCCCAGGGCCCGCTTTCCCGCTAGGTTGGTTTAGCTTGGGCTGGTTTCACAACCCAGCCCCCAGGCCCCTCCGGCCCCCGCCCCGCCCGCCGCGCTCACCCACGGGCTCCATCTGGTTGCATACCATGTGCGCCACCGGCAGCCGCACCGCCTGCCCCGGCGGCGCCAGCAGCGAGCTCTGGCCCACCACCTCTGCCATCCAGGCGCCGCCGCGCTTCTCGGCGGGGCGGGAGTAGGGGTCGAAGTAGAAGTAGGCCTTGGGCGCGCCGGCCTTGAGCACCTGCGAGGTTGGGAATACCGGTAGTTCAAGCGGAAGCAGACTGAATGGAGGAGAGGTCTAACCCTGAACCTGCGCGTTGTGTTACGTGCGGAGGAGGCGGGGGTTGGGGATACCAGCCCAAGCGGGGGAGACACTGCGGTAAGCACTGCGCCCCTTCGCGCCCCTTTGCGCCGTCAGCTGCAGCGCGGCCCGCAGCCCGTGCCCTACCACCTCTGAGCCCCCTCCGCCCCATCATGCGCCCCAACCCGCGCCCTCGCGCCGGCCCCTCCGCCCCCGCCTCCGCCCCTGCCACCCACGCGCCAGCGGCCCCACCCCAGCGCTCGCCCCTCCGCCCCCAGCGCCCGCCCCACCAGCCCCGCCCCGACCCTTCCGGCCCCGCCCCCGCCCACCAGCCCCGTCCCGACCCTTCCGCCCCCGCCCCCGCCCCAGCAGCCCGCCCCCGCCCCCAGCGCCCCCGCGCCCACCCCCCTCCGCGGCGCCCCACGCACCTTGAAGAACCGCACGTCCTTGTGCCACACCGGCGCCTCGCCGTCCGCCGGCACCACCTCCACTCCGAACAGACGGTTAGCCAGCTGGGGGAGGCGGGTGAGGGGTGAGGGGTGAGGGGGAGCAGGGCGGGGAGGCGCGGGCGGGCGGTCAGTACAGCGGCGGCCGTGACAGCAAAACAAACACCGGGCCTGGCACGCGCTGACGGGCTGTGAGGCTGCATGGGCGGCAGCCGCAACTTGCGACTTGCGGCTGCGACCAGGGGTCCGGCCGGGCCCGGCGCGCCAGGCCGTCGCGCTGCCACCCATCACTCCACTTAACACCCCCACCCCCACCCCCACCCCCACTCCCCCCGCCCAGCGCCCCCACCTGCCACAGGCCCTGCATCACGGTGGGCAGCGCGAAGTAGGGGCGCAGCTCCTCATCGCTGATGTTGTACTTGGACTCGCGCAGGCGCTCCGCCCAGAAGGTGATGTCCCACCTGACAGGGCGGAGGGGAGGGGTGGGGTGCCATGCATCAAGATTAATAAAGACGAGATGATGAGGATGAGGATGAGGATGATGACAGGGGGGTCGGCGTGGCGTGGCGCGGCGTGGCAGGGCGGAGTCAAGGGGGGAGTCAGGCAGGAGTCAGGTCCCTGCTCCCCGCCGCTTCCTGGCTTGCCGCCGATCGCCTGCTTGGAGCGCGGCTGTGCGCCGCCAACCCCACCACTCCCGTCGTTCGCCCACCAGCCCCCTCGCCCACCCGTCCTGCAGCCCCCGGCCAGCCAGCAGCCCGACACGCGACACGCGTGCCATACACAGGCACGCGCTCCCCCTCCCCCTCCTCCCCTCCCCCTGCCTCCCTCCCGCCCCCGGCACCCACCACTCCAGCTCGCCCTGGAAGCCCTGGCTGGCGGCGAAGGCGGCCACCTCGTCGCGGTCGGCCAGGCCGGCGGCGTGGCTGGCGGCGCGCAGCTCCTCCAGCAGCGCCTCGGCGCGGCCCAGGTCGGCCATCTGGCGGGGAGGGGAGGGGGCAGGGGGAGGGAGGGAGGGAGGGGAGGGAGGGGAGGTTTGGAGGTGATGACGGCGTGACAAGTGGGTGATGTCAAGCTGGTGTGCCACCGATGAAAGCGGGTTTTGGGCAAGGATGGCAGGGCAGGGCAGGGATGGGTTGTGGCTGCAGCCCAAGTTCAGAAACTAACTCTGGTGTGTTGGGACAGAGGCAGAGGGCACGCCATCCCGCCCCACAACCCACCCCAGCCATCCTTGCAACCGCGACCGTCCCCCCCCCCCCCCACCCACACACACGCCCCCCACGCCCCCACCTTGCTGGCCATGGACAGGTCGGCGAAGGAGGGGTAGCCCAGCAGCCGCGCCTTCTCGCCGCGCAGCGTCAGGATCTGAGGGGTGGTGATTGCAGTGGTGGTGGTGGTGGAGGTGGTGATGTCAGGGCAAGAAGTGAGGTTATGATAGTGGGACCGCGGATGGGTGGACCACAACCCCAAGCAACCCACCGAGTGAACCAGGAGAATCCGATCCCAGTGTTTCAGCCGTCGGTGTGCATGCTGTAGTGTGCGAATAGGCGCCCGAAACCGCCGGGCTGCCCCGTGTCGTGTCATGCGCAGCATCGCCCTACCCCCACCCCCACCCCCACGTGCCCTACCCCCACCCCCACCCCTACCCCCACGTGCCCTACCCCCACCCCCACCCCTACCCCCACGTGCCCTACCCCCACCCCCACCCCTACCCCCACGTGCCCTACCCCTACCCCCACCCCTACCCCCACGTGCCCTACCCCTACCCCCACGTGCCCTACCCCTACCCCCACGTGCCCTACCCCCATCCCGCTCACCTTCTCGATCAGGGGGGCATTGTCCGAGTCGCCCGAGCTAGCGCGGGTGATGTAGGCGCTGCGGGTTCGTGTGGGCGGCGGCGTACGGCGTACGACACGGCGTGTGTGAGGCTATTGCGCCAGGGGGCCGCGGCAGCAGCAGACGCATGCGTGCCGCGTCGAGAAGCCAGCAGCCATCGCACCCTTCCCCTCCCGGCTTGACGCCCAACAGCGACCGTGCATGCCCCCGCCGCGCAGTCGCGCGCCCCCCGTGTGCCCTCCTCCCCGCACAAGGCCCACCCGCTCCCCATACTCCCCATAGTCTCCATACTCCCCAGTACCTCACAGAACTTGCATGGACCCATTTACCCATCCCCATCCCCGGCTTTCCACTAACCTCACGACCCTCCATACCCTACACCCCTCTCCCACACGCCCCCCCTCTGCCCCCCCCCCACCCCACAGTGTGCAGTAGCTCGCAATTGCGGCGTCAGTTTCTCCTTGCAGCGCTTCTGTTTCCCTACGGGATTGGTTCACAGTAACCCCCCCCCCCCCACCCCCTCACCGGTACACCTCCTCCCGAAGCTCGCGGCTGCGCGCGTGCGTCATGACGGGGAAGTAGGAGGGGAAGTCCAGCGTCACCATCCAGGGCCCCGCCTCGGCCGTGGCGCCGGCGTGGCCCTCGCGCGCCGCCGTCTGCGCCGCCAGGCCCAGCGAGGTGGCGGGCAGGCCGGCCACCTCCTCGGGCTTGGTCAGCAGCTTCTTGTAGGCCTGGGGGGTTACATTCAGAACATGGGGTTACATTCATGGTTATTGTGTATGGAATAAGAATGAAGGAGCAGCCGTAGGGAAGGAGGGCGGCAGGGTCGGGGTTGCGGGGATGGTAAGCGACATGTACAGCAACCGCGCCCCGCCCCGCCGTCCCTTCCGCCCCTCCACCCTCTCCCTTCACCCCCACCCCCACCCCCCTCCACACACACACCCCTTCCCTCCACCCCTCCCAGCTCCCCACCCCCCCTTCCTCCGCACCTTGGTGGCGTCCAGCACGTTGTTGCTGAACTTGGTGGCCAGCTGCGTGAGCTCCTGCTGGATGGCGTTGAAGCGCTCCTTGGCCTCGCCCTGGATAGGAAGAGGGGGGGCAGGAGGACGGGAAGCAGGAGGAGGTTCCATGCATGATTAATTAAGATAAGATGATGTTGACAGGTCGTTGCAGCAGATCAGGGGCGACGTCAGCGCGCGGGCAGCATCCTGTCAACCCGTATTCCTCGCCTCGGGGTCAGCCTCGCGCAGCCGGGGTGACATCCGAACAGCCGCCCTCCTCCCCGTTCGCCCTGCCCTGCCCTCCCCTCCCGCATCCCCCACCCGCCTCCCCACACCTGCGCGTCCCCCACCCGCCTCCCCAAACCTTTCCACCTCCCAATTTACAACCCCCCCTGTTCCGCCTCCCCTCCACCATCGGTCATCGGTACGAACGCCTCCACGCCTGCTGTCGACGCCACTACACTTCTATGTACCATCCTTGCAACACCCCCCCCACCAACCCCCCTCCCCCCCACCTCCAGCGCCACGCCGCCCAGCACGAAGTCGCGGAGCTCGTTGTCCACGATGCGGCGCTGGCCGGGCGTGAGGCCCGCCCAGGCGGTGCCCTCGCGCAGCGCCTTGAACGCCTGGTACAGCGGCCTGCGGGGGGAGGGCAGGATGGTAGGGGGGGTAAGGAGTGTGTGTGTGGGGAGGGTGTCAGGTGGTCAGGTGGTGGCGTGCATAAGGTGTGTTGTGGTGCGGTGTGTGTGGTTGGGTTGCAAGTTTGTTTGGTATGAGAGCAGTCGGGGTTGCAAGGGTGGTTGGAAAGGTGGCATGGGGCGCAACGGGGTGGATTGCAAATGCCCGGCCGAAGGCCACGGCCGAAGCCCAGGCCCAACCATACAGAGCCCGTGGATGGAGGGGATGGCAGGAGCAGGAGACGGAAGGGGAAGATACGCCCATGCCGTGTGCGGGAGGCATGCGGAGCAGCGAACCCTGGTCTCCAACCCCAGCTGGGCTTCCCCTCCGCCGTCGCGTAATCCCCCTGCCACTGCCCCCCGCGCGCCTGAACCCTGCCCTGCCACTGCCCCCACCCGCCGCCGCCGCCGCCGCCGCCGCCGCCAAGCTCACTTGCTCTGGCTGAGCCGCAGCGACAGCTTGACGTTCTCGGGCTGAACCTCCTCCACCGCGGCGCGCAGCTCGGGAGAGTCCTTCACACCCTGTGTGTGGGAGTGGGTTGCAATGATGGCAAACGGGGTCAGAGGGGCGGAGAGCGCACGTGTGTGTGTTGCGGGGGAGGGTGCGTGGCGTGCCGGTGGGCGGTAGGGGTGGAGATGTTCAACTCTCACGCGCCGCTCCCTCTCCCCCCGCGCCCGCACCCCCAAACACGCCCCCGCCCCCTCTCTCCCTCGCCCCCCCGGCCCCCCCCCGCACCTTGAGGTGGCTGACGATGCCCCACACGCGCTGGTGGCGGTCGCTGATGCGCTCGAGCGGCTCCACCAGGCCGGCCCAGGTGGGCTCCACCGCCGCCTCCAGCCTGCGGGCGCGGGGGCGGTGGCCGTGGGGGTTGCATGCATGGTTAGCCAAGCAGTGGAGGAGCGTAGCCAGGGACAGGGGGTTGGGGGTTTGTAAAGATGGGTGCGGAGATGGTAAGAGGAGTGCAGCCGGGTAGACAGCACGGGTGTGAGTGGGGATGAGATGGGCGGCGGCGAGGGGCGTGGTGCCGAGATGGGGATGGGGGTGATGGGCGTTGGAGGGCGGGCCCGCACGCGCCGGCGCACAGGTCTTGATCCCTTCGCCTCTCGGCCGCCTGGAGACCCCACTTGCGCCCATGCCTCCACACCCCCATGCCCCACTCCTTCCCCTGCTCCTCACGTGGCGCCCCCCTCCCCGCCCCACCCCACCCTTGCACCTGCCGCCAGCCCCGCCTGCCGCCATGCGGCAGCCGCCGCGACCCGTGCAACAGCCGCAGCCGCCCGGACCTCCCCACCTCACTCGCGCCACCCAGGCCTCGTGCGCGCCCCGCGCGCAGCCCAGTGCCCCCTGCCTCACCGCCCGCACACACCCACCACCATCATCCCTCCCCACCCACCCTCACCGCAGTCTAGTTAGGTTGCTTTAGCTTGGGCTGGTATTCACGAACCCCTCCCCGACCCCACATTCCCACCCCCAGCCCTCTCACCACACCCACCACCCCACACTCCCGCTTCCGCCCCCGCCGCACTTCCTTACGGGATTGGTTCAGAGTGACCGCCCAACCCCAGCCCCAACCCCAACCCCAACCCCAACCCCAACGCCAACCCCAACGCCAACCCCAACCCCAACCCCAACCCCAACGCCAACCCCAACGCCAACCCCAACCCCAACCCCAACCCCACCGCCCCCAAACACGAGTATACCGCTCTCCTCCGCACATGGGTTTTGGTTTGGCAATGGTTGATTTGGGAATTGGAGAAAACTACCCCACCCCACCACCCCCAAGCCCCCCCCACCCCCACCACCCACTTGTCGATCTCGGCGTGCAGCTGCCCCAGCAGGTGCTTGACGCCCGGCACCACGTGCTCCGGCTTGACCTGGTCAAACTTG
The DNA here is from genome assembly GCA_016834605.1 of Chlamydomonas incerta. Taxonomy (NCBI): domain Eukaryota; kingdom Viridiplantae; phylum Chlorophyta; class Chlorophyceae; order Chlamydomonadales; family Chlamydomonadaceae; genus Chlamydomonas; species Chlamydomonas incerta. The sequence continues at coordinate 2,997,389 of JAEHOC010000003.1, read as the reverse complement.
GGGAAGCTGACGTCCTGCGTGTGGGGAGGTGCGTGCGTGGGGGGTGCGCGTGTGGGATGTGTGCGTGTGTTGTGGAGGGCGGGTTGGGGGTAGGGGCGGGCGCTGCGCACAATCGTGGGGAGCCTCCGCCGACACAGACCCGAGCCCCCTTGGCCTCCGCCCGAACAGGACCCAAGCCCATGACCCAGGCCCTTGTTTCCAGCCATCCGTGCCGGCTCGACCGCCAACTGTCAACCGCCAACCGCCATCCACCAACTTCCGCCCGCAGCACTCACGGCGAGCAGGGGGTTGTCTGCCAAGGGCACGGGCGGCGCCACGGGGGCCTCCACGGCGGCGGCCTCGGCGGTCATGGTGCGGGGGCTGCTGCGGGGGCAGCAGGTGGGGGTGGGTGAGGTGGTGGGCGGGTTGTCACCAGGCAGGTGAGTGGCGGGGTGGTTGCTTGGTGGGTTGGGTGGTGGCAAATAAGGTGAGGGCTCGCTAAGCGCGCGCTACCAGTAGGGTTTTGTCCAGGGCCGCGACTGATGCGGTGCCGATGGTTCCGCAACGTGGTTAGTGGTACATTGCAATCTTTCGTGCGAATGCAGCAGCGTAGCGACTCGCCCGTGCGCGAACCCACAACCAGCTTGTGGCGTGAGCCACACATGACGACTGGAAGATCTACGCCTCCCGCTCGCTCCTCTGTGCATCGACGCAAGGCAGTCTACGGCTTTCTTTGATGATCGTGTGAGCGACTCACCCTGAGTTGAAGCGCTTAGCAGACCACAAAGCCGGGGCCGATGCAACACCGAACGCGCGACGACCAGACGCGGGGACGCGCGCCTCCGAGCTAACAAAGCGCTGGGCAGAGACAACGTTGAAGCGACGAGTAGCGAGGTTCGCGGCAGGCCTGAAGGCAGACTTGCGCAGCAGCCGTGCGACGTGCATCATAACGGTATCAAATAAGTTCGATGTGCTGCAGAATAGCTATACAGCACTGCCTTTCTTGAGCAAGCGACAGCCGGACAAGCCGATCCGCTGTGTTTCACCCCATGCAGGCCACGGCGGTGTGTGGCAGCCGCTCGCGCAGAATCGGCGTGGGGTCCAGGGGAACCCCTGGTGACGTCCTTCACCGAACTCATATCAGCCCCTCCCTGATGTATGGTGCCCTGGCGTGGTTGGGCTGTTGCTTCCTACTACCGCCGGCCGTCGCTGCCACTACCATCACCAGTCACCATATGGGAAGACAGGTTGGCACTCCCATGGCTGCCACCTGGAGCGAGGCATGAGCGAGCCCCGGAGCCGGAGGTGCGGTTCGCCGTCCGGCCGTTCCCCCCCTCCAGCTGCTCGCGCTGCGCGGCTGTGCGGCATACCCAGATCTCGAACAACGGGGTGAACGGGCGCCTGGCCGGCCGCGATCTACCGGTACGCCCGCCATCAGGGGAGTGAGGGGCCCACCATCCTCCCCTGCCCACCATAAACGGTATCCCCTGTTGGGCCCTCCCGCAAGGTTTGGGCCAGTCGCCCGCCCCGCACCCTGCAATGCCGAGGAGAAACTTGCCGAACGCTGGCCTCAGGCTGCAATATAGATCCCAGGAACATCTACTTGTGGCAACTGCGCATGCAAGTTCCTGATCGAGTTGGCACTGACCTCCATCATTACACACAGTCACCGGTACACACGCACGCGCACACCACTGCGCACAAAGACCCGCCAGGCCGCCAACGCACGGACGACTGCTGCCCATACGGCACTTGCCTCCTCCGCAGACGTGCCTGATACGTCCACTTTCTCCAGCTTGCCCATGGCACGGCTGGACCGCGGTCTTGCAAGTTGCAATCGTGATATCTGCACCTGCCGCACGATTCAATTTAACACCGCCAGGACCCAGCGCCAACCTCGACCTGGTCAACACACGCGCTGCCGCCAGCACCACTGCACCGCACCACTCATGATCGCTCGCTCACGTGCCGTACCCAACACACCGACACGCACGCAGCCACGTGCAGCAGTGCGCGCATGCCGACTCGCCGCCCTGGTAGGTGCGGGTTCACGACAAACGCTTACGGTCGTCGAGCAGCTTCCGTCGCTACTCCTTGCTTCAATTCGGGCCGCGCGCATCACACACATGCAGGCACCCGTTTGACGCGCATCACCCATCATTTTATTGAGGCGTCGGTAAAAACTGGCCATGCATTATGCCTCCTATCAGCTTTCCGGACGGCTACAGTGTTCGCCCCCGGCGATTGAGTTCCTACCTACCGTTTGCATGCCCTTTCCTGCTACGTCCTGCCCGCCTGCCTGCCGTCCCTTCATGCCAAGTCAGTTTCAACGCGCAAGCTTTATTCCGGTCCGCCGCCAAAGCCGCCATGCAACCCTTTAAACGCGGCTGCGACACTTGCGTAGGAACGAACGCATCCCTTTTGCTCTACGAGCCGCATGGCTTCTTGAGTTAAATACAAACACACTCTTCTGCCAGTACCGTATTGCAGCCGTCATTGCCTTTCCTTCTTAACCCGTCCGTTGATTCGCATGCCGTTCATCATCATGATCACGGAGCAAGGCCGCGTGCATTATGGGGTCCCACTCCCGTAGCGCGCGGGCCAACCAGAAAACACAAACAGCTTGATGTACGCATTGCTTGGTAAGCCGCACCGCTGTCCTCTTTCAGCTGCGTCCACGATTGCTTGCTGAGGGCTTATGCAACGGAGTGCCAGCAAGTGGCATGGCACTGAGCAAACCCTACCCTTCGCGACGTCGCCACGAGCGGGGTGTCAGTGGCACTAACCGCTCGCACGACACACACAACGGACAGCACAACTGCATCCGACACAATCCGGATACATGAAAAGGGCATGCGCGGCATTAGCGCACGCCCCACGCGCGCGCAGAATCTGTGATAATTGCATATTCATGTGTACGCACCTACTACTGCACCGGCCGTCAGCCCCTGCGCCGGCATTGCGGTCCGCATGGGCACCGCCCGATCGCGGCGTCGTTGTTATGTCAGGCGCCCAAAGCGCCTACCTACTCGTTACTGCCTCGATCATCGCACAGCATGCACCCGCACAGAAGCACTCACACATGAATGCACAAACTGTGGAATCATAAATGAAGGACTTACGAGCGTTCGAGTTTCCTGCACCTTCCGGGCCCGCCAGCATGCTAGCGCCTTTCCCCCACCTAGCCTCACACGCAAAACAGAGCGCCGTCGTAACGACAGATGAGTGAACCCGTTGTCCTGACTCTGGCCGCTGGTTCATTTTGAACCAGCGGTTCCTTAAAGCCCGGCAAGGCCGAAACGGGCTTTGACATCGTTGAGCTGAGCCAACAGCTCTCGAGCCACGTCCGCACATTGCGGCGGCAGCTGGACCCCGGCCCCGCCTTCACCGCCCGCAGCAGCAGCGCCACCCGCTACGGATGTGCGGCCGCCGGTCCGCGCTGCTGCTCCCTGCGCAGCCACCGCCTCCGCTGCGGCCCTCTCGGCGACCACCGCAACGGCCGCCGCCGCCACTGCCGCAGCCTGGGCCCTGGCCGCCACCGCCATGAGCTCCGCGGCGCCCTGCTGGGGAGCAGCCGCCGCCGCGGGCGCTGCCTGGCCTGCCGCCGCCGCGTGCTGCCGCTGAGTCTGATGTGCCTGCCACCGCTGCTGCTGTTGCTGCTGCTGCCGGCACAATGCCAGCTCCGCTTGCAGCGACGGCTGCGGCGGCTGCAGCTGTGACCGCGAGAACTGAAGTGGCGGCGGTCCACGAGCGAGTTGGGGTGGCGGCTGCCGCGGTGGCGGCGCAGTTGACTGCTGCGGGGCGCGCGGCGCCGGCTGCGGCTCCTGCAGCAGCGGGCTACGTTGTCGGGCCGCATGTGGTGGCACGGAGGCGAAGGCCGCCTGCCGCGAGTGCTGCGCGCCCTCACACACGCGCCTGTGGTAGTCGTACTGGGCGCGCTCGTGGGCAGCCGCACGTGCGCCACCGCTGCCGCCGTTGTACAGCAACCTCTGCGCCTGCGTTTCCTGCTGCTGCGTCTGCTGCGTCTGCTGCGTCGCACTTTTGCCGGAGGTAAACCTCAAACCAGCCGTCTCCGGCGCCGCGCCCCGCCGCGCCGCGGCCTCCTCCTGCTCCCGATCAAGCTGAGCCAGCAGCAGCTGGCGGTGCTGAGCCCTCATCTCTGCCATCCTCGGGGAATCCGGCGGGGAATCCAGGAGGCTGCTGCTGTCATTATGCCGCGCACACGGCAGCGCGTGGTGGCAGCCGGCGCTGTCGGACGCCGATGGTGCGGCGCCATCGGAGGAAGACCTGGGCGCAAGCAGGTGCGCGGAATGCTGCTGCCGCTGCTGCTGCTGTTGCTGCGGCTGTCGCTGCGGCTGCTGGTGCCACTGCACCTGCTGCAGCTGGCTCGGCGCAAGGTGCTGCTGCAGCGCGGGCGCAAGCCGCAGCGGCTGCTCCTGTAGCTGCGGCGGGCGTCGCCATTGCCGCCAGCTGCCGTCCTCGCCGCCGCCGGCGCCACCGCCACGGCCAAGCGGAATGACAGGGTGCGGGCTCGCGAATTGCAGGTCGCCGGCGCGGGCAGCAGCGCACCCGGCAGGGAATGCCAGGGGACCACAATTCTCAGTCAAGGTCCCGAGACGGTCCTCAGCGGCCACCGCAGGCGGCGGCCGCCGGCCACTCCCGAAGCCGCAGCCTCCGTGAATGCCTGGCCCCTGCGGCATCCGAGCAGCAGCCACATCCCCCGCCCCGCCGAGCTGCTGCTGGTGGTGCATCTGTTGCGGCTCACCGCCGAGGCGGCGGCTGCCTGCCACGTCTGCATGGTGACAAGCGCCAAGCCGCTCCGCACGCCCCGCCCAAGGCCCCGCCGCCGCCGCGCGTTCCGCCTCCTCCGCCGCCAGCGCGACAGAGGCCAGGATGTCCATCGCACCGCGCGGCTGCTGCTCACGTGCGGTGCCATGACGCTGTTGTCGGAAGCCGCCGCCGGGCCCACGCTCTACCGCGGCTGCTGCCGCAGGCTGCAGCCGAGGCGGCTGGGCGGCTGTAGCAGCAGGCGGCCAGCAGAGGTGGCGCGGCGGCGGGTGATCGCGAAACCAGGCTGCTGCAGACGCAGAGGCCGGCGCCGGGGGAAGCTCCACCGGTCCCCCACTCGAGCCGCCACCGCAGCGCGCTCCACTGTTGGGACCTTCCCCTGCTCCATCGTTCGACCACATGCGACGGTGGCGCGACAGCTCCGCCGCCGCCGCGCCGCCGCCGCCATCGCCATTGACGTGTCCGGCGGCATGCTCGCGCCGTGGCATCATCAATCGCTGCACTTCAGGCGGCGAGCTGCTCCAGTCCAAGCCAGGTTCGCTGCCTCCTCCCGGCCACGACACGCCGCCATTACGACGCAGGCGCTTTTCGGCGGGTGGAAACCCGGCACCCGGCATTGACGCGGTGCCGCTGTGACCCATGGCCCCATCACGCATGGCAATAGCTGCGGTGTCACCCCGGTTTCCGCCCGCGCCCGCAGCACCTGCTGCACCTGCCGCCCCGGCGTAGAGGCCGTGACCATGCGCCGTACGACCGCCGCCTTGATGGCCTAGGTTGTCGCAGCTGCCGCGGCCGCGCTTGAGCGAACCGCAACTGCCGCCTGCACCCAGGCCGCTGCTACTGCTGCCGCCGCCGCCAAAGCTGCCGCCACAGGCCCCCGGCAGGGAGCCGCTGCCGCTGCCGCTCCGCCTCACCAGCATAGGCCCACTGGCTGGAGGGGCTGCGTCTGCGGGGGCGTGAGCTGCCGCGGCCGCCGCGGCTGCAGCGCGGAAGCCGAACACGCCGGCGCATGGCACCACCATGCTGCGGGGTATGCTGCTGCCGGGTCCGGCGGCGCCTGCACCCGCAGCAGTCGTCCCGTTGCAGGCGCCGGGGCCGCAGCCGCGCGGGCTGCTGCTGTCGTGCACGCCGCCATTCGGCCCATCTGCACCGGTGGGAGGCAGGCGGTGCAGCTGGTCGAGTTGGCGTGGGGAGTAGTGGTGCGGCGGTGCGGGCGACCGCAGCGGCGGCGACGGCGGCGCGCCGCTTGAGTGGCCGCCGCTGCCGCCGCCCCCGTCGGCGGCGCAGCCGCTGCTATTGCCACTGCTGAGGCTGCGGCCGCACTCGCCCACGGCGGGACCATGCGGCTCCTGATGCTGCCAGTGCCCGGACCCCGCATTGTTGCCAGCGGCGGTCCCAGCAGGGTCAGATGCCCGGACCGCCTGCGGCGCGGCGTTTCCGCGTGGTGCCGTCACCGCGGCGGCGCCAGCGCCCCCAGCAGCACCTACAGCGCCCATCACGCATGCCGCTGCCGTTGCTTTCGCGGCGGCGCTGGTCGCGCTGCCCTTGGCCGCCACCGGCCCCTGCCGCTTCCGCTCCCGTTCCACCTCCCGCTCCTGCTGCGCGCGTATCTGCGCCTCGGTGAGCATGCGCGCGTAGGCCTTGCCGCGGAGCTTCCCATCAGAGGTGCAAAGCGCCGCTTCGGGCTGCTGCTGGCACAGCTTCGAGAGGTGCCACACATAGCTGCCAAGGAAGGGGTGGTCTGGGCTTTCGCAGGAAGCGCGCGAGAACCTGTATGTGGTATGTGGCACGGCGGAACACGGTGATAACGGTGAGCTGCGTCGGCAATCGCAGAATGCGCGGGGGTTGGTTTCGACGGGTTCATTCGACGGCGCGGTGGCGTCGAGCGTGCGCTCGCCGCGTGTACAGGAAGATCTGCGTGTACAAACCGGTATCGATACGCCCCGACCCTGCCGTGGAGCGCTCGTCTGACTTACAGAGACGACCTGTGAGCAAAGGCAGGTGGCGGAGGCAGGCGAGGGGCAGTAGGGTTTGTGTGTTTCGACATGTCACCAGTGCCAGTCAGTCCCGGTACCACTTAAAGTATGAGATCTGCCCTGTCGACGACTTCGACCACTTCAATTCTAGAACAAGAACAACCGATCGCATCGGGCTTGCCAAACAACACAAACCAGGTCACAACTTCGGCCACAAACCCAACTGCCGGTACTCCCGGTTTCCAGTCACGCGCGCCACGAGCGCAAGCTTACACGTCCAATGCAGTTCTTCCAGGTAGACGCTCAGCCATTTTGGCAAATCTGCGAGCGGTCACCGCCGGAGCGCCTCAGTTCCGAACTCCAACACCAAGTAACAGCCGCACGGCATGACCTATAGCTTCACAACTTACTAGCAGCCATATATTACATGAAACTGGCACGCTAGCTGCTCCTCGGCTGCGCTCCAGCGCTTGGCATCTGCTCGCCCCGGTGCACCGGCCATGGAAGGCGCGAGCAGCGACTCAGTGAGTAAGCCAATGATTGATTCTCGTACAGCAAGGGCACCTATCGGCGGCGGAGGCCTGGATTGTTACAGGGCCTTTTCGGGAAGTGGGCTTCCGCGCGCTGAGTTCGAGTGCGGGTGTTCATGTTTTCGGATTGCTATAGGTATCGCGATATTACTGTAGGACTGGTAGCAACGATAAGGCATAGTGCGTGACGACGTGTTGCCCGCCCCACAGCAGCTGCACGACAACGAAAGTACGCCGGTTGTGCGGCCGCCAGCTCCACAGCAGCCAGTGCATATACAATCCAGCATGAGCTTCAATGTCAGGAGCGCAGTACACATGTTTTGCGCAATAACTGGGCTGGTCTGACCGGCGAAAGGTGCACATTTGGTTTCGATGTTGGCAACCAAGCGCAACTCAACGATTGCCAGAGACGGGGCAAGGCAGGAAGGTGCAGCTGCGAAACAGCAGACGTTAATGCGCGCGGCTGCAGCAGTGGCGCCGCCCGACGGTTTCAGCGTGCGTGGTGCGTGGCCAGTGGTCCAGCATGGTGCGTGGCCAGTGGTCCAGCATGGTCCCCGCCGCCGGTCCCCGCCATCGAAAAATGCAGCATCTACCTGCACCCACCTTCCTCAACGTTTGCTGAGGTTGGCAGGGCCCAAGGGAAGGGCCACTGCCCGTGTCCTGACCTCCTGGACAGCGATCACAGCTAGGGTTGCTGGCTTGCTGCAAGGTGCAGCACGTCGCGTCCAGCCGCGCCAGTTTGCTCTGGCTGGTGGCGGTAGGAACAGGACAAGGGGGAGAGTTGGCATGTCCGGGTAGTGACAGATGAATTCCCAGCACCCAGCAAACCGTTGCGCGACAACAAAGACAGAAGCTGTGGCTGTGCGACGCGGTTACTGTACTGATGCGCGCTGGCCGGCTGGCCCCGTAGTTTGCTGGCACGCAGTCCTCACGCTCCGGGCGCCCGGCCAGGCTATAGCACCAGACAGACATAATCGAAGCCACGCCGCGCGCGACGCATCGACGCAGCGCACCTGCGAGCAGGCGACCAGAGTATGCTCTGGCTGGTGGCCACCTCACGTGTTCACCTCCACCGGCAGCAATCAGCATGCCGGCGTGCGACCTACCTTGTGCCGCCATCCGTTCAGAGCCTCATGCAGCCGGTGACAGGTGCACAGCCAGCACAGGTGCACAGGTAAGTACAGTAACGATTGGGACGGCCGGCGTTACCAATCAACAGCCGCACCTGCGCTGCCTGCTGTGCCTGCTAGAATAATACCGTAGGGCCCCTGCCACCAAGCGCGCGGACATTCAGGTCGTCGGGACTGCTGGCTCTGACCTGCGGTCTAGTACAGTTCAGCGGCCGGCTGGGCAGCGGCCGTTAACTTTGGCGGCTGGAGAGGCCGGTGGCGCTGCTGGGCGTGCGAGCGAGCAGCTCTCTGAATGCTGGAGGCGGCCCGCCTGTCGATGGTGGCGGCGAGCGCGGCGGTAGGCGGGGCGTTGGCAGCTGGCGTGGGTTTGGCCCCTGATGTGGGGGGAGGCGAGCGCGACTCTGATGTGGGTGGGGGCGAGCGCGACTACGGGGCCATAAAGTCCGCAGCTTGCCTTGCTGGCTGCCAGCGATGCGGCCTCCAGCCCCGGCGCTGTGGGATGCAAGTGATCGATACGCGGCGTGCGGTCGTGGAACTGGGCACTCTCTGGTTCTAAGGTTCCTCCGCGGTGTGTGAGGTCTGCACCTGCTGGGAACGGGACAGGGTGGCGGACACCCTTGGACACCCCGGTAGCCTTCTCGTCTGCCCGCCGGGCCTGGTGACGCAGCTGTATGTAGGAAGCCGCGGCGCGCGCGAAGGAGGGAGTTATTTAGGATGCTCTATGCGCGTCCTTTCCTGTGCTTACCTGTGACCGTGTGAGGGCCCGGTTTGCTGCGCGTGGGTGCATGTGTGCGTGCGCTTGATAGTGCGCTGCGGTGGTTCCAGTACGGTGGCTGGTCTCCTGCTTTGTTGCTAGGCCGGTGAGCATGGCCGCTAGGTTTGGTGCGCGTACGGGGCGGCGGGTTAGCAGCTGTGTGTGTGTGTGTGTGGCGGGGGGGGGTAGTCCATTCCAGAACCCAAAGCAACCGACCGAGGGAGGGGGAAGGGGTGCGTGTGCATGCGTGCGTGCGTGCGTGCGTGCGTGCGTGCGTGCGTGCGTGCGTGCGTGCGTGCGTGCGTGCGTGCGTGCGTGCGTGCGTGCGTATGCCCCGGTCTTATTGGGGTCCACGCCCCGGTCTGCAGCGTGTTTGTTGATGCATGTGCGCTGCGCTTTGTTGTGCTTGCGCCGGCGGTAGGTCCCGTGCTAGCGGCGGTTTGGGTGTTTCTGACTTTCTGTGTTCGTCCTGGTCTGCCCTTGCTTTGGCCCGACGCGGCGGTATCTGTGTTGTGTGCCGGTGAGGTACTGCGCCCTTCAAAGGCAAGGATTGCAGTATTGCAAGCCTGACCGCGCAACCGTTGCACATTTGCACGCGCACACACATGAGATATGCGTGTTGAGAAGTATTCCGCATTCCCGAATCCCAATGCTGACACGTACACACACCTGCACACACACGACATGAGATGACGTGCTGATCCTGAGGTCACATACTGAACACATCAATGCAGTGGCTTGGTCATTTCTGTCCTGCAAATGTAGAAACCAGGGGAGACAGAAACGCACTCCCTTGCGAGCCGGGCGCTCGGGCCTACGCGACACGCGGCGGTGTCTTGCAAGGGGAGGATTTTCGGTGCGCGGACGTTCTGTTCCTCGGGACTTCACAGACTTATTCTTGCCCTGTTCACCGCCCCTCTTTTCCCTACGGGGCTGCCCCTGCTTCCCCCGGCACCAGTTGTGTCGCCATGGCATCCCTGGCTCCCCCCTGGCTGCCTCCCTGGCTCGCACCCCTCCTCCCCTTCCCTGCCCTTTATCCCCTGCCCTTACCTGCCACTTAAGAGATTGTGTTTACACGGCGATGCAATGGCTGCAATGCCGCAGGACTGTTCATCGCCCCCTCCCAGCCTCATCTTAGGTGCGGCGTCCCCGGCCCCTCCATCAGGTCGGCAGCTCGCACCCCCTCCCCTTCCTTCCCCTCTACCATGATTCTGCCTGACACACGGCGATGCAATGGCTGCAATGCGGAGTGCTGGAGGCGATGCCGCGGCAACGACCGCGGCGGTTATACTATAACTGCCCGCATACATCGCGTTTTATGGCAGGTTATTGCGTCAGCGGATCGAAAACCTTTCGATGACTCTCACATTGAGGGCATTCAGAGGGAAACTCGAAGTAGGAAGTGTAAGACGGCATTGAAGCGTCCCTGAGGGCCTGAGGCAGCTTCTGCTTTATCATACAAGACTTCACCCAAGCTACAGGTTCATTTTAGAATACTCTCCCATTTGTGGCTCGAGAAACGCGGTGGAGAGCCTTCCGAGACAAGTCGGCCCTCGTTGTCAAATCCCCAGAGCATTGTAAATCGCTATGTCATCCCATAGATGTTCCACAACAATCAATGGCATCAGCAATAGACCCGGTTTAGCACTGGCGGGTCAAACCTGTTAAGGCACCGGGCGGATATGTATTGCGGTGATACATGAAGATCTTTGCGATATGTTTTGGGAAGGCGGGCGACAACCGCAGTGCAGGCGATGCAGCGGCCGACCACGCCGACAGCTCCGCGCGCAAGGTGTGCACGGGGGCACCAGCAGTTGCTGGTGGCCTTGAAGATGTCATAACTGGTGTTGAAGGGCAGCGTTATGTCGATTTCGAATCGATTCAGTGGTGGCCGAGACATGGCTAATGGACTGCGTCTGAAGGACTCCTTTCTCACCTCTGACATGTCCAAACTATACACTCAAACTTGTCCTTTACTGCGCATGCGCCGAATTCTCAGGTTATTGGTGGCGCCAACGCGGACCTACCCGCGCCGGGTTTCCGTGTGCGGCCTGTGGTGCCCCTCGACGTCGTCCCGCGGCCCCAACCCTCACCCGCAGCTCACAACACAAAGCAGCTATGGGACTCCGTGATCCTCTCCAGCAGCGCCTCCGCAGTCACGCTCATCAGCCTGGGCACCGGGGACGTGCTGACTCAGAACGCCGCAAGCTGGCGGCTGTTCGGCGAGCGGCGCTCGGCACTTGCTTGCATTACCGGCGATGGCGCAAACGGTGACGGCGCGATCTGGCGCGATGAGGATGAGGATGATGATGTGCTCGGCGGGAGTTCAGACCAGGACTTCCTTTCGCTCATGTTCCTCTGGTGCGTGAGGCAAAGTGCCAGTCATGTGCTATGTTCTGTTGTGCTATGTTCTGTGTTCAGCCATGCATGCTTGGTGACGCGTTGTCAGTCGCTTTGATAACCTGCCCTCCAGAGTCCAGACATGGTCTGCTACAACCTTCTCAGCATTGTCATGCGTGCATTGGACCTCCAGGGAACCCGAGAAGCTTGAGGTCATGCTGCAATACCTGCTGGTCAACGCCGCCGCTGCCGGTGCGGCGGCCGCAGCAGCAGCAGCACCTGGCGGCGGCGGTGGCGGCGGCGGCGGCGCCGTGTGGCGAGGTGCGTGCGTACCGCACTTGTAGTTGGGGGGTGGGTGGGAGGGTCCGGTGGGCGCGCTGCTGCCTACTAAGCAGAGGAGCAAGCCTTGCTCCGATGTCATGTTTCAGCAGCCTTTTGCCGCCTGCTTGACACGGCCCGAACAGGTTGAACCTTTATTTCGTTGTTGCGCTACTGCAAATGCAGGTGTGGTCCGGGTCCCCGCTGTGGCTCTTGCAGCAGCAAGCAGCCGCTGCGGTTTCACCGCCGCACTACGTTACCCCGCCTGCAACTCCGCCGCTCGCCGCTCGGCCAGCGCGCTGGCGCTGGCGGCGGCTGCGCCAGCAGCCGTGGTGCTGAACCCGGCGGAGCCGCTGCAGCCGCAGCAGCGGCACCCGCAGCAGCAGCATGACGGGCAGCCCGCAGGGCAGCTGGAAGAGCAGGCTGATGGCGACAGCGCCGCCGGCGCGTTGAATGGCGAGGCAGCAGAGGCGGCGCTGCTGCCAGCAGCGGGAGACCCATGGTTGCACCAGCAGCAGCAGTCGTCTCATCCGCTCTTCATGCAGGCACTGGCATCATATGCGCCCGCCGCGTTTGGCGCCGTCGCCACCGCAGCTACCACGGCCACCGCCGCCACCAGCTGCGGCGCCACTCGCTCTGGGCCTGCCGCTGCCGGAGATATGATGGCGGCTGGCATGCATGGCGCTAGGTTCACCGGCAGTAGCTTGTTTGTGCGCTGCGCCAGCAGCGGAGCGTTCGTGCCACCGACGGCGGACGAGGAGTCAGCGGGACCGGCAGCAGCAGCAGCAGCAGCAGCAGCGCACCGCCGCGGTTATGCAGGCAGCCGCACAAGCCTACCGTCGCTTCGGGGCTCTGGGGCAGAAGCTGCTGCTGCCACTGCCCGAATGCTACCGGCAGTAGCAGGAGCCGCCGCCGGGCCTTGCAGCAGGTTCAGCGGTAGCGCAACAGCGCCCGGCGCTACTGTTCCCGGCGACAGCAGACCGCCCGCCGGGCCGCCGCCGGGCCTTGGGAAATGCAAGTCACAGCTGCGGCTTGGCGGGCTGCAGCTTCGGCTGCCCTGGCGTCCGCGTGGAACCTCGACTGCCGGCCACTGCGGCGACGCGTCGCCGGCGGCGGGCGCGGCCGGCGCACTTGCGGAGTCACCTCAGCAGTCGCCGTCAATGACGCCAATCACACACACAGCGTCGCCTTTCGTTGTGAACGGCGACAACAGCATCTCCAGCAGCAGGGGCACAACGGGTGCGACGCCCACTCACGCACACGCAAACGCCCCCGTTTGCAATGGCGGCGGCGGTGGCGGCGGCGGTGGCAAGCACACGCCCCGGGTGGGCTCAGGCAGGCATCCCCAGTACCTGCAGAAGGTTTATGAACAGGAGCAGGAGCACGGCGGCCACGGAGGGGACTGGCAGCAGCAGGCGTGCCCTGCCACCCAGCCGCCGCTGCTGCTGGACGCCGCCGGCGGCTCTGCCGCAGAGCAGCAGCAGCTGCCGCCGCGCAGACAGCCGCCGCAGCAGCCGGCAGCAGCAGCAACGCGCTCCGCATCCCACCGGTACTCGAGCTTTGTGGACCCGGCGGCGCAGCTCGTGCGGCCTGGCTCAGCGGCGGGGGTCCTCGGGGCGGCCCCCGCTCATGCCACCGTCGGGGGCGACAGCTGCTTCGCCGCGTACCCGACCGCCGTGGGCGTCCCCGCCGCTGCTGGAGGGCCGCACGGTATGGGCGCCGGAGGCGGAGGAGGAGCTGGCTGGGACCCGCTTTCCACGTCCGTGTTCGCGCTGTTGCTGAACACGAACGCGTGTGACGCGGGGTCCTTCGCGACCGCCATGTCCCCGCGTAACCGCGCCCTCGCTGGCGGACCAGAGGCGGCGGCGGGGCGGGCGCCCTGGCGGCAGCAGCAGGGCACCGGCGGCGGCCTGGGAAGCAGCATCGGCATGTGTGTCCAGCACCAGCACCAGCAGCCTTCCGGCTTCGCACGCAGCTCAGTCGTCGGCACCAGCACCGGGTATCATGGCCTACGCCCGGATTCGGGGGCGGGCCCCGCCGGTGGCTGCCGGATCGCCAAGAGCACAACCGTGAGTGGCGTGGCGCACTCAGCCGTGTCAAGCCTGCCGCCGGGCCTCGCCGCCCGGCTGCTGGCGCCGCCACCGGCCACGGGTTCACCTCAGACGGCGCTGCCCTCGTTCCATTCCGGCGGGCCTGGGCCAAGCCCGCGCATGCGGGCGCCGCTATCCCCCAGGGCCCCGCAGCTCGCCGCCAGAGCGTCATCCAGCACCACTGGCGGCGGCGGCGGCACAGCAGCGGATCGCACCGCCGCGCCGGCGGCACCAGTGGTGCCCTGCGCCGCCGTCGCGACCGCCACCCGGGCGGCCGCTGCTACAGCCGCCGCAGCTGCGACGGCGGCCGAGGCCGCTACAGTAGCCGCGGCTGAGATAGCAGCTTCCGCAGCTGCAGATGCTGCCGCGGCCGCGGCGGCATCAGAAGCTGCAGCAGTGCTGCGAGGCCACACGCTGCATGCGGCGGCGGGCCATGCAGCAGCCGCGTCGCCGTCGCTGCGGGCGTTGCGCCCGCACCCGGTCGGCGGCGCAGTCGGCGGCGGCATCAGCTTTGTGCCGCTGGGCCCAGCAGACTCCGCCGCGCCGGGTACAGGCCTAGCGGGCGCGGGCCTAGCGGGCCGTGGCGCTGCTATTGACCAACAGCCGGGCGATTGCGCAGCAGCAGCAGTGCGTCCAACGCCACCGTTCAGTGGCGTGCCGCCGCCGCAGCAGCAGTCGCCTCTGCCGCCGCCCCACAACCAGCAGCCGCGGAACCAGCAATTTCTGCTGCACGCTGCCATTCCTGAGTCGCTGGACTCGTCAGCATCCGGTCTGCTCAGCAGCAGTGCTACAGCTTCTCCTGCTGCTGCTGTTGGTGCTGCTGCCGCTCCGCAGGATGGCCTTAGTCGCGCATCGCAGAGGGGCATGGTCGCTACAGCGGCGGTGGCGCTCTCGGCCGGTGGCAGCAGCTTGGCCAGGGCTCACAGCCCACACACCCGCTCCAACACGCACTCAGGCAGCATGCTGGGGGGCGGTGCAGGTGGCGGCGCCGCGCGCGGCGGTGGTTCCCGCCGGCGGCACTCCCTCCTGTGGCCCCCTTGGCAGCAACATCAGCAGCAGCAGCAGCAGCTGGAGCTGCGGCGTGTGGACATTTCCAGTGAGGCTGCAGGACCGGGCTGCTCTCCAGACGCGGTGTCGGGCAGTGGCTGCTATCCAAGCCCATTTGAGATGGCCTACGCCGATCCGCCGGCTGCAGGTGACTGTGAGGTCAACGCCGCGATGGAGGCAGTGGGTGCTGGGCACCGCGAGGCGCACGGTTTTGGCAGAGCTGCGCACGGTCAGGCGGAGGCCGCAGCTGCAGCTGCAGAGCAAGCGCACCTGCCCACGAACAGCAGCCAGCGGCTGCAGCTGCTTTGCTCCGTCGGCAGGGCCAAGTCCTGCACAGCTCCTGCCGGGTCGTCAGGACCGTTCATCAGCCGCGCCACCGGCGGCGGCGGCGGAGGCCCTGCTGTTCTGGGAGAGGCGGTGGGTGACAGGCAGGAAGATGCCGTCGCCGCCGCCGCAGCAGCGGGGGCTGCAGACACATCCGCCGCAGCAGTAGCCACAGGAGCTGGAAGGGAGGGAGGGTCAGCCGGGGCTCACGCCGCCGGGGGCAGCTGGGGAGCGCGCAGTGCCACCAGTGGCAGGTGGGCGCCGCGAGCGCTCGAGTTCGCGGCAAGCCTCAAGAACGCTCCTGACGACCTCCGCGGCATGTATGCTTCCTCACATAGCCCCTCGGTGGCAACGGTGGCTTCCATGGAGCACTCTTACGTGCCGCAGCGGGCGCCGCCGCCCCTGCAGGGCTCGATGACCATGACGGCCCAGCAGCACCAGCACCAGCAGCAGCTGGCGATGCTGCGGGCGGCGTCGCTGCGCTCTGCGGCACCAGCTATGGGGATCGTATCCCCATCCGCGTCATTTACTTTGCAGCAAGGCGCCCCGGCCAGCAGCCTCACGACAGCCCTTCGCGGGGGCACGCGCAGCCTGAACCTGGGCGCGGCCGCCGCGGCGGAGATGCGAGGCGGCGACGCGGGGAGGCTGCTGCCGTCACCTGTGGCGATTGACTCTGTCGCCGGGCCGGACGACGACGACTCGCCACTGGAGTTCCCATCACTGGTGGATGCAGCTTCTCTGAGAGTGGCGACCGCGCAGGCCATCTCAGCACAACGGGCGGACTGCAGCAGCGCGGCGGCGGCGCCGCCGCCGCCCGCCGCTCTCGGCAGTTTCGGCGAAACCCGGAAAGCGCTGGAAGCGACGGCACCAACAACAGGGGAACAAGCAGCCCGGCGGACGACAGGTGCAGGCGCAGGCGCAGGTGCTGCTGTGGTCGGCCTGAAGGGGGGGCCCAGCGATGGCTACAAGCAGCCTCAACAGCAGGCAGCAGCAGGCGCGACCCGACACGACCGCAGCCACATGCTGATCAGCAGCAGCGGCAGCTGTGGGACCCTGCTGCTGCAGACCACCGCCGGCGGCATGGGCATTGCAGCAGGCCCCGGCGGCGGCACAACCTTCTCACTTCTGTCGCCAGTGATCACCGCGACGTCTTCGCAGAAGCTGCATTCCCGCGGCGAGCCGCCCGTGTCGCTGTGGACGATCCCCAGCAGCACCGGCGGCGGTGATGACGTGGCTCGAGTTCTTATCAGCGGCGGCGGCTACGCAACCGTCCTAGCTGAGGAGGCAGGAGTAGGAGGGGCGGTCGGCCCCACTCACGCACTCCCTGCGGCTGGTGCTGGTGCTGCTGGTGCTGGCGCGATGCTGGGCGCAGGGGCAGCAGCAGCAGGGGATCCCGGCTATGTGCAGCACGAGCGCAGCCCGCCGGCATTCCAGCAGGTTTTGCAGCAGCAGCAGCAGCCGGCGGCCGTTCTGGGTGCGGCGGGTGTCACGAAGCAATCGCGTGAGGAAGAATGGATGGACCTGCTGCCGCCAGCAGAACGGGGGCGCGGCGGCGATGGTGGCGGCAGCGCAGCTGGCCAGGCGTCACTTCCCGACAGCCCTTTCCTCTTTGTCCCCGCCACTGGCGGCGCTGATGGCGGCGGCAGTTGCAGAGTGGCGGCTGCTGCGCACGAGCCGCTGCATCTGCAGCTGCAGCGGATAGCTGCTGATGGAGAAGCAGACCCGACCGAAGACCCGACCGCACAGCAGCAGCACTCAGAGCAGCAGTTGGACACTGAGGGCGGCTTGGACGTGACGCTGGCGCTGCCGGCGGCGGTGTGGCGCCGGCGGCACCTGCTGAACATCAGGCGCGCCACAGCTGAGGACGGCGCCGGCGGCCTGAGCACAGGCGGCGGCGGCGTCAGCAGCAGCGTCGCCCACTCCACCATGCGACTCATGCCTGAGCACCTCCTGCAGCAGCGCTGGTCCTCCACACCGTCAACCCCGTCCCTGCCGCCGCCAACGCCAACGCCGCCGCCGGCGCCGACGGCCGCCGAGCAGCAGGGACAGAGTCTACAGAGTCTACAGGGTCCAGGCCAGGGAAGACGCATCTTGCAGCATCAGGCGCATTATTCTCCATTTGCGGACAGCAGCAGCGCGGTAGCCCCGCCCGCTGCGCCCTCGCCTGCCGCTGCCTCGCCAGCGCCGTTGCGCGCCACGGCTGCTGCAGCGGCGGCTCTCGCGGCCGCGGGTGCTGGGGATGGCTATGAGCCTGCTGATGAGGTCAGCATGGACGGCGTGGAGGAGGCCACGGAGACGTACCATGAGGTGGCGGCGCGTCTGGTGGTGGATCCGGTGACGGGGCAGCAGGCGGTGCTGATCAGCCAGGTGGGTGCATGCGGCGGCCGCGTGCATGCATGCGTGCGTGCGTGGCAAGTACGCTCCAGTAGGGGGTGGCCTGGAGCGTACACACGTGTGTGCCATATGCGTGATCGTGAATTCGCAGCAGTGCACGCCTCTCTGGTGGCACCGCTTCCACCGTGCACGCGCACGCGCGCCCCTCTAGCCGCAACCTGCCCCAACGAGGCTCCAGACCACGTTTGCATGCGCTGTCCACGCCCGTAACGCACGCACCCGCCCGCCCCACTGGCAGCACGACGTGACGGCCAAGGTGGTGGCGGAGCGGCGGCTGGTGATGGCGATGGAGACCGAGCACCGCCTGCTGGAGCAGCTGTTCCCGGCGCACGTGCTGCGCCACGTGGTGGAGCGCTGGACGCACCAGCTGGACTGCCAGGCGGCGGCAGCCACGGCGGCGGCGCCAGCAGGGGCCGCTGCAGCGGGTGCGGGTGCGGGAGCGGTGGCGGCGACGCTGACGGCGGCGGCCAGCAGCAGGGCGAGCAGCGGCGCGCGCCCGCGAACGAGAGCGAACGAGCGGGCTTTCCGACATGGGCGCCCCGATGACGCTGCTGCTGCGGGTGGCGGCGATTGGCGTGCGCCAGCCAAGCCGCCCGGCGCGGGGAGGGCGGCTGCGCCTGTGCCGCCGCCGCCAGCGGTGATGGCGAGCTCGCCGCTGGTGGACGCTGACGTGCTGGCCACCTGGCACGACCACCCCACGCTCCTCTTCGCAGACATTAAGGGTGCGTGTCTTGCCTTGCGTGCCTTGCGTGCGTGGTGCCGGGCCGGGCCGGGCCATGCCGTGTTGTGCTTCAATGTCTCAAGAGAGAGAGAGAGAGAGAGAGAGAGAGAGAGAGAGAGAGAGAGAGAGAGAGAGAGAGAGAGCGCACACATACCGTATTACACGCGCACGCGCACGCTGCAGTAGTGTCTGGATGGAAGAGCGAGTGGGCATGGCAGTTTCACCTGATACTGCTGGCTGACGCTGCCTTTGCGTGCCGCAGGCTTCACGCCCCTGTGTGAGCGGCTGGAGCCGCGCCAGATCATGAACCTGCTCAACGACCTGTTCAGCCGTTTCGATGACCAGCTGGCGCGCTTCGGCGTGCAGAAGGTAGGTGCGCGCATGCGTGGGCATACCAGCCCGCCGAAAGACACCGAGTGTTGTTTACGCACGGGTGTACCGTCCCTCCGCGCACATGCCAGCAGGGAGATTGCTACAGTTGACACTACAGGCACACGCGCACCCGATGGTCCACTCTGCTACCTGCTGAAACCCTGCTTGCCGGCCACATACACAGGTGGAGACCATCGGCGACTGCTACTTTGTGGCGGGCGGCCTGCTGCACAACCCGCAGCAGTACAGCCACCAGATGCAGCTGGGGCTGCTCGGACCCAACGCCTCGGCCGCAGCCGGCACGCTCGGCTACGGTGACGGTGTCACTGCTGCTGCTGCTGCTGCGGCGGCGGCGGCGGCGGCGGCCGCGGCTGCTGGCGGCGGCAGCCGCAGCGGTGATGGCGGAGCGTCTGGTCATGTGGGGGAGGCCGAGCAGCAGGAGAAGCAGCGGGAGGACGAGGCGGCCGCGGCGGAGCATGCACGGCGCGTGTTTGAATTCGCCAAGGTGGGTGGCGCGCGAATGACAACGAGCCGACGATGCGCGTTGAGAAAAGCTGGCACTTGTCCTGGGCCGCCTACGGGTCTCCTACACACACACACACACCCTCACGCGAACGTCTGGATTGCTGCACGCACGCACGTCCCCCAGGCCATGCTGGCTGCTTCCAAGCACGTGGCGCTGCCCACCACCGGTGGACACGTGGAGATCCGGATCGGCGTCCACACTGGGCCCCTCGTCAGCGGTGGGTGCTGTGCGTGGATAGCTGCTGGATGGCTTGGCTGGATGCGCCACATGCAGACCGAGTCCGTGCGGGCATTGCTGCGAGCGGTAGTAGCTAGCACGGCGTCACGCTGGCCGCCAAAGCCGCGCGTGGCGCCAGCAACTGTGTCCGCTTACTTGCATCACCCAATTGCCGTGGCCGCATTGAGCCAAGCGATCGACCCGAACCCATTCCCGCTATCGCCACGACTGTAGGCGTGGTGGGGCGCCGCATGCCGCGTTTCTGCCTGTTTGGTAAGCAACCTGCGGGGTTAGCCAGTGTTCCCGCCACGCAGTTTTTCAAGTGTAGATACACGCTCGCGCGCGTGTCTCGGTATACTGTGGCACGCGCCTGCTATGCCGCCTGTAACGCTGCCTCCTGGGCACCCCCACAGGCGAGACGGTGCACACCGCCAACCGTTTGGAGGCCACAGGCGAGGCCGGGGCGATACACGTCAGCGAAGCGACCTACCGCCTGCTACAGCCGCCCCACGGCGCCGCAACCAGCGGCAGTAGCAGCCAAGGGGTGGCAGCGACTGAAGCAAGCGCGGCGGGGCCAGCTGCTGCCCGGGAAAGTAGCAGCAGCGGTAACGGTGGGGTGCTGGCGACCGGTGCGCTGCTGGATGCGCCGGCGGCGGCGGCGGCGGCAGGCGCGTGCCCGTCTGGCTGGAGCGAGGCCTCTGGCATTGAGGTGCGTGCGTTGCGGCCGCCGTGGTGGGCGTACTGTTGATGTTCGGAGAGTCCGGTCAGCCAACTAGGCAAACCCGTGGCAAACCCCATGCAGTGACACGCCGTACAGGCAGTGCTAGGTATAGGCCTCGAGTGTGCAGGGACCCGTTGTTGTTGTTGTTGTTATTAACCATACCAACCCAGTATACGTTGTGGTGCCGGCTGACGTATATCTGTATCCTAAGCCGAGAGACGTAAGACGTTTAGACGTGATTCCCGACGTAAAACAGACGTGAAGACGCAGCCGTCAGCCGTAACGACGTATTAGCTGAGCCCTTAGCGTATTCCTCTTCAGCCCGGGAATGCTCTAACCTCAACAGGTTATGAGCCCCGACGCTCTACTGCGCAAGGCGAAATCTCGATAGGGCTGACGACGTTTTTGGGGCGCAGCCGGCGACCAGTTTGCGACGTATTTCTGTATGGCGAGAAGAGAAATGCTGGATGGCATATGGGCTTTCGCGCTTTTGCGCGCGAGCTGCTTTCGCGTGGGAGCATGTCAAGTTTAGCCAGGCCTTTTGTGTCGACTGACGCAACGGGCAGATCGGCCTTGTTCTGAAGCGTATATCGCTTTGGACACTGGGCCACACGGAGCTTCATGGACTGGAAGCAAGCCGCGGACATCGAGCGCCGGACCTTGAGCAGCTCTATCTCGCCGTGCGGATTCTATGTCGATAAACGTGAAGTTAAGGATTGAAGAGTTTGATCAGCTGCAGCGGTATGCCGCAGCAGCCTGGAGCCTGTCTCGTTCCACGCAGACCGTGGGAGCTCACGAGACGCGGGCTATTGGGCTCTCAGGCGTACAGCTCTTTGCCAACCGGAGTGCGTGCGCAGACTCGCAGGCGCAGACAGCATCTATCCGGTGGGCTGGGAGTACGAGCAGCAATGCCGCAGCTGCGGATGGCGAGGGTTCACCGTGCGGAACCAGTCTGGCTGACGTGAGTTGCAGCATCGAGGCAGCGGAGAACGAGCGTTGCAGCGTACAGACTGCAGTAAGCTGGAGTGAGCCCAACCCCATCTTTGAGGCAGGGTATACGGCAGGTGTGCGATGGCACGTGAATGCTGTGTTTGATGGTGAGGTCACGTTGTCATGCGGGACTGAAGAGTCTTGCAGTGGGCAGCAGGAGTATGGGAGCGCCGCATCGAGTGGTGCGTGGGAGTCTGGTTCCGCGGAGGCGGAAGCTTGGCTGAGTTCGTTTGGTTTTGGTGTGGGGCATGCACAGTCGATTGAGGCTGATGTGAGCTCGTATGCCAAGGTGATGGATGAGGGAAGCGCGTGCAGTGGAGTGCGCAAGTCGTGGGAGCGTCAGTGGCACACGCGCGTGCTGCATGAAGGGCGTGCGGTGATCTTCCCGTTTGACCCTGGCGGTTCTGCTATGATGCGATGGGGGTGGCTTGGCACTCTCATGATGGTTGGATGTGCGGCTTAGCTGCCATTTGGAAGCGGCATCATGCGTAACAGCGTATGACGCTTGGTGGTGTGTTGTGTGAGGCTCGAACACGTGGGAGACTTGAAATGAGCTGGCTTACGAGTGCTGCTCGCGTGGGAGAGTTGGTGACGACCAGCCCTCTAGCGCCCCGGGATGACGATCCTAGCATGTGCTAAACCCTGACTCTTTCGAGCTTGGACGTGAATGCAGCCTTTTGGGACGGAGGTTTGGACGATTATTGTGTTGAAAGGAGACGTGACGTGATATGAGCCGTGGTATGCGGTATGCCGTGGCATGGGCGTGCGCTGAAGGCGCAGCTGGATTCCAGACTGACGTTGTGATGTGACATTGCGATCAGATAATGCGTGAATAAAGATAATCGTACGTGACTGCAAGGATGAACGGTACAGTATGTTGCTTTGATAGGTAACTGCGTTGCGAATAGCGACCGTGTGTAGCGGGACGTGTAGTGCCGATGGTTGGGTAGTGACACGCGGGGTAGTTGCTCGTGTAGTGAAGTTACAAGGAGGACAGTAGCTTGCGCATGAGAGGAATGTGTTTGCTAGTTGTCTGCCCGCGTGGGAGTGTTGATGTTCGGAGAGTCCGGTCAGCCAACTAGGCAAACCCGTGGCAAACCCCATGCAGTGACACGCCGTACAGGCAGTGCTAGGTATAGGCCTCGAGTGTGCAGGGACCCGTTGTTGTTGTTGTTGTTGTTATTAACCATACCAACCCAGTATACGTTGTGGTGCCGGCTGACGTATATCTGTATCCTAAGCCGAGAGACGTAAGACGTTTAGACGTGATTCCCGACGTAAAACAGACGTGAAGACGCAGCCGTCAGCCGTAACGACGTATTAGCTGAGCCCTTAGGGTATTCCTCTTCAGCCCGGGAATGCTCTAACCTCAACACGTACCATTATCAGGCCCGCTGGCAGCAGTTCCTGAGCATGAGCATGTTACATGGCTTGAAGTCCATGCGGCCCCACTAACTCCTTTGAGTCCGGAGGCGCGATGATAACTAAACAAAGGGGAATCAGCTAGCGGTTGCGCAATTCACTAGACCGAAGCGTTGTCACCGCGTGCAAGTAAGCAGCTAGCTTTTGAACGTCCGTGCTAAGCATAGCTCTTTTCATATCACTACCTGTAATACCCACTGCAGTTCCTGTAGGATGGCACATGACACTAATGACACACACCCGGTTGATTGCTGGACTGCCGCTTTTGCGCTCGCTCGCTCGCTCGCAGGTGAAAGGCCGCGGCGGCGCCATGCGGCACCTTCGGACGTTCCTTTGGACGCCAGCTTCCTCGCAAGCGCCGGAGCAGCAACACGCACGCATAGCAGCAACGGGAGCTACAAGCACGCCGTGATGCTCGAAAAACATCACGTGCGGGAGCAGCTAGCCGCGGCAGCGGCGGCAGGGGACGCTCACAAGCAAGCCGCAGGAAGGATGCGGCGGATCGTACATGTGCCGGTACGCCGCTGCAGTAGCCGGGCAACCAACAAATTGGCTGCAGCGTAGCGTAGCATGGCGAGTGAGATCATTCCATTTGACCATCGCGTTCAGCGGATGCTTGACAGTGCTTTTCAGTGTGCCCAACAAGCCGGTCTGGCGACCGCTGCAAAGTAAGCTAGTAGCTCGCGCAACGCGCGGGCGTGGCGCATGTGCACTGTGTGTGTCCGTGTGCAGAGGCGGGTCCAGTCATTATTCGAGCCTGCACGCAAACGCTGCGAATCTTCCTTTGTCAGCATTGTCATCTATCATAGTACGGCAAAGCACTGATGCGAACGCATGATACCATATGTAGTCGGACCATGGCGGAGGCACATGTGTGGCACAACCTTGGCTGCAGTAGCTGCTGTAGCGTAGCGTATTACGGTATCTACGCAGGCTGGAGTTCACAGGTTCGCGACGATCGCCTTAAGAGGCTAGTGTGGTTTATCAAGCCCAACAAGCCGGTCTGGCGACCGCTGCTGGCAGTAGCTGCCAGCTGGCAGCAGGGGGGTCTGTTGATGCAAGCTAGTAGCTCGCATACGCGCTGGCGTGACTAACGCATGTGCAGTAATGTGCATAGGCTGGTCCAGTCATTATTCGAGCCTGCACGCAAACGCATACGTATCTGTTCCCTTGTCAACATTATCATCGATAGTACGGCATAGCACTGATGCATGCGGCCGCATGATAGCAGGAGTGTAGGTCTAGTAGGTCCATGGCGGAGGCACATGGAACACATGAAGCGTGCATGTGAGGAGGGCATCCCTCCGAATGGAGGGTCCGAAGTGTGCAGGGCGGGCAAGTGGGTAACGCACACTCAACGGCAACAGCTCTGCTGCCAGTTTGTGTGTGCGTCAATGTGGGTTTGTCGCCTGCTTGCGTTATCTCAGTAGCGGTCGTCACGATCCTGGCAGCGCGTTGCTGCAGGGGTGCCCCTGCGTTGCTGCCGTGCTGCACGCGCATCAGGCATCAGGCGTTTCCCCGTGCGTGCATGGGCATTGATAACATTCTGACGATGCAGTGGATTGCAGATGGAATACGGGGTTGGAGTACTGGTTGACGTTGGCATTACCATTAGGTATCGCAGATCATCGCTGTTTGACGCAGGGAATTGAGGGGAGCATTCCTGACGATTGAGACAGGTCGTACTGGGACCCAAGAGGGCATGTCATTCGGACCAGGGGAGGAATCCTCCCCTGGAGCGGACCTGCTGTGTTGCGAAACGTGTTCTAGCGTGTGTTGCCTAGCGAACGCAGGCGAAGTCTGATTTTGGAAACGGGCACTGAGAAGGCATGCTACAAATAAAGTCTGATAAAAGGTTGACAGCTGTGTGTGCTGCTGGCGCACCAGCATCCGCCGTGGGTTAAGTGGGTAAAAGCTTGCCGCAGCGTTGTCAATGGACAGAGAGCGCCTGTGGCGAGAGCATGAACGGAGAGCATGGATGGAGAGCATGGACGGAGCATGGGCGGAGAGCGTGGACGAAGGATGGACGGACGGAGCATGGATGGAGCACGGAGGGAGACGGGAGCACTTCCATCCGTTTTCCCCAGCACGGATAAATGCATGCAGCTGTAGCACTCTGCGGGGGCCGGGCGGGGAATGCATGCGTTTACGTACAGGGCAGCGGCAGTCGAGCAAGCAAGGCGGCAGTAGCGGCACGGCGCCACGGCCGGCCGGCGGGCCAGGTATTGGCAGGGCCTGCCGGAGCTGATTTGAGACGTCTATGTTGCCACAGATCCCGAGAACGTACCCTCTGGTTGTCTGGCGAGCCAGTAGAACCTGAGGAGTGGTGTGTCGCCTGATGTAGCAGGAAACGGCCGTAAAAGGACTTGAAGATTTGAGTTTGAGTCCGGGCGGGGGTCACCCGCCCACATCTGAAGCTGCCATGTGCACGTGCAGGGTGCGGCGCCACGCAAGACGACACTGCCGCAGCTATTTGTTGTAAGAGCCAAATCGGTTGCTTACAACTGCGGGTAGGATTACATTGGCATCAACGCAGTGCGTCAGCGGTCACTTTGCCCTTTGGTACCACTCTATACAACATAACACGAGCTTTCCGTGATAGGCCAGTTCCCAATGGCGGGTGACGCACCAGGGTCCAGGCAAGGGTCCAGGGTACGCCGGCCCCGTGCCCTGATGAATGCCGCGGCACCGCCTGCACACTACTCCCCGCATCCTTGTGATACCCTTATTTGCCGTCACGCCGACACTCAGCATGTACGGCGTCAGCAGAATGTTCCCCCGCCCGCCAACACAAGTTAGTACGCGTCCGCTGCGTGCAATAATCTCCTGATGGAACTTCGCCCACCACAAGATCAATAATCACACTTGCAGACGGCACCCCCAGGGCCCCCACTGCCCCCACTCGCCGCGAGCTTACTCGTGCACCAGCTGCACTCTTCCTCCTCGGCTCTGCTTCGCAATACACCACTCCCCACGCTTCCACACATCTTAAAACTCCCTCCATGTCATCGAAACAGGGCACCGCAACCGAGTTTGTGGCCGCTGACAGGCCACGCCACACTGTACTTTGTGAACAACGGTTGCATGGGCGCATGCCTGGCAGAGCCGTATTCTTTGCGCATCCCCACAGTAGCTACCGGCGGCGCCAACCTGCAGCCGTTGCAGAGCACTCTGCAGATGAACCCCCAGGTTGCTGCAACTGTGACCAACAATAAGTGACAAACAACAATAACCGCGTGCACTCAGCCTTTCCATCTTTTCGTATAAACAACCGCAAACCCACCAAATTATTCCCTCACCGCCTGAGCAGCACTACCCGCCGGTACATTGTTGAACCGATGCTCCTTGGTGACGGACAACCAGCTGTTTTCCAAAAAGCCCGAACCATCTCCAAACCTGCAAGGCGAGCGTCTTGGGTATACCTGTCTGCAGTGCCTAGGCGTTGCTTCCACGCTGCTGCTGTGAAACATCCAGCAGCCCATATCTATCAACTTGCTTGATGCACTGAAAGGAAAAGCACCACACAACTACGGCCGACCCTGGACAATCCATCAAGCCTCCAAGGCCCACACCGCCGCCGCACGACTAATGCCAACGCTAGTTCCGCGCGCTGGGCCGGTGCGGGAAGCACTCCCTCCCATTGCATCCCTTAGCGCCCCTCCCCGTGCGCTCGCTCCGTGCGCAGAGCACTGACCAGCCACCACAGGGCGCTTCCCAAACTTGTTATTCTTCTGCACGGGAGTCGTACTTGCACGCACACGAAAAATTCACAGCATTGGCACGCCAGGCCACAGTGCGTCCACGCAACGTTCTTCATGAACAACCAACCTCAACAAAAATTGCCGCCCCGACAACACTTCGAAGGCCAGCACACACAGGTGGGCACCGGCCACCAAGACGGCGGGATTGTGTAAAAACCTGCACCTGTCCCACCCAAAGCTGCACTTGGCCCCCGTGGAGGGCACTGTAAAATACTAATGTTCGTGCTTGATTGTGCCTGGACTGAGCAGCACAATTTGCGTATGCCGCGCGCCCCTGCCTGCACTCTCGAGACTAGCTCACTACCTCTGCACCCACGGCGTGCCTTGGCACGCGCGCCATTGCCGGTGATGCAGGTCGCACAGACCATCACGAGTAGACTTGCCTGACTTATTTCTCCGTCGGGGCCGCTTATCAACGCAGTCTTGGGCTGAGGTAAAGCTACCGCGATCTAATTATCTGTCCAGGCGTTAGATACTCGCCGAAAGGCGCCCTCGCCGGCACGCCCTGCGGCGCCCCGCCCCTCCATGCACGAATCAACTGTGGACAAAGTATGAGAGCGGCTCCACGCCGCCGCCGAAGTGGTCTCCGTCGCAAGCACCGCTGTCGCCACCCCATTCACCGGCGCTGCCGCTGAAGCCGCCGCCCAAGACGCCCGCAGCTGCGGCCGCCGTGATCATCCAGTCACCGCCGCCGGCGTCAGCACAGGTACCGGTTCCGCTGCTGTTACTGCCACTGCCGCTGTCGCTGTTGCTGACGCAGCCCCAGGCGGTATCACCACCACCAGCAGCAGCGGCTGAGCCCGCGCCTGTGCAGCTGCCCTGCGTCCGGTCGAAACCAAACGATGCTGCATTGGCGCCGGCCGGCAGCAGCGGCAGCTGCTGAGCGCTGGCGTCACAGCCAGCGGCGGCGGGGGCGCGCGTGTCACCAAAGCCCAAGTCCTCAAGCGGCGACGCGAGCAGCCACAACTCATCATCTGCCAACGCGGTGGCACCGCCGCCGCCGTCCCGCTCCCACGCCTGGTGCTGAAGCTGCAACTCCTGCAGCTGCGCTAACGGCGCTGGCGGCTGCTGCGGGTGCGGCGTCGGCGGCTGCTGCGGCTGTGGCAGGTACGGGTAGGTCGGCTGCGGCGGCAGCACCGGGTGCGCCTGCAGCAGCTGCTGCTGCTGCGGCGGCATCGGGATCTGCTGGTACAGTGACTGCTGCAGGTTCAGTCCGATGTGCGCGTTCGGGTGCACGTGCACATGAAGATGCGGCGGCAGGGCCTGCTGTGGCAGCTGCTGCAGCGACTGCATGGGCAGCTGCAGCCCGGCGGCGGTGCTGGCGTGGGGGGCGCCGACGCCGAACCCGAAGCCCTGGGCCACATCGAAGCCGTTGCCGCTGGCTGCCGCGGTCGCGGGCGTCATGGGCCATGTGGCCGACAGGGGCGAGTCCGACTGCGGCGGCGCCGACTGCGGCGCCATGGGCTGAGGCGCCGGCGGGGGCGCGCCGCCGGCCAAGCACTCCATGGCTGCCGCGAGCGCAGCGTCTTCGGCGGCAGCAGCAGCAGCGGCTGCTGCCGCAGCGTCTGCAGCGCCGCCCCCGACAACGCCGAAGCCCGAGGGGGAGGAGGTCGATTGCTGGCGCCACAGTACCTGCGCCCAGTCCTGGCTGAGGTACGGGACGGGCTGCTGCTGTTGGCATGCCGGCACCGCCGCCGCCGCCGCCGCCGGGGCAGTGGCAGCAGCAGCGGCGCCCCATGCGGCGCCCGCCACCGCCGCCTGCGACGGCTGCGGTGCGAGCGACTGGTCCCAATGCTGACCGTGCCCAACCGCAGCAGTGGCAACCGCCGCCGCCTCGCCACCACCAGCAGCCGCCGCGGCCGCCGTCGCAGCCATGGCAGCAAAGGCAGCAGCATCGGCGGCAGCACTGTATGCAGCAGTGGCTTGCTCCTGCTGCGGTGCGTGCGGCTCCGGCGGCTGAACCTGCTGGGGCTGGGGCTGGGGTTGCTCACGGTCCGGCAGCGGCGCCGCCGCCGGCACGAGGACCGGCAGCCGACCGGCCTGCAGCGCCTGCGCCTGCGCCTGCGCCTGCGCCTGCGCCTGCGCCTGCGCCTGCGCCTGCGCCTGCGCCTGCGCCTGCGCCCGCGCCTCCCGCTGCAGCATCACTTGCTGCAGGATTGAGTGGTCGTCGTGCGTGCGGAAAGCCTCGCCACTGCGTGGCAGAACCCGTCATGCGCGTCATACGTCATACGTCATACGCGGTCAGAGAAGTGAGCGGACCGCGCGTCAGATGGCGTGCGCTTCGTGGCCCAGTCAGTCACAGTGCCGGTGACCCCAAGTCCAAAGCATCCACTTCCCGAGCGACTACGGTACTGGGCCTCACGGCACTCACTCGGCCAGCTCCAGCTCCACGCAGCTCTTGTCCTCCGAGGCGTTCACAGTCACGCCGCAGCCCGCCCGCACCTGACCGACATGCACAGGGACCGCAGGCATGGGCCGAAACCCCAGGATTCAGTTACGTCACATCCTTAGCGCAACCAGAGGAAGAACACCAGCAAGCACGTGCTCCCACGCCTTGCAACACAAATTGGACAGCAGAACGTCTTTTGCCTACCTGGAGGACCATGAACGGCAAGTGGAGCTGGCGTGGGCGCCCACTGCCTGCACCTCCGCTTGCACCAGGCACGGTACCAGGCGCTGCGCCAGCGGCAGCCATGGCAGCAGCGCCAGGATTGGGGTCGCCGGCCGCGGGCGTCGAGCCGGCACGGTTGGGGCCAGCGCTGGCCGCTCGGCTGCAGGTGATGGCCGGCGTGCTGCGGTCGTCATCGCCGCCGCCGCCACTGCCGCTTGTGATGCGCGCCACGGCTCCTACAGCAGCTGCGCCAACACTGACGTCGGCGGCAGTGCCGGTTGCTGCAGCGCCAGCGCCGCCGGCGCCCGCCGGGCCCAGCAGGGCCTGCAGGGCCGCATGCTGGCGCTCCAGCTCCTGGGCATTAAAGGCACGACAGCGAATCAGCGAAACCGGATGAAACTACAGCCAACACTTTGCATAGGAAAGAGTGTTCGTCGAATCCCATATTGTGGGCAAGCAGGCTGCTGGGCGCCCGTCATGGTCGGGGGAAGTTCCCGGGATTAGCCGAGGAGACCAAGCGACCGTGCCTTTCCCCTCCCATTTCCAGGTCCAGACCATCTAGGCCACACGTTGGCCCCCCCAGCATGAGTTCAGAGCAGGGACGGGCAGATGCCACAATATATTTCATGTTGGGGGAGTCAACAGCGTGGTGGCACCGTCGGTTGATACTACGGTAGTTCACACCCAGCGGTTGCGGACGCCCTCGCGAACTTCGGCCCGGCGCGCTGGCTGTGCCCGCACCTGCAGCTGTTGTCGCTTTCGCTCCACCTCCTCCCGCTTCTGAAGAAACTGGGGCGACAGGCTCGCGCGCTGCTCGTGGGACGCAGCGCCAGATGCGCCTTTCCACATGACCAACTTTTTTCCTTGACCGCCGGCCACCCGCTCAATTAGTCCAGCCGATAACATGACGTTGAGTGCGTCATAGCATCGCCGTCGGATCGACTTCATGTCACGAGAGCTGGCTGCCGGGCCCGAGGAGCTCGCAGCACAAAGCGCATCGGCGACGTCGGCATAGGTCGTGGTGCGGGCTCTGACCTGCTCAACGACCTGACTACTGAAGAAGCGTAGTCCTCCCGTTCCGCCTGCGGCCGGGGCCCTGGACATTAACGCGCTCGCAGCATGTTTGGCTCTCCCTCTCCGCTCGCTCATCCACTTGATGATATGAATACCCTTTAACACAAAAAAGCCAGAGACGTGCCGCGTAACAAACTTTGCCTGGTGGTCGCTGAGGGGCTCAGGCCCGAGGTACAAAATATCTATGGTTCGAGTAGTCTATACTAGGCTCACCGATACCTGTAACTATTGCTAGATCACAGCAGAACTATAACCGCGAGCGGGGCTGGGAATAGATGCTTGACAGGGACAGGATTACGACGGGTAAGGTTTCTGGGCATTGGCTCCGATCAGCACGCTCGCAAGCATTAGCATATCCTGGTCCTGCGCTTGCACTCCGTGTTGCGCGATGGCCTGCGCAAACGACCTTGTTTTGCGGCCGCCCTCCACGAAAACCGTCGAACTTGGCCTGCAGCACGTGCAGCCCGTCCTCCAGCACCGTCTCCTTCCCGGCTCGTCGCAAACGTCTGCGTCGATATCCATTTTCAACCACGTATGCTTTAAACTTCTTCACACCGCATCCGAAGCACGGCATGCCACACCGCCTATACGCCCCTACGTCGTCGCCGCACCCGCAGTACCGCAGCTACCGAGGCTGCAGCGACTGCAAGTACGCTTGTGCGGCCTGCAAGATGCCCACCACCCCCGAAATGTAGATCCCCGCAAAGTGCTGCAGCGTCGAGTCCGGCTCCTGCTTTTCTGCTGCTTCTGCGGCGGCGGTGGCCGCGCTGCCGCGCTCCTGCAGACGCGCGGCGCACGACACCGCTGGCGCCAGCAGTTCATCGACCCGCGCGCACAGCAGCGCTACCGCCGCCGCGTCGCGCGCCGCCGCCGCCGCGCCCTCCTTGCTCGCCGCCTCCCCTCCGCCCGCCGCCGCCACCGGCTGTAGCGGCGCCGTCAGCAGCGCCTTCAGCTGCGCCGGCGGCAGCGACTTGAGCCCTCGGAGCTGGTCCGTGGGCGCGGCCAGGACCCGCGCGGCCGCCAGCAGCGCCGGGGACACGCAGGCGGACGCGGCGGCGCCCGGCGGCGGCAGGCGCAGCCGGTGGCCCTCCAAGCTGGTGCCCGCGGCGGCGAGCAGCGCTCTCCGGTCGGTGCCGGAGGGCCCAGACGGCATCTGCATGCAGTGTTTGGAGCCGTGTCGCGGCCTTCAGCAATCAAGGCGCGCAACTGTCAAACACGCCCACGCCCGGCCTGGGTCCCCGTGTCTCGACATAGTACCTTGCTGCACCCTGTCCCTTCGCCCCCCTTCCATCTTGGATGACAGGATGCAACCGCGAGCCTGGCTCTGCTTGGGAGCGCTGGCATCGCCGCACGGCGCTACTGGTCCGGGCCACCCGTTGCCGTGGCACCCCCGACGAAAGCCCCGTCTTGAAGAACCCCTTCCCGCTGCCCACCCAGTCTTCCTACCCCTCTCCCCCCGCCCCACCTTGAGCTCGCCGAGCTCCACCTCGTCCATGGGGTTGTCGGGCAGCGCGAAGCCGTAGAACAGCAGCAGCTTGGAGTTGGGGTAGGGGCCGTACGACAGGAACAGCTGGCGGCCGGGGGCGCAGGGGCGGAAGGCACGAACCCTGGGGCCGGGGGGGGGGGGTTGTGGGTTTCGGCGGGGGGGGGGGGGAAGGCATGGGGCGGGGCGGGCCGGGGGGGGGGTGAGGTGGGCGCCGGTAGGGCCAGCAGCCCAGGAATGGCGCACGACATCAATGAGCCAAACGCGGCACCGGCCCCCGTCAGGGCGCCCCTGCAACCACTAGAGTGCACACACAAAAAAGCACACCAGGACACACGCGCACGCACGCACGCACGAACACAAACACACACCCCGCCACCCCGCCACCCCGCCACCCCGCCC
This sequence comes from Chlamydomonas incerta, assembly GCA_016834605.1. Classification (NCBI taxonomy): domain Eukaryota; kingdom Viridiplantae; phylum Chlorophyta; class Chlorophyceae; order Chlamydomonadales; family Chlamydomonadaceae; genus Chlamydomonas; species Chlamydomonas incerta. The sequence goes on along the minus strand of JAEHOC010000003.1, from coordinate 2,965,420 downwards.
CCCCGCCCCCAGCAGTACCGCGCCGCGCGCACCTCAGGCCGGCGGTGGCTGGGTCCACCCTGCTGAAGTGCACCACGTGCGGCAGCGGGTGGTGGTTCATGAGGCCCAGGTAGGGCACCAGGCAGGTGCGGATGTCGCCCGCGCCCACCTGCACCTGCGGGGGTTGGGTGGAAGTGGGGGTGGGGTTGGGGTCACGTGTGCGCGTGTGTGCGCGTGTGTGTGTGTGTGTGTGCATGGGTGGCGCCCGGTGTGCCGTGTGCGGTGTGCACGCGGTGTGTCAGCAGCAACAGGTCGCGGCGCTCCACTGCCACACACTGGCCCGCAGGCGGTGACGCTCACGATGCCGCTCCGCGGCACTGCCACAACCTGCCGCGCCTCCGCCGCTCCGCCGCTCCGCCGCTCCGCCGCTCCGCCGCTCCGCCGCTCCGCCGCTCCGCCGCTCCGCCGCTCTGCCGCTCCGCCGCTCCGCCGCTCCGCCGCTCCGCCGCTCCGCCGCTCCACCGCTCCGCCGCTCCGCCACGCCGCCCCACTGCCTCACTGCCACACTGCCTCATTGCCGCACCTATAACGCCGGCCTGGCAGGCGGAGCTCGTGACCGCTGCAGCTACCCCCCGGTTTACGAGACGAACTGGTGCCTGTCCAGGCGCGCACTGTCGTACGGCACACAGCACCCCCCCTCCACACAGCCTCACCTGAATGCCGTACGAGTACCACAGCTCGGCGGCCCACAGGTAGGACTCCCAACTGAACCAGTGCGGCTGGAAGTAGTCAGGGTAGGCCTGGCGGGGGTGTGGGAGGAAGAAGCCGAGGCCAATAAGGCAATGACCAACCTATCCACCGATCAACCGATCAACCAAGAGCAGCCGGCATACCGGCAACCCACAAGGCGGAGTGATAGGGAGTGGGTGGGGGCCGCCACAACCCTGCCCCTCCAAGAAGTGTAGCAGTGCAGGCAGTGGGTGGGTGGAGGCCGCTACAACCCTCCCCCTCCAACAAGTGCAGCAATGCAGACAGTGGTGCCGCTACAACCCGACGTCGCCACCTCGTCCCGCGTCCCCCATCCCGCACCCGCGCACCCTGATGAGCGACTCGAAGGCGGGCTGCGACGCCGCAAACGCCTCCGCCAGGTGCCGCCGCGCCTGACCCGCCTCCGCCGCCAGCGGCGAGCCGGCCAGCGCCGCGTCCACCTCCGCGTCCGGGGCGGACAGCACTGCGACAGCATGCAGGGGGATGGGGCGTGATTAAGAGGAGCCAGCAGCCGGCGGTTGGACCGCCGCACCGCGACAGGCCGTGACGTGGCATCCACCCGCAGCCCTTTCCTCCCTCCGTGTGACCAAGTTTGCATCCCCCCAAGTTTTGGAATTGGAGCGAACTGCCCCTCCTACCCGTCGCGAAGCGCTGCGGCAGCGACGCCCACCAGGCCGCCGCCGCCGCCTCGGGCTCGCGCCGCTCCACGCACGTCCAGATGAGCGCCACCGAGTCGTCCCCCAGGTCCAGCGGCAGCGCGGTCAGCACCTTGCCCTGCGTGGCGTGGCGTGGCGTGCGGGTGTTTGGGGGTTGGGTTTTGGGGTTAGGGTTGGGTTGGGGTTGGGGTGGTGCACGAGGACACTTTGGGGACGGGTTCAGGCGGCCAGCCTGCCGCCACACGCACACGCCTTAGGTGGTTTGAAGGGGGGCATCTCGTGGGGACACCTGCCGCTGCCGGCCAATCGCCGGCCCGCCCCCCACTTGCCCGCCCACACCCGGAATGCGGCCTGCTGGAGTTCCTCGCCGCATCGCCGCGCACACGCCGCTGACCTGGCCCGATAACAATCGTTTGCACTGCGAAAGACAGCAATGACCCGGAAGCGGCTAGCCGCCCACACAAACACGCCCACACAACCACGCCCCCTGCCCACCAGGTCCGACTCCTTGGCCGTCTCGTACGAGATGAGGAGCTCCGCCGGCACGTGCAGCACCACATCGCCCGGCCCAACCGCCGCGTCGGCACGCAGCCCGCGCAGCGGCGGCGCCCCCCGCGCCGCAGCCACCACCGCTGCCGCCGCGTCCCCAGCAGCGCTGCCGCCGCCGCCGGCGGCGGGCGCTGGCGCAGCTGCGGGGGCGGCTGCGGCGAAGAGCGCGGGCGAGCCCATCGCCTTCATGCCCTTGTCCGTGCACCACCTGCCAGGAGCCGCCAGGTGCACCGCCGTTAATGTACGTGCCGTTAAGTGCACCGCCGTTAACGTACGTGCGCGCGCGCGCGCGAGAGAGAGTCAGGAGTGTGGCATGCCGCATGCTGCCCGTCGCGGCCTCGCGAGGCGCGCAGGTATTGTGTAGGCAACGGCCCCAGGTCCCGGTGACCCCCCTTGGGCAGCACAAAACCGCAATGAAGATGTACGGGACGTCCCAGGCATCCCAGACATGAGGCCTCACCGCTTGAGCGCAGCCTCCGCCGAAGCGTCCCCGAATGCCCGCCCGGACGAGCTGGGCTCCTCCCCCGCCGCCTCCGCCTCCGCCTCCACGCCCTGCTGCCGCTGCTGCTCTGGCGGCGCCAGGGCGCCCAGGCGGGCGCAGTAGTCGGCGCAAAGGGCGTGCAGCTCAGCCACGTCGGCAGCGCCGCCACGGCACACGACTGTGGCACGGCAGATGGCCGACAGGTCCGGGCAGTCCACTCAGTATTCAGTGCCGTGTGCATGGGAAGTTGGGGCTTGTGAGTAGATGGTGGACTGCTTGTAACAACCGGGCAGCCACGCAGGCAGCACTACCGGTACGGTAGCAGCACTGCAGCCGCAGCTGAGGCCCAACTGCATGCAGGCAGCCGGTCTTTCGTACACGGCGCGGTGGCGACCTGCAGCCAAGCCCCGCTGGGCGAGCCTGGCACGCACGCACCTGCTTGGTGGTCTAGCAGCCAGGACAGCGCCGCGGCCTCGTTGCGGGCGCTGATGGGGCGGGAGAAGTCGGGCTTGGGGTCCCAATACGCTTCCTCCTGCAGGGGGGTGGGTGCGTAGGGTAGGGGTGGGGGCGAGGCGTGCTGCCGCAGGCTGAAGGCGCTCTGCACCGACGTCTGCATAAGGCGCCCCCCCTCCAGGCGCCGTCGCCCGCTGTTTCCCCTTAGCGCGTCTACCTTCCCCGCGGTTTCCTACCTCTGACAAGCATTTTTGGCGCGCGTTCACCAGCGCCTTTGACACAGCGCTCGCCATCGCGGCACAATGTTTTCGCCGCGGGTCAACGTTCGCAGAAAAACTGATTCGATGAATTCCTTGATCGTAAAGGTCAGGTTATATTTGCAAGGCTCGCAAAACAGCGGGTTGGCATGGCGGCGGCCAAGTCGCGGCCGCAGGCTTAATGCGGTGTTTGGTAAATTTCAGTGCCTTGAGGCAATGGACGATTAACCAATACAATTCTGAGGGGCTTGACATGGGGCTTCTGGACGTGGAAAACCAATCAGGTTTCGGCGAGGGTCTCTATTTCTTTGCAGCATAAAAACAGAAAATACATACAGCACACGCTCATCACTTTTATTTCACCTTGAGCTGCAACAGGCGGCAACGACTTGACTTGCAGCGTACATGCCGTGCGTGGCTGTGGAGTATTAGAATTGCCTTTTTACCACCTCTTTAGTTTGTTGGCGGCCCCCACGGGGGCGCGCCTGTGCGCTAGCAAAGATGACGGCCCTGTCAAATGCGATTAAGCGCAAGACGCACAAGGAGCGTGCGCAACCGTAAGTGCGGATGTATCGATCCACAGTGGGCGTCGCGAGGGGGGCAAACGAGGGGCGCGAGGTCGTCAAACGAGTGCGCCGGCGCAGCGGGAGTCTGGGCCTGCGGCTGAAGCCCTGGCACGCACACACGCGACCCCAGAGGGGGTATGGGCCAGCCAGGGCAAAGCCAACGATGGCGGCAGGCAATTGCAAGCTGGAGTTAGGGAGTGCGGAGTTGCGGTCCTGACAGGGTGCAAGCTGCACAGGGAAAGCGAAGCACGGGCCGCAGCGCCCCAGCCGACGGGCGGGCTGCATGTTCCTGCCCTACGACGTGTCTGCCTCTATCGCAGTGGCGTGGCCTTTGGAGCAGCAGAAGCAGCAGATGCAGCAGACGCAGCAGGCTGTCCGACATCTGGCCTCGTCTGCTACCGGTATTGATGTTCAAACTGCCTGGACCTGACGGCAAGTGTGAACCCACCCGCAGGGCGGCGCGCAAGAAGTATGGCCTGCTGGAGAAGCACAAGGACTATGTGGAGCGCGCGCGTAATTTCCACAAGAAGGAGAAGGCCCTGAAGGTGGGATGCGGGGCCCGGGGCCGGGGGCTGCGAGGCTGTGGGCTGCGCGGCTGTGGGTTGGGGGCGGCGGGCTGGCCGTCCACTTCGCATACCGTACCGTACAGCAGGCACAGCGCGGAGGACGCACGAGGGAGGGTCGGCTGCAGGCTGTGGGATCGCGGCTGTAGGCTGTAGCCTGTAGCAGTAGCAGTATCCCGCAGGGTGCTTCCATGTGGGCGCGCAGTCCGGGCGCCGCGCCGCGTGGTTGGTGTGGTGCAGGCTTCCAGTGTCGCCCCGCGGGTTCCGGGGTATGTTGGACCGCGCGTCGGCACCGACACCCACCCCATCATCACACGCCGCCCCCGGCCTTCCTGCCCCGGCCTACTGCCCCGGCCTGCTGCTGTGTGCTTGCCCGATCCCCGCAGTCGCTGAAGCGCAAGGCCGAGGAGCGCAACCCGGATGAGTTCTACTTCGCCATGGAGAAGGCGCGCACCAAGGACGGCGTGCACGAGGGCCGGTGAGCGGCGGCGGGGTGGGGTGGGGGGACGGGCGAAAGGCAGAGGGGCTGGCCGGCGGGTGCGGCGGGTGCGGCGGGTGCGGCGGGGGTTGGAGCGGGATGGAGGCCTGGCAGGGAGCGGGCGAGAGCTGTGGGTGCTTCGCTCTGATGGCGCCTGCCCGCAGCCCGCTGTCGTGCCGCAGATGCCTCATGCCACATCCCTCACCCCTGCAGCGCCGCCTCACCTCCTGCCCCGAACCGCCTGCCTCCGCACCGCCGCCTCCCCCCCCCGCCTTTCCTCCATACCGCCTCCTCTCCTCCTCCTCCTCTCCTCCCCCGCAGGCTCACGCAGGCCAACAAGTACAGCCAGGAGGAGCTGGCGCTGATGCGGAGCCAGGACGTCAAGTACCTGTCCATGAAGGCGAGTGTGTGTGCGGCGCAGCTAGGCGCCGCAACCGCAGCGGCGTTCCGTGAGCGGGAGCAGGGGGTTGCAACGATCACGCTCATTCGCGCTCGCGTTTCGAAAGCACTTTGCTAGCGATGCTTGGGAGAGCGGTACCGGCACCGCCTGCGCCGCGTCAACATCGTGCCGTATATCCGCCTGAAAAATGAAAGACGTCTGCTTGTGGATGCCCATGCTCGTGTACCGTTTTGCGCAACCCCGCCTGGTGTGTAGGCGACCAGCGACGCCAACAAGGCGGAGCGGCTCAAGCAGTCCCTGCACTTCATCGGCGTCACCAACGCCTCCGTGTCCGCGGCCGCCGCCGCCGCCACCGCGGCGGCGGCCGCGCCCCGCAAGAAGGGCGGCGCGGCCGCGCCCGCGCCCGCACCCGCGGCGGCGCCGCAGCGCCAGCGGCACACCGTGTTTGTGGACAGCGAGCAGGCGGCTCGGGAATTTGACGCCGCGCAGTACTTTGACACGCCCGCGGAGCTGCTGGACCGCACCTTCAACCGCCCGCGCAAGGAGCAGCTGGCGGACCGCGGCGCGGTGACGGGCGCCAAGAGCCTCAAGGGCGTGGAGAAGTAAGTCGTGCGCGGCGGCTGGGAAATTTGGGGGGGGGGGGCGGGATGTGAATGGGGCCTGTATCGCCAACGTTGGCGTGTGGCGGGCTTGAACGCGCCGGGCAGCGGCGGCTACCCGCCTACTCGGACCCCTCCGCCCGAGTCGTTCTTTTGCCACCCCACCCCCCTTCTATGTACCATCTTTGCAACCCCCACTGTACTGCTGCAAATGCACTTGCCTGTCCCCTGTCTAATTAGTTTGGTTTAGCTTGGGCTGGTATTCACAACCCACCCCCACCCCGCGACCAGGCGCAAGTACGCGGCCTACAAGGAGCTGGAGCAGCGCACGCAGCGCGGCGGCAAGGTAGGCGGACCTAGGGGGCGTGCGTCGGGACGTGGTGGGCGTGGTGGGGCGTGAGGCCGCCGTCGCCGCAGCAGCAGCCGAACACAGTGCCGATGTGCTGTGCTTGCAGAGCGCGAGCCTCGAGCGTGCGCCCGTTTCCCTCCTCGCGCCTCTCGCGCAAACACCACGATGCTGCAATGTCGCGATGCGCGGCGCCTCACCCTCTGTCATTTGCGACCACTTGTGTGCGCCCTTGCACTTCACACGCAGGTGGGCAAGCTGGCGCAGCACCTGGCGTACGAGAAGACGGTGGCGCACTCCAAGGGCCGCAAGCGGAAGCTGGGGCCAAAGGAGCTGGCGGCAGCTGGGCTGGACCCGGAGGCGGGGGCCAAGGTGTTTGTGTGGAAGCGCGAGCGGAAGCGATAGAGCATGGATCGGGGCAGGGGGGGTAGCGGGTGTGTGGGGTTGGGGGCACGTCCATGCGTTAGGGGTTGGGATGTGGAGGTTGAGAGTGTGAGGCGGTTTCCGGGGAGGCCGGGGACTGGCCGCCGGCTGTCAGCGGCCTGGTGGGCGCCGCGGCGTCATGGGTATGAGCCCAATAGATGCTCTGGCTTTGCAGTAGGTACGGCAGGGCGTTGGCAAAGGTAAAAAATTGGTCGCCGAGGGATGCTGCGGCAACTGCGGTGGCCCTGGAGCGTGCAGGTTTGGTGTGCGTGCACGCTTCAACGCCTTCCCACCGGTTGCTCATCGCCAACCGGTGCATGTAAATGCCGCGCATCCTGGTTTGCAGCAGTGATAAGAGACGTTCGGGCATTTGCTGGGGTGATCGACGATTTGACTGGCGGAGGGGCGATCCCGGGACCCGCCCTGGCTGCCCTGCACGTGCCGCCCGCTTGCATGGGCCTGCCCTAGTTGCCGACTGTCGTTCTTCGACTGGCTGTGCCCCTGCATATCCTTAGTATAGTAATAAGTTTAACGCTGGCGGCCGAGCCAGGCCCAAAAACACTCGACTCGCAGACCGACAACTTCGCCCGAGACCCCGCACATACTGACTTGTCTTTCGACGCAACGTTTTGGTCCTTACAGCTTTGTGTACATAAGGCAGCTGTATCGTTGGGCTAAGAGCGCGCCGTGCGGCAGCCCTGTGAGGCGTCTAGGGCTCTGGTCCGCCAGCCTAGTCGAAAAACATGGGCTTTCAAGTGGGATACTTGATATTATGTATCGGTCTAGTCATATGCTCTGGCATCTGCTCGGGCTTGACCCTCGGTGAGTGAGCGCGCGGGGAAAGCGAAAATTCGTCGCGCTTTCCGTCAAGATGACGTTTGGTGTCGCCGCGCCCCAAACTTGCTGCGACGCTCACCCCGCCTTTTCCCCCATCTGCAACTATCAGGTCTGCTGTCACTTGACATGATGGTGGGTGCGTGGCGGTGGGAAGTTGGCGGGCAGGTGCCGATGGCGCCTGCACGCACGGCAGGAGCTGCGCCCCTCGCCGCGGTGTCGATCCGGCATCTTTCCAGTCGGAGCCGTGCTATGCTTCTCCCCTCTGGCCCTGCATTGTCTTCCCCACGCCGTTTCCTATCCTCACACACAACGGATGCTCAACGACCGCCCACAGGAGCTGGAGGTGCTCAAACGGAGCGGCACGCCGCGGGAGCAAACCCAGGCGAAGCGAATCATGCCCATTCTGAAGCACGCCCACTACCTCCTAGTCACGCTGCTGCTGTGCAATGCCGGCGCCATGGAGGTGGGGGGCGTGTCCTTTCGGCCAGGGGCACTGCCACTCACCGACGGGCGCAGCCGTGTAGAGGGCGCAGCCGTGGGTGTGGCGGGCTGGCGGGGTGCGTGTGCAATCCACAGCCACCGTACCACACGGCCACGCCGTGCGTCACGTGCGCGCCTAGCTGCTCCCAATACTCACATTCAACCCGCCCCCTGCTGGCTACCCTAAATGACAGGCTCTTCCCATCTTTCTGGATGAGCTGGTGGTGAGTGGGCGCCTGCTGTCGTGGGGCCGCTGGCTCCAATGCACGAGGAGGGGCTGCGGCGTTGGCGGATTGCTCGGACGGCCGCCTGTCTCGAGGCGCGCGGGTTCCAGTTGTGGGCTTGTGGGGCGATGGGAGCGCGGGCCGCGGCCCGCGACTCAGCCGCCCTGGTGCTCTCGCCCGCTTCAGCATTGTCGCCCACGTGCTAGACTCCAGTGCGGCCCCATTCCTCCGCCCCCACCCCGCCCCCTATCCCCATCCCACGAGCTCCCTATGCCACTCCGCCATCCCAACCTGGCAAACCCCCACCCACCCCTCCCCTCCTCACCCCAATCACCCCCGCCACAGGCGCCCGCGGTGGCCATTGTGATCTCGGTGACGGCGGTGCTGTTCTTCGGCGAGATCATCCCGCAGGCCGTGTGCTCCAGGTGCGGGGTGCGTGCCGGCAGGCCGTGTGCCGTGTGCTGCAGGCGGGGCGAGGGCCGTGTGCTCCAGGCGGGGCCCAGCAGGCCGTGTGCCGTGTGATGCAGACGCGGGCCCGAGACTGGGGCATGATTGGGGTCAGGGGTTGTGAAGGGGAGCGGCCCGCGAACCCGAGGAGGGACCAGCTGTGATGCACGGTAGCCACGCAAGTGCGGCGCGTGCGGGTATGAATTCAGCGGGGCGGCGCTCTTGGGCGCCAGTCCTGGGCGGCGGGCCTGGGCGGCGGCCCTGGGCGGTCCATGGTTGTGATTGACAGCCATGCTGGGCAACACACGCTCATGGGCAGGGTAGCGGAGAAGACAGGCACACACGCTTACACACGCTTTACACATTCATTTCAACACTCGCCGGACGCAGGTACGGTCTGGCCATCGGCGCCAACCTGTCCTGGCTGGTCATAGCCATGATGGCACGTGAGTCCGGGCGCGTGGAGAGGGGGGGTCGGGTGGAGAGCGGGTGGAGGTCGGTTGGGGAGAGGATGGGGGGCGGGTGGGGGGCGGGAACCTGGCTCATGCCATTTGCTGCATTGTTGCAATGTAAGAACTTGGAACCATGGTGACATGTGCATGCATGCCGCCCCTGTCCCCTGCCCGACGACCAAGCCCCTGCCCCTTCCCCCGCGCGCGCGCACACACACGCGCAGTCTGCTTCCCGATAGCCTACCCCATCTCAAAGCTGCTGGACTGGATCCTGGGCCACGACCACCACACGCTGTTCCGGAGGACGCAGCTCAAGGTGCGGCGCGGGTGGTGGAAAGTGTGTGCGTGGACCTGGGGGGGGGTGTAAATTGGACTCGTTGTGGTAGTCGGCACATGGGGAGTGCATTTTTCTTTGGGGGATTGTGTTTGGGGGCGGGGGCGACGTCAGAGGGCGGGGGCAGGCGAGGGCGATCGCTCACCTGCACGCACGGTCCTCATCCCCACCCCTGGCCACGCATTTATTGCTTAATAGTGAATGTAACGCCACCTCTTTGCTATCCCAAACCGCCCCCCCCCCTCCGCCAGGCGCTGGTGGACCTGCACGGCGAGGGCACCGGCTTCGGCGGCAAACTGACGCGCGACGAGATCAACGTCATCACAGGTGGGGCGGGTGTAGGGGGGGGTTGCAGGCGGCGGCGGGGCCAGGCCCCAGGGGGGGCAGGAGGAGTGGGCCGCGGTGAGGGGGCCGTTCTCAAGGAGGGGGCCGAGGCGAGGGGGCCGAGGCTCGCGCCAAACCACACACGCACACACGGGTACGTGCTCACCCCCAACCCCGACCCCACGCCTGTTGTCTACCCTGCTACACTTCTATGCACAATCTCTTGCAACCGCCCCATCCCACACACGCGTCATCGCCACCCCGCACCGCACCGCACCGCGCAGGCGCGCTGGACATGACCCACAAGATCGCGTTCAGGTCCATGACGCCGCTGGACAAAGTGTTCATGCTGTCCACGGAGGACACACTCAACGAGGCGGTGAGCCGACGAGCGGGCGGGGGGGGGGGAGCCGGCACCGTGTGTGCGTGTGTGTGCGTGTTGGATGACAGGAGAGGGGGAACGCGCAGACTGTGTACGCAGTGCGTGCGCGTGCGTTTGTGTGTTGGGGGGGGGGGGCGCGCACTGCGCAGGGGGTGTGGGGTGTGGGGCACCGATCCACGCTCGGGGGAACTGCCGCCGCCGCCGGCTTCATTCTTGCTTTGCTCTCGCCCCGCTATCACCGTCGCGGGGTCGCACTGCCAACGCGCGGCCGCCTCAAATAAACCGGCTCGGTCTCCGCTGTCCTAACACACTACCGTACACGCCCGTACGCACCACGCGCCCATGCGCCTGCGCCCACCCAGGTTGTGGACAGCGTGCTGCGCTCGGGGCACAGCCGCATCCCGGTGCACCGCGGCGCCGACCGGCAGGACATCCTGGGTCTGGTGCTGGTCAAGGAGCTGCTGGCGGCCGTGTGCAGGGGCGGCAGGGTGCGTGGGGGGGGGGGTGCAAAGATGGAGGGGGGCCGGGGGGAGGGGGGAGGGCTGGGTTGGCGCGGTGTAGGCAGTGGGGTGGGGGTGGGCAGTGGGGTGGGTTTTCAATACCATCCCAAGCTAAACCAAGCTGAACTAGCCAAGGGATAGTCAAGTGCAGTTTGCGGCAATACAGGGTAACGGTACACTCTTGCGTTTCGGGGTGGAGAGTGTAGACGGGGCGAGGTCGGCGCGCCGTTGACGAAATGCCACCCAGGCTCGGCTCGCGCACAGTGGGGTGGGCGTGGTGTGGGGTGGGCGTGGCAGCGGGGTGGGGTGTGCAGCGGGATTTTGTTGTCAGTAACAGTCGCCCCCACACTCCTGTCCCTCCTCATCCGCTTCGCCCCGCGCCCTCAGGGCTCGCCGGTGTCGTCACTGCGCATGCGGCAGCTGCCCCGGGTGTCGGCTGCTACAGCCATGTATGGTGCGTGAGCGGCTGGGCCGAGCTGTAGCTGTAGCAGGCTGTAGCTGTAGCCCGGATGACTGATTGTTGGTGCGCGAGGAGGAAGCAGCACGCACCAGCTGCACCTGGCATGGGCTACCCTTTGCGGCCGCCCCAACACCCGCTTACACAGACACGATTTCTGGGCGGTCCTCGTTCCATTTTCTTATATCATCATACACGTCCCGCCGCCCCCCCCCCCCCCGCGCAGACATGTTCAAGCTCTTCTCCATCGGCCGCACGCATATGGTGCTCCTGGTGCAGGTGGGCGGGCTCGGGGGAGAGTGCTTGGGAGTGCTTGGGAGTGCTGGGTAAGGCCGGCGGGGGCGCAGTTGATGCAGTTGTTTGTGGATGTCTGGGTGGTCCGATCAGCGGCCCAGCCCTGACAACTCCCATGTCGGCGCTGGAGTGCTGGACGTCCCGCTTACCACCCCCAATCCCCACCCCAATACACGCCACGCAACACGCCACGCAACACACCTACCCACACACACACCGCAGCCGGATGAGCAGCAGCTGGAGGCGATCCTGGAGGAGGTGGCGCCGGACAGGTGCGTGCACGTGTGTGTGTGTGTGTGTGTGTGTGTGTGTGTGTGTGTGTGTGTGTGTGTGTGTGTGTGTGTGTGTGTGTGTGTGTGTGTGTGTGTGTGTGTGTGTGTGTGTGTGTGTGTGTGTGTGTGTGTGTGTGTGTGTGTGTGTGTGTGTGTGTGTGTGTGTGTGTGTGTGTGTGTGTGTGTGTGTGTGTGTGTGTGTGTGTGTGTGTGTGTGTGTGTGTGTGTGTGTGTGTGTGTGTGTGTGTGTGTGTGTGTGTGTGTGTGTGTGTGTGTGTGTGTGTGTGTGTGTGTGTGTGTGTGTGTGTGTGTGTGTGTGTGTGTGTGTGTGTGTGTGTGTGTGTGTGTGTGTGTGTGTGTGTGTGTGTGTGTGTGTGTGTGTGTGTGTGTGGTGTGTGTGTGTGTGTGTGTGTGTGTGTGTGTGTGTGTGTGTGTGTGTGTGTGTGTGTGTGTGTGTGTGTGGTGTGTGTGTGTGTGTGTGTGTGTGTGTGTGTGTGTGTGTGTGTGTGTGTGTGTGTGTGTGTGTGTGTGTGTGTGTGTGTGTGTGTGTGTGTGTGTGTGTGTGTGTGTGTGTGTGTGTGTGTGTGGTGTGTGTGTGTGTGTGGTGTGTGTGTGTGTGTGTGTGTGTGTGTGTGTGTGTGTGTGTGTGGTGTGTGTGTGTGTGTGTGTGTGTGTGTGTGGTGTGTGTGTGTGTGTGTGTGTGTGTGTGTGTGTGTGTGTGTGTGTGTGTGTGTGTGTGTGTGTGTGTGTTAATGACAGCAACAGCAAGACGGACGAAAAAGCCCGCCGAACACGCGCGCGCAGTTACGTACCAGTACCTACGCACGTGCACGCGTGTGTGTGTGTGTGAGACCGAGATCGCGTGTGTCTTGGACAGCGTGCGCATTATCTACCTTGCGCATCCTGCCCTGGCAAGCGCTGACGGCATCCAGGCACCGCTCTCAATGCGTCGCAGCGCCAAGCAGCCTAGACATTGTTTACCTTGCGCGTTCTGCCGCGGCGTGTCGCTACTTTCGTACTTGACCACGGTTTTGTGAACCAGGGGGCTTTGTGAACCTCCCCTGTTGTGAACGAACGTGTGTGTGTGTGTTGCAGGAGCTCGAGCAGCAGCAGCTCCAGCTCCAGCTCCAGCAGCAGCGGCAGCAGCAAGGCCACACGCGGCTCCGCCCGCCTCATGCCCGCCCCCTCGGGGAACGGCCGGGCTGGCGCGGCCGCGGCGCCCGCCACCCCCTTTGCCCTGGCGGGCTCAGACGCGGCGGCAGCGGCGGCGGCGGGTGCCGGCGGCGGCGGTGGTGACGCAAATGCGTCGGCGATGGAGATGGGCCTGGTGAGCTCCCCCGATAAAACCTAGACCCCTTGCCTGTGCCCGTTGGCATCGGCGTGTTACTCACCCTACATCGTGGACGTGTGGGCTGTGGGCGTGTCGTGTGCTGCGCGGCCGTGTGTGGTGGTTCGTGCGCCGTGCGGCGGCTCGTGGGCTGTGCCTGCATTGCCGCCCCAATTCCTGGCCCCAAAGATCACCTCGCATGTGCCTTAACATGCACGTGTGTATCATTGACATGCAGGCGCGCCGCCCAAGCAACCCGCTGCCCGCCGTGGGCCTCACCCTCACCGGCTCGGCGGCCGGCGGCGGCGCCGCGGACGCCGCCGGCGGCTCCGGCGCCGGCTCCACCCCCGCGCCGCCCCTGAGCAAGGCCTCCCGCGCCTTCAGCCTGCAGGCCGTCAAGTCGATGCTCACTCCCGGCACGGGCGGCAAGAGCAAGCGCAAGCACCACCACCATAAGCACCACAGCCACCGGCACAGCCACAACCGCGGCGGCGGGGAGGCGGCGGCCGGCGAGGACGGCGCTGCGGCTGGCGGCGTGGGCGGGACGCTGCACGAGGAGGAGGGGCCGCGGAAGGGCGGCAGCGGCAGCGGCAAGCGCGGGGGCGGGGGCGCGGGCGCCGCCGGCAAGGAGGGCTCTACGCACACGGACTTGTCTGCCGCGTCCGGGCCGGACGGCCCCAGCAATCACGGCCTCGACCCGGCCGTCACGCCGGGCAAGGCCGCTGGCGCGAACGCGGCGGCGGCCACGTCGCCGCCCCACAAGACCTTCGCGACCGTGTCCTCCACCGCTACGCCTGCTGCGCACGAAGGTGGTGGCGGCGGCGGCGGCGGCGGCGGGCGCTTCAAGCTGCGGAAGCATTCGAAGCGCGGCTCGCGGCGGGCCTCGCGGCGCGGCAGCCGGCCCGTCAGCCGCCACGGCAGCGACGACGGAGCGGGCAGCGACGGCGGCCGCAGCAGCAGCAGCAGTAGCAGCAGCAGCTCGAGCAGCAGCAGCAGCAGCAGTAGCAGCAGCGGCGGCGACGAGGACAACGCGCAGCTCATTGAGGCGCTGGAGGTGCTGGAGGACCAGCTGGAGGTGCGACGGTTGTCATAGTTGCAGTATGGGGGTTTCAGCTCGTCATGCGGATTTTGAAATCTGTCAAACCTCGGGTTTGGTCTTGCGATGCGGGACTTTATGATGGCTGGCGTACATGAGGGGACCTTGCCATCAGGGACGCCTTTGGGTGTGACACCGCCGCCCCGGCCACCGGCCACCACCCACCCACGAACCAACCACCAACCGCCCCCCAACCAACCAACCAACCACCAACCGCAGGACCACCTGGCGGTTGCGGGTCAGCCGCTGGGCATCCTGACCATCGAGGACGTGATCGAGGAGCTGCTGCGGGTGGAGATCATGGACGAGACCGACCAGTGAGTGTGCGTGTGTGTGCATGCGTGTGTGTGCCCGCCAGCGGCCCCAAGCACAACACAACACGACACGACACCTTGCGCGCACCGTATGATTGTAACTAGGCGTGGATGGAACCTCACGGCCCCTGCCTGGGGGCTGTGAGGGTGCGGGGGCAGGCGTGTGTTGGACCGGGCAACGCAGGCGAGACGGGCGTTCCCTTGCACCGAGCAAGGCACGTGGGGTGTGTGGGGCCCCTCACCTCTGAATCCACCTGCTGCTGCTGCTGCCGCCCCCTGCGCAGGTATGTGGACAACGAGCAGTCCAAGTCGGCTGTGGACGCCAAGATGGAGATGAGCCAGGCGCTGCCGGAGCGGCTCAAGGTGGGCGGGGGGGGGGGGCACAGATGGGCGGGGTGCGGGGGCGGGGGGGGGGGGCGTGCGGGGTATGCGGGATGTCAGGTTGCGGGTGCGGGTGGCGGGTGGGATTAGGAGCCCGCAACACCGCACCCCGCGTGCTTCTTCCGTATTGCTGCAAATTGCACTTGCCTGTCCCTCGTCTAGTTCTGTTGGTTCAACTTGGGATGGTATTCACACACACACACACACCCCGCCCCCGCGTCAGGCCGTCTTCGCGTTGTTCGGCGCCCGCGACACCTCCGGCAACCCCAGCACCCTGGTCCGGGCCGGGGCCGCCGGCGGCGCCGCCGGCGCAGCTGGCGGCGGCGGCGGCGGCATCCCGCCGTCCGACAGCCACGGCGCCCTCACCACCCTGGGGCTGGGCGGCATGGGCGCCATCCCGCTCGACCGCCTGCACCACCACCACAACCACCACTACAACCACCACGCCACAATCAACCCCGCGGCGCCCGGCTCGGCGGCGGCAGCCGCCGCGGCCGCGGCCGCCGCGGCCGCGGCGGCGGCGGCGACGCACGGCGCCGGCCATGCGGCTGCTGCGCCGGCCAGCGCCGAAGCAGCCGGCGCGCATGCCACTGGCGGCCCGGCGGCGGCGGCGGCTGGCGCTGGCGGCGGCGGCGGCGGCGCGCAGTCGCGGCCAAAGTCGGCGGCGGCCCTGGGGCCGGCGGCTGCCGGATCCAGCCCGCCCAAGCCCGGATTTGGATTCGGGTTCGGGATCAGCCCGCCCAAGAGCGGGCTTTTCTTCGGATCCACGCCCAAGGGCAGCGTTGCCGGATCCAGCCCGCCCGCGGCGGCAGCGGTTGGTCCCCTGGGCGCATCTGCGGCGGCAGGCGCGGCGGGCGGTGAGATCCTGGGCGCGGATAGCCCGAAGGCGGGCGAGGGGGCGAGCAGGGGCATCCCCATCCCCAAGGCGCACCACCACCACCACCATCACCATCATCACAGACCGCCGCCGCCGTCTGCGGACGGGTCGGCGGGGGCTTCGGGCCCGCTGGGCGCAAGCGCTCGCGACGGTGGCGGTGGCGGTGGCGCGCGTGGGGGTGGGGCTAGCGGGCGCGATTGAGTTGGTGTTGGATTGCCGTACAGGGCCGGCAGGGCTCCCATCATGAATTTTGCAGACCACATCTTGCATTTTGGCCGTTGCCTAGCACTTCGTCCAGGGGCTGCCCCCTCGGATCAGAAGTTGTTGAGCCTTTTGTAGGTGTGTGCTTGGGTCCATGTGCGGAAGTCCCCAACCGCCCGGGGCCCCGTTTACCAAGGGTCTAGGGCCCTCCCTGTTGCGAGTCCTGAACTCAACGGGCTGTGGCTTCAGGGGCGGTAACAGCGTGACGGGGACGGAGCTGGCGACGGAGCGGCATGGGACCGCGGGGGCCGGTGATAATAATGTCTTCCAGACCTTCCAGGGAACTTTGGGCCAAAGCCGCAACAGCCCCCGCCGCCCGGCGGCGTCAATTTTCTGGGGCACCAGACGCCTGCGGGGCGCTTCCGCGGGCCATGTTGGGACATGCCCAGGCCCTTGCGAAACAACAACAATTGTCTCTGAATCGACGGTTACAGGGGTGCCGAAAACGGGTGCCGGACAAACACGAGAGGCGGGCTAGCTTGGGCCAACCGCTCCGTGCTGTCTGGCGGCACGCATGCAGGAAGCGGGAGAATCGACCATGCGCACCGGACAAACCTGAGTAGCTGTCTGGCGGCGCGCATGAAGGAAGGCGGAGGGGGAAGGCCGTTCATGCGACAACGGTGCTGTGTCAGAGGGGTTGTCGGGCCCTATCGCGGGCAACAGTTTTCTGGGGGGGGGGGCAACTGAGAGGGAAGATTTGAACCGGTTGTCTTCCCCCGGCGTGTCGGCTGCCAATGGTGTCTTCGTTGCTGTGTTGTATATGAAGCCAGGTGCGCGCGTGCCTTCGTTGTTGTGTTGTGTATGGAACATGGCGCGTCCGTTTGGCTGCAGTCCTTGGGCCCTTGACCGTGAGCCGGGCGTTTCACGTTGAGGTTGCGGTCGCCTTACTTCCTGGCTGGATGCGACCTGATTGCCGAGGCCGGCTGGCCGGGTTAGAGACAGGGGGCGGGTGGCGGGATGTGCCCCGAGAGTGCGAGGGGTTTGAGGACGCCAGTCGCCGGGCTAATTATGAATGCCCTACTACTTACATGACTCCAGAGCACGCAACAGCCGCTGAGCTAGATGCGGCGGGTGTTGAAGCTCGTATGTTTTGGTTCTGTTGGTTCTCCCGACACCGATGCGCTCGTGAAGACGTACGAGACCGGCCGGGCGGCGGGTCGGCGGCGGATGTACCGCGCGGGCGCTGCCCCTTGTGTCATACCGCAAACCGAGCCACTCAACTTGTCTTCAGTGCTAGATGCATAGCTAGCGACTGTCATGGGCGTGGCGGGCGCATGTACGGTGCTTTGCGGTGATGTGCCCATTTCCGGTTTGCACTCGGGCAGCAATACTCTGTAACCAGTCTAAACACCCCAACTCGGCATTCCGGCGGCAAGATCGTATGTCCTCTGGCAGCTCCTGCAGGGGGCGGGGGGGGCGGCGGGCATGACCCTGCAGCACTGCGCAAGGCCCGTCTTCCACGCCTGCGGACAACTGACTGGCGCCACCAGCGCGAGCAGCGCGAGCCGGCATTGGGGACCGGCAAGGGCGCCACGGGAGGCGAGTGATGCATCTGCGCCGGGCTTGCGCCTGGCGTCACGCACGTGCCGTACTCTAAAACAGGCCTTGCCAGGGAGCGGACTGCCGCGGCTGGAAGAGGGATCCCGTGTTTTGTGTATCGTGGGTGCCCCGATGCTTATCGGGCCCCGGTTGGGTTTCGCTCGTGCGAGGCGCACGCACGAAGCCGTCCGAGCCCCGGTCCCCGCACAAAGACACAACCGTCAGCTGGATTGGTGAGTTTCAAGGTCTGTGAAGCCCCGGGCCATCCTTCCTTGCCCCAGCGTCCCAGCCACGGCCGGCTCCGCCCGCGCATGCGTGCCAAAACCGTGCCGCCGGCGCCCCATCCACGCAGCGCCCGTCCACACACACACACACACACACACACACACACACACACACACACACACACACACACACACACTCTGTTTCCGTGTGTTGTCCAACACACACACTGCCTCTCTGCCTAGCGCTATCACCCACACCAGACGTGCCCGGCGTGGCGACGCGACGCGTTTGCGCCGCTGCTCGCTGCCCACCGCTCATGCCCCCCCCCAGGTCCGTTCGAAGTCGACCCGCCAGCCTACCGCGCACGCCCTAGCTACCCGCGGGCCCCATGGACTCGCCTGAACTCGCGCAGTGCCTGCCGCCGTCGCCCCGGGCGCGCGTCCACCCCCTCCCCCGACCTGAGTTCGCCAGCTGTATGCAGCTTGGGCGGCAGCCCCCCACAGTCTTGTCGCAAACCCCGCATACTGACATGCGGTATACACACACGCACAAACGGACATACCGTAGATTGCCCCTGAGACGCGTACAGTGACGCGCGCGCTATCCCGTCTGACCTGCTTTCCATGCAATGCTGTGACTTTGCAATCGTCAAAAGCTCGCTGCTCCGTACCCTGTACTCCCTGCTACCAACGTACTACCTCTTTTTATCCTCTAAAGCTGCACCCACAATCAATAGTAATGTACATGCGCCGCGGTTTCAATCATAGGCAGCGCGGCATCACTTGTGCACCCAGGACGCACTCACGCACGCAACACAGGCTCCACAGACGCACACGCAGCTTCACACGCCAATGCGTCTGCCTATCACCGACTCGCAAATTGTCACGAAAATAGCGTTGCGGCCAAGCCGCGCGACCGGGCAATGGATGCGCCGTGCCTTGTCGCACAGGGCATCCCCCATTCGATCTCGCGCCAGATCGAGGAGAACGAGGGCCGCTCAAGCACGCGCATCCTGGAGGACACATTCGAGGCGTTCGTGGGATCCAGCTCTGACTTGAGGAAAGCACCAGCAATCCAGCATTGAACACTGCGCGCCGCCGACTGCGTGGCCCGCAGCTTCGTCCCCAGCGCTGCGTCGCAAGCCCTAGACCTGTTAGCAGCCACGCTGTGTATATGCTGCCAAGACCCCAGTGAACACCCCAAGCCCATTCCGCCCCGGATTAGCTTGGACTGGTATCGCCCCGCCCCACACACCCCACGCCCCCTTCCTCCTGTGGCGGGCTGCGGCTGTGGCGGACCGCACCCGCCGCGCAGACCTCGCCACGCCACGCCGCGCCGTGACGCAGAAGCCCCCCTGGATCCTGGATCTAGACCACGTCCTGCTCGTGCTCCGGATCCGAATCCGGGTCGTTGGGATCGTAGTTGTAAGCGTTGGGCCCCATGTTGATCGACACGCTGAATCCGTTGCTGATTGAGCCGTTGCTGCTGCTGCTACTGCCGCTGTGCGTGCCGTTGCCCGCGGCGGCGCCCGCCGCGCCGCCGCCGGCGGCGGCCGCGGCGGCCGCTGCTGCGGCGGCCTGCTGCTGCTTCTTCACGTAGGTGCGCTCGTAGTAGCGCGTGAGGTTGCGGTCGTGCGCGAGCGATTGCGAGGGTGACCTGTGCATGATGTCATTGATGTGTTGACACAGGTTGTGGGCGGGTGGCACAAGGGGGGTGACACGTTGCACGCTTTGTGTCTTGGCATAGGCATGCATCGACAGGCCCGCACTAGTGGCAGGGCGTGTGTGTTTTGCTGTACGTTTCCTGAGATAGCTCCGTGTCCTTCCGTTCCTTTCCGACGCGCACATGCACAGGCACGGGCGCGGGCTCGCAGCCATCCCTTCCGAGCATGCCCGCGCGCCCTTTCCCCTCCCCCTCCCTTCGCCACCCCTGCCGCACTTCGCTGACCAGTGACCACCCTTGCAATACCCCCCTGCCCCCTTCCCCCTCGCCCCTCGCCCTTCGCCACTTGCCCCGTCCCTCTCCCCCCCTTTCCACCGCGCATCGCCCCACCCCTCGCCCCACCCTGCACTCGCTCCCCGCCCGCCCCCCCCCCCCGGCCCCGCACCTGAAGTAGCTGTAGGGCGTGTAGCGCAGGAAGTTGGACACGCGCGAGGTGTAGATGTCGGCGTACTTCTCGATCTGCCGGTTCAGCTGCGACTTGTCGTTCAGGCCCGCGCGGGACAGGTAGCCCCACCTGGCGGAGCGGGGGAGCGGGGGAGCGGGGGAGCGGGGGGTTGCCAGGATAGTTGTTGGGAAAGCACCGTTTATATTGTTCCGTAAGGCGGCACCCCTCGCCCCTCGCCACCGCCTGTCCCTGGGCTAACGGCCCGCTGGCCCCCCCGAACAGCCACCCCGCCACCCTCTCGCCCCCCTCCCGGCCCCTCCCCTCCCCGCCGCACCGCTTGTTGAAGTGCTCGCCGTCTCGCTCCAGCGCGGGGCCGATGCGGTCGTCCAGGTGCTCCATCACCATCAGCAGCTGCAGCGCGTGCGGCGCGTGTGTGGGGCGTGTGTGTGTGTTGCAGAGCGATGCGGTTTGAGGTGTGCGGCAAAGGTGGCGGGGGAGGGCGCAAGGAGGATTCGTGCACAGCAGCACACAGAACACGGGGTGTCGCCCCAGCAGCAATGCCAGTGGCCGCCGTTGCAACAGGCGCGCCTGCGGCCAAGCCAGCCCCACTCTTGGCCACCTGGCCCCCCGGCCGCCCGGCCCCACCTGCGCCAGCGTCTCGTTGATGCCCTCCTCGTCCTCAAAGGAGGCGTTGGCGGTGTGCCCGTGCACCCAGCGCTGCGGGGTGGGTGGGATGAGCGTGTGTGTTGAGGAGCGGGGGTTGCCAAGATCGTAAGAGAAGCGTAGCAGGGGGACGGGGCGGGGCAGGGCTTGCGGCTAGTGTCAGGCAAGCGTTGCCGTCTGTGGCACTGCAGACACATGCGTTGCCGTGCGTGTGCGTGTCACTGTCGCTGTCACCCCCAGCAAACCCACTCGACGCCGTGGCACGCACCCCCCACCCCCCGCACACCCTGCCACGCACCTGGCGGCTGAGCCGCAGCTGGTTGAACACGTCGCCGATCAGCTCCTTCTTCATCATCAGCTCCTGCGTGTGCGTAAGCATTTGTTAGCGTAAGCGTGTGTGTGCGTGCGTGCGTATGTTGGCAAACGAAGCCCGCGCCCGCCCCTGGTGCCGCTGCGAACCCCGACCTCAAGCAGCCAGCTCCCGCGCATTCTCCCACCCTCTCCGGCCCCGCCCCCTCCACCCCCTCACCCCACCCGCCCCCCGCCACACCTTGAGCGCGTCCCGGTGCGGCCGCCCGCGCGCCAGGGCGTCAATCTCCAGCTCCAGCTCCCGGATGACCAGCGCCGTGCGCCACCTGCCGGCACCCGGCAAGATGCGTGTGCGCGTGTTGGAAAGACCAAACGGAACAAAGCCCGCGTGCACGTGTGTGCATGCATGGCACGTGCTGCCACCCTGGTGTGAACGCCCCTGTCGCGCCCCCCACCCACCCCCACACGCCCCCCACCCCCACCCCAAACCCCACCCCACACACCAACCGCCCGCCCACCTGAAGTTGATCTTGGCCAGCGCGGCGTCTGTGTAGATGTGGTCGCCCACATACAGCAGGTCGTCGCCCTCCACACCCAGGGCCTTCTCAACCATGCGCGCGCTGAGGGGGAGGGGTGGTGGTGGGAGGTTGGGGGTTGGGGGTGGGTGGGTTGGGGGGGTTCCCAGCATGGGGGTTGCAAACATGGTACATAGAAGTGTGGTGGCGTAGGGGGGTTTCCATGCATGAGGCATCAAGACGACGTTAAGATGATGTTGACAGGGGGGAGGGTGTGTTGTTGGGGGCGGCGGGCGGGAGCGGCAGGGGCCGGGCGGGCGGGGGGAAGCGGATATGAGGGCGGAGGTTTACAAAGGGGGGTTGCAAAGATTGTACATGGAGGTATCCGTCCATAGGGGGGAGGGCACCCCGGCCGCCGCACCTGCCGCCGCAGTACAGCCCGCCCTTGCACGCGCCCAGCACCGGCCGCATCAGCCCGTCGGGCGTCACCACCTGCGGAGCGGGGAGGCGAGGGCATGGGAGGGGTGGGCAAGGGGTTCCAATCGTGATTAGTGATGGAGGGGGGTTGTAAACACCAGCCCAATCTAAACCAAAGGAAACTAGACAAGGGACAGGCAGGTGCAGTTTGCGGCAACCAGTGCAGACGCGCCGGCTCCAGTCCGGCTACGCCTTCACGTCCTAACTAATGATGAATGTCACACCCCATCCACACGCCCCCGGTCTAGATAGTTTGGTTTAGCTTGGGCTGGTATTCACACTCCCTTCCACCCTCTTCCACCCCCCACCCCCACCCCCCACCCCCACCTCGTACAGCGACATGTTGTAGTTGAAGAAGTCGGGCTTGCGCGCCATGACGATGACCATGTCAAACAGGTCGCGCCAGCGCATGCCGCTGGGCAGGAAGGGGTCGTACGCGAAAGACATCATCTGGGGTGGGGGGTCGGGGGTGAGGGGACACGGGGGGTTGCAAAGATGGTACAAAGAAGTGTAGTGGCGTAGACAGCAGGCGTGGAGGCGTCCGTACCGATGACCGTCGGTGCTTCCTCTTGTCTGGCGCCAGAGCCCGCCGCGGTGTCCCTCTTGGTGTTGGCTATATCTAAATCTACTTGGTATAAAACGCAGTGAGAAAGTAGTAGGCGCGTGTGCGCGTAGGCAGCAGTCTTTGTTGTTTGTTGTGTGTCCGAAAGTCTCGTGCTTGTGCCGCGAACGTTTGAGGCTGCACGCCTTTCCTAAACCCGGGAGGACTCACCTACGCGCACAGGCGCGCAGACGCCACGCAGGGACCGGCCGCACATGCAAAGCAATGCGAGGAAGCAGGCGCGGTTAGGCGTGGCGCGCATAGGAACAAAGACCCCATACAACACCCCATGCATAGTGCTCCTAATAGTATGGCTAATAAAGCAGGTTAAGGGCGGGCCGGACGCGGTCGCAGGGTACTGGGGGGGGGGGGGGGACCGGGGGGGGGGGGGGGGGGGGACACGGGGAGGGAGGGGGGCGCGGGTGACAGAGCACGCTGGAGATAAATGAATATGAGTCGGTCACCTGTAGCGTGTGTTAGAGAGCACAAGATAATAAAACCACCAGAGACTGTCGTGCGTGTGTGTCCATCCTCCAGCCCCCCTTTAGCTTGGGATGGTATTCACAACCCCCACCCCAACACCCTCCCAGCCCCCCCCCCCAAGCCTCCCGACGCCCCCCGCCCCACCTTGTTGGTGTACTCGTAGTCGGAGTTGGTGATGAGCAGCAGCTGCTTGCCGCTGTCGCGCTGGTCCAGCAGCGTCTGGGCCATCTCCGGGTCCAGCTCCACATAGCGCTCGGGGGCCTGTCGGGTGGGGTGGGGGGTTGGGTGGGGTCGAGGAGGCAGGGGGTTCCATGCATGATTAATTAAGACGAGAAGATGATGACAGGTTCTTGCAGCAGATCAGTCTTCACAGGGGGCAGGGTGTGGAGGGTGACAAAGGGCGGGGGGAGGGGGGGGGGGGGAGGCGCGCAACTGACCACGCTCCCGCTTCCCCCGTTCCCAATCCCTCCCAAAAAACAGCCACCGCCGCCCAGCCGCCCCCCCCCCCCCACACCCAACACGCACGCACCTGGATGATCTCCGCCTTGAGCTTGCCCTCCACGTGCGTGCGGTACAGCGCCTTGCTGACCATGCCGTACAGGGCCTGGTAGCTGATGTTGCCCGCGCCCACCTGCCCGGGGTTGGGGGTGCGGGGGTGCGGGGGGGGGGGGCTTGCAAAGATGGTACATAGAAGGGTACGGGGGTGCGGGGGGGGGGGGGCAGGGTTTGTGTGCGTGTGTGCGGAACACTTTAACACGAGATAGGTGCTGCGTTCTTTGGCTTGGTTTCGTTTAGGCTTGGTTTCGCTGGAGCTTCCCAATCCACCCACACCCACGCCCACACCCCAGCCACCCACCTGGAACATGCCCAAGTCCAGTCGGTCCACCAGCTGCAGGGGCGGAGGGGGGTTCCATGCATGATTAATTAAGACGAGAAGATGATGACAGGTTCTTGCAGCGGGGCGGGGCAGTTCAGCGCGATGCAGGAGGCGGCGCGAACGGGGTTCCATTCACTTCTAGTTATGACGAAGGGTTGGGAGGCGGCAGGAGGGCCGCGGGAAGGCGGGTCAGGTCGCAGGGGCCGCAGCGGTGAGTAGCGGCGAGTAGCGGGGTGCCTGCGCCTCACGCCTCTCTCGCCACCAAACCGTGGCGTCTTCCCATGCGCCTCCCTGCCCACCCTGCCACAGCCCCCCAGCCCACCCCCGACACGCTCCTCCACCACAGGCCCCTTCACCGCCCTTCGTTAAGGTTGGGCGGGTGTTCCCCGCACCCACTCCACTGGCATGAACTACCCAACCCCACTCTTTGCGAAACAAAAAAGCCATCCCAGCGACATCCCCCCCCCGGTTCGGTTTCTGGAATAAACTACCCCCCACCCATCCACCCCATCCCACACACACACGCACCTGCATGTACATGACCGCCTCACTGACGCTGAAGAGCGTGTTGAGGAACACCCAGCGGCCCTCGTTGCGCAGGTTGACCACCTCGCGGCCGTACAGCTCGCGGATCTCCTGCGGGTGCGCGTGTGGGTGTGGGCGTGCGTGCGTGTGCGGGCGTGGGTGCGTGGGCGTGTGTGGGTGTGCGTGTGGCGTGCGTGTGTGTGGTTAGAGGGCACATAGACAAACACAAAGGCGGTGCTGGTGCTGCTGGCGCCTCACTGCTTCCTGGCCGAACCCACCGCATCCCGCCACATCCCACCCCACCCGCCGCATCTCAGCCCCCAATTCGCTCCAGCCGCAGCCGCAGCCGCAGCCCCGGCGCCCCTCGAACCCCCCCCGCCCCGACCCCCCTCGCCCCCCCCCCCCGCCCCGCCCCAGCCCCAGCCCCGACCCCCGACCCCCGACCCCCGACCCCCGACCCGCCCCAACACCCGCCCCCACCCACCTGCCAGTTGAGCATGCGCGTGCCGTGCATGGCGCGCTTCACCAGGCTGCGAGGGGGCACAGGGGCGGAGGGGGCGGAGGGGCGTTTGGGTGCTGAGATGGTAAGAGAAGGGGCGGGGAGAGATGGCATTGCAGTGGGGGCAGGTGGGGCAGGGGATGAGGGCGAGTACCAGCCCAAGCTAGCCTGTCGAGCGCAAGGTGTCAGGTCGCGGACACGCCACGCAGGCCGCACTCCGGCCGCCGCCCCGCAACGCCACCGCGAACGACAGTGAGCTGCGACGGCCCGTCCGCCAGCCCTCCTTCCGCCCTCCTTCCGCCCTCCGTCCGCCCGCCCCTCCCCGCACCCCTCCCCGCACCCCTCCCCGCACCCCGCACTGCCACCCCAACCCACCTCCCCGCACCCCGCACCGCCACCCCACCTCCCCCCACCACCCCACCCTGCCAGCAGCGCCACTCACCCGAACCTGTCCACCACACACGCACACACACACACACACACACACACACACACACACACACACACACACACACACACACACACACACACCACCACCACCACCACCGCCAGCACGCAGCCGGCACTCACCCGAACCTGTCCACCACACACACACACACACACACACACACACACACACACACACACACACACACACACACACACCACCACACCCTCACCACCAGCCGGCACTCACCCGAACCTGTCCACCTTGATCAGGTTGCCGAACTCCTTGTCCATGATGAGGCCGCGGATGACCAGGTCCGGGTCGAAGCGCAGGCCTGGGGTGTCACACCGCACACACACACACACATATCACACAGGGACGCACAAGGACATACGCACAGCGGGGGGACGAGTGGGTAGCAGTCCCCACCAGTCCCCGCGCCACCAACCCGCCCGCCCGCACGCCCGGTGATCGGCACCGCGGTGATCGGCATCGCCCGGGTGCGCTCCTGCCCCTCCCCACCCCCTGTATTCAACACCGCCGCACCCAACCCGTCATGCCTGGACGCGACCCCCTCCCTCCTCCCCGCTCCCTGCCCAGGCCCGGGGGCCTCCACCCTCGCAAACCCCCCTGCGCTCCGTCCACTTAGAGGCTTGGGTGATGGCACCCCCTCCCCTCCCGCCGTCCCCCTTCTCCCCTCCCCCCTACCTCTCCCCTCCCCTCCCCGCTACCTCTCCCCTCCCCTCCCCCCTATCTCTCCCCTTCCCCCGCCCCGCTGCCCCACCGTCCACGGGCACGCCCTGCTGCCGCAGCGTCTCCAGCCCGTACTCGTAGGCGCGGCCCTCCCAGGCGTTCACGTCGTAGTGGATCAGCGTGTAGTCCTGGGGGTTTGCAAAGATGGTGCATGGAAGTGTAGCAGGGGGGGAGTGGGTGGAGGGGGAGTGGGTGGAGGGGGAGTGGGTATGGGGGGCAGGGCGTGTGAGGATACCAGCCCAAGCTAAACCAGTGATGGGTCTGGCTGACGGACGAGGCCTGACACACACCCCAACCCCGCCCATCTTCGCCCCGGCTCGTACCCCCGTCACCCCCGCGCGCAACCCCCACCCCGGCTCGCATCCCCCACCCCTGCGCCCGCCCCGGTCTCACCATGTCATAGCCTGTGCGCGTGCGCATGTGCGTGTGAACGTGCGTCCGAAGAAGCCGAGGTACAGGCGCAGAGGAGCACAGGGGAGAAGGTGGGGGCAACAGGAGGGGCAGCGCGGCGTCAGTGGCACGCTGGCACGGTGGTGGATGTGGGGACATGCCGCGTGGGGCCGCCCTCTCTGCCCCCCGGACCCCTAACCGCCCGTCTCCAGCCCACCTCCAGGGCGCCCTCCGGAACCCGGCGCGCCCTCCAAACCCGCGCCCCGTCCAAGCCTTTGACGTGCCGAGTCAGCAGTGGCGCCACCAGCCCGCCCTTTCCACCCTCCCGCACCCACCCATTGCACGCTCACCCGCACTACACCAACGCCCACATGCCCACGCGCTCACGGCACCCCCTCTCGCGCCCCCACACGCCCCCACCTATGGCCTTGATGCTCCGCAGGTTGAGTGTGCGGCTGCAGTAGATGGCTCGCTGCGGGTTGCCGTCCGGGAAGGACTCTGGCACGTCCAGCACATCCAGCACCGACTGGTGTGTGTGTGTGTGTGTGGGACGGGGCGTGGGGGCGTGGGCGAGGGGGGGGGCGGGTAAGTCCACTCCAGTTCCCAAATCAACCATTGGCGACCCAAAACCCATGGGCGGGGGCGCGTGCGCATGCACAAGCACATCGGAGGTACCGGCGGAGGGAGGCGAGGGAAGCAGGGCAGGGAGGGCGGGTGGGGGGCCAGGGCCGTGCCAGGCGGCCCGACCCATGCAGGCGGTGCATCCTGTATTCCACCTGCTTTCCCAACCATCCTTCCAACACTGCCTCTCCCCCGCCTGTCCCTTGTCTAGTTAGGTAGGGTTAGCTTGGCCTGGCATTCACAACCCCCACCCCTTCTCCATCCTCCCTCCCCCTACACACACCCGCACCCTTGCACACATCCCACTCGCCCGCACCGCACCTGCGTGGCCGCCTTGAGCTTGGCCAGCGGCAGGTCGTAGATGTCGTCCAGCTGCTGCATTCCGAACACGTTGATCACGCCCACCTGCAGCGGGGTGAGGAGGGTGAGGCGGGTGAGGCGGGTGAGGCGGGGGGGGGGGGAGGGGGAGGGGGAGGCAGGGGGAGGCAGGGGGAGGCAGGGGGAGGCAGGGGGAGGCAGGGGGAGGGAGGGAGGGGTGGGCGGGTGGGTGGGTGGGTGGCGAGGGGGCTGGCGGTGCACGCCGTGACGTGCGGCGGGCGGCCGCGAGTGCGCAAGCCCGTCCACCCCAAGCACCAATACGCACGACGCGTGGAGCGTTGCTGCGGCCCCTTATGGGCCGGGGGCCTCTGCCTCGCCTGCACCGCGTCCCTATCCCCCCAACCTCCCCATCGCATCGCCCTTCTGTGCGGCCCGCACCTCCGCCACAACCCCTCCCCCGCTCCTTCCCGCCCCCTCACACGCACCCTCCCACACACACACACCCACACCCGCCCGCACCCGCGCCGCCGCACCTTGCCCTTCCTCAGGCTGTCCACCTACCCACCCACACCCGCCCGCACCCGCGCCGCCGCACCTTGCCCTTCCTCAGGCTGTCCACCTACCCACCCACACCCGCCCGCCCCGCCGCGCCGCCGCACCTTGCCCTTCCTCAGGCTGTCCACCCACCCACTCACACCCGCCCGCCCCGCCGCCGCACCTTGCCCTTCCGCAGGCTGTCCACCAGGTGCAGGTGCAGGTTGCCCTCCGTGCTCTCGCCCAGGAAGTCGATCTGCCGGTCGCGTGAAGTGGGGCGTGAAGGGGGGCACAGGCGCTGGGTCAAGGGTGCTGGCGGTTGTGGTATGCTGCTGCCACCACACACACACACGGTGTGAGTGGTGGCGCCGACGCGGAGCTCGGTAACCGGCGTAGGTACTGGTACGTAACTGCGCGCATTTGGCGGCTGCTTTGTCCGTCCTGCTGTTGCTGTCATTAACACACGGTGCAGTGGCCGGGCGCCCTGGGCACCACACCGCATGCGGGGTGCGGCCAGCCGGCCAGCGGGCGGCGTGGCCCACCGCGCTGAGCCAACCAGCCCAGCCCAGCCCAGCCCAGCCCAGCCCAGCCCAGCCCAGCTAAACCAAGGCAGGTGGGCCCAGCCACCCCTGGGGCAAGCTATAGGCGGCTGAGGGGCTGGGGCTGGGGCATGGCCGGCATGCGCAGGCGGCGGCTGGAGGGCGCAGGCGGCGGCTGGAGGTGTGGGGACCGGTTCGCCGTGCCGTGTCGCAGTGCCGCGTCTTGTCTGCCTGTACCCTGGCCCCTGGCCCCTGGCCCCTCGCCCCCGGACACAGGGCCTTGGCTGGAACAAAACGGCGGGCCCCGTGCCGCCTTACCGCATATCCCCCGCCACTGCCCGCACTCCGGCATGCAGTAACACATGGCCCGAGCCAAGCACACCGCGCCACGCCCCATCGCAGGCGCCCAGGGGGCGTCGGCTCCACGCCACGCCCCCTGGGCCCCACCCCAACCCCCATCGCCTCTCGTCGTTGTCCAGCGTGTTGATGGCAGCCGTGTCGAAGCCGCAGCGGCGCAGCACGTACCCCGCCCCGGACCCCCCGCGCCCCCCAGCACACCCGCCACACGCTCCGCACCAGAGCCCCACCGGGGCCGGTCGGGGCTGTGCGTTCCCCAGCCTTGGGCGTGAGCGCTTGGCCGCGCGAGCGTGGTGCATATTTGCATTCAAGTGACCGGAGAGGAACCTGCACCTGCCCAAACCCAGCACCCCACCCACCCAGCGCTGTGCCATACTGACTCTGCTCAGCCCCTGGGCACGCAGCCGGGTCTGGCCTTAGTCCGCCCGCTGCAGCCTTCCCTGCAGCCCTCCTCCCTGGATCCCTCCTCCCTAGATCCCTCCTCCCTACAGGCTACAGCCCTGCCTGCAGCCCTCCTGCCTGCAGCCCCGCCCCTCCGCCTCACCTCCGCCTCATCCTGCTGCACCGCATCCACCAGCCCCGTGCTCGTCGCAAAGGCCTCCTCCAGGACGTTGGCATCGGCGAGCGCGGCGGCAGCCGCGCCGTCCGCGGGGCCCGCCGGCTCGCCGGCCCCCGAAATTCCGCCGGCAGCGCTGGGCGCGCATCGGCACGCCGCTGAGCTCCGAGACTTGATGCCCGAAGACGGCGCTACGCGCACGGGCGCACAGGGCCTCCGCCCCGCCTTAAATGGAGCGCCATGGCAGCCTTGTCGACGGCCGTCTAGAGCGAGCCGCATGCCGCTTTTGACTGTTATGCACAGTAAATATCAAGTGGTATCAGATGGGCGTGTGAAAACAGGAGCTCGCCAAGTCAGTGCACCGTGTTCAGTAAATTCAATTTCACGTTGCGCCAGGTAGGCCGGTCTTGGGGCGTCTAATTTCCCCTTTTGCTGCAGCAATGCGAGCACGCACGTTCTGACAAAGCTGGTGGTAACGCGCAAATTCTGCCCTTGGAAAAACTGGGCATATGCATCCGCACATGCCAATCGCCGATCGCGCCCTCTTCGCCCCCTTGCAAAACCGGTGGGCCAGTCGCATAGAGCTCGCGGTCAATAACCTTGTGAATCATGCCAGCGGGCGGCACATCTGTAGGTTTTAAATACTGGGCACGCCATTTGAGCTCGTTCGTTCATTCGGCGGCTGAGCCACAATTGCAAGCATCCTCATCAAATAACATGGTGGGGAGCGAGGCAATAGGAGCGGCGGGGGCGACACCTCGCGCGCGCGGAACACCGGGGGGGAGTTCGGGGGGCACGGGACGGCGGCACGGACACGCATCCGGGCTTTCCGCCGACCTCCCGGCGACCATATGGCTTCAGATGCTGCTTTCAGTCAATACGCGCATTGAAGGATATACCAGCATCATGCGCGGTGCCACGGCGCGCAGAAGGGCGAGCATCCGAAGTGGGACATGCCAGCAGGACATGTGCGCATGCTGTGGGGTCGTCCTTCCTGCTGCATGTACTAGACGGCACCCATGCAACGCCGCCGGTACCCGTGTGAAACTAACATTATGAGGGGGATGATCTGTCCGTACAAGCCCTACAAACCGGAAGATGATGGGACGCGCGACACAGCTAGAGCGTGACTGAAGGTAGTGTTGGGGCAGCCAGCCGCATCCACAGCAGGGGCCGAGGCCCAGCCCAGCCGGCCCCGAACCAGACTGACACGCTACTCACGCCGCCACTTGTCCCGACACACGAACGCGATCTTGGCTTAGCAAGGGTTTTGGCCATGGGTTTTTGCCTTCGCTGAGAATTTCGGCCTAAAACTGGACCATGGGCGGTGGTCTTGGACGGCTCCGCCGCCGCCACATTGGAAGCAGCAGTTGCGCGCGCTCCAGCTCCAAGTGCGGACAGCTCGCAGAGCTTTACGAACGCGTGCTGCTGCTGTCACTCGTATAGCGCGCTTTCACAAAAGCCTGACATGGCAGCAGCGTGCGGGCCCCTGCTCGGTGCCGGCATCCGTTGCGTGCGTCGTCAGCGCCGCTGCTCCGCACCCACACGACGGCCGCTGCTCCTGATCCTGACCCTGGTGCTCTCGCACGGTGCGCTCGCTGCCGCCTCGTCCACAGCCACACCGGCGCGCGGGAGCGGCGGCGACCAGGACGCGGCTGCTGTCGTGGGTGCGCGGCCAACGCAGCAGACCGCGCTGTTGCTCCTCGGCAGCTCACGGCCCGAGGACGCGCAGGGCGGCCGGTCCACCGCCGGCGTCCACCCATTCACCCCCGGCGTCCACCGCTCCATTTCCGACGGGGGCGATGCGGGGCAACCTCGGGGCTCGGATGGCCACGGCGCAGAAGAGGGCAGAGGCGGGTCTCTCGCGGGCGCTGACAGCAACGGCGGCAGTAGCAGCAGCAGCGGCAGCAGTGCCGCTCGGCGGCTGGCAGAGCCGGGTGGCGCGCAGGGAGGCGGAGGCGAGGGCGGGGGTGGGGGCGGGCAGAGGACCATGCTCGTGAGTCGCACAAGCAGCAGCAGTAGCAGCAGTGGTAATGACGACCCAGGACGCAGCGGCAGTAGCAATGAACAGCGGCTGCTGCTGCCGGCGGCTGCAGCCGCCGCGCCGCTTCCGGAGCCGGGGCCGCGGCCGGCGCAGCAGCGCCAGCAGGTCCCAGGTCCCAAGAAGAGTCATGAAGAGGCGGTTGTAGCAGCAGCAGCGGCTGCTGCAGCTGCAGAGGCGGCACGTGCCATGGTGGTGGTGCCGCCGTATGAGCAGTTCCAGTACGACATCGCCATGAGCACTGGATCCAGGTGAGCGGATCCAGGGCTGCGTGGCGTGTTTGTTCGTGTGTGTTGCGTGTGTAGCGCGTGTGGCGTGTGGGGCCCGTGCGTGTAAGTGTGGTGAGCTGGTGAGGCTGGTCATGTTGTTGGAGAGTTAGTGGGGTGCCGCGTCTGAGGGCTGGGCGGCACGGGGTCCACGCCGCCCCGCTCACGCACCCAACTGCCGCACCCCCGCTGACCCGCCAGTCAACGCCTACCTCACCCGGAGCTTATCCCCCTGATTACCGCCGCCCCTCCTGCCCACCGCCTCCGTCTCAACCGCCTCCGCCCACCACCACCTGCACCGCAGGCAGCAGTACGGCGCCACGTTCGCCACGTGCCTGGTAGGCCTCATGGCCAGCGGCGCCATGCGCCACGCGCGCGGCCTGCACCTGCTGCTGTCCGACGGCGCGCTGCTGGCCCGCCACTCGCTGCTGTACAACCTGGCGCACATGCCCGCCGCCGTACGGCTCAGCCTGTACGACATGGAGGGGGGCTCGCGCTCCATGCGCGCGCGCAACGTATTCTACCAGTGAGCAGCCGGGCTGCTTTTGAGGGGTGGGGTTGCAAGGATGCATGAAAAGCGGGTGGGGGGGGGGGTTGGGATGAGGGGATGTGCTGCGGGGCGCGGGGCGAAGGGGGGGGGAGGATTGTGGTTACCAGCCCAAGCTAAACCGAACGAACTAGACAGGGAACAGCCTAATGCAATAGAGGCTGTGCAGAGCAGGGCTTCGGGGGACTGGGCCGTGGGAGGAGGGGCGCGGGCTGTGACTGTCAGCGGGAGCCGCCAGGCGCTTGACGCACGGGCGGTGCGGGGCCGCCGCCTCTGTACGATCCCGTGACGGTACACGGGCAGGCCGAAAGGCGCTGTTTGCGGCACGGGCCAAATCCCAATTTTGAAGCACGTTACATCAGGGTGTGCGGAGGGTTGTCAGCACATGAGCACATGCAGCCGGCCGTCATTTCTGTGTGGTCACCGTGTTGCTCGCCGTGTCACGGTACGCCCGCCCGGCACGCGTGTTCATTCCCACAGGCTGCTCCTGACCCCTGACCTTCCAGCGCCCCTGGGCCCGCCTGCGCTGCTACCTTCGGCACCTGTGGCCGCAACCCCGGCATCGACGGTGGTTAAGGACCGAACCAGCTCCAGCGCCAAGAACAGCAGCCCAGCCAAGGGGCCGACACCCGCCACCGACCCCGCCCGCGGTCGCAACAGCGGAAGGGGACTGGCGGCCGCGGCGGCGGCGGACGGCGGGAATGCTCCCGCCTCGGAACCCAACCGCGTGCGCGGCCCAGCCAGTGGGATGCCCGGAACTCAGAACCCGGACGTCGCTAACCATGGCGATGACGACCGCGGCGACGCACATGTTGGCGGCGACGACGACGACGACCCGCACCTGAGCCACCTGCCCACGCTGCTGCTGGAGGATGACGTGTGGCCGGTGGACGACTTCCCGCGCAAGGTGGGGTCGGGGCTGTGGGGGCGTGGGGCGTGGAAGCGGCGGGGTTGGGTTGGGTTGGGGTGCACGTCTTTGTGTGTTTGTAGGGGAAGGAGGGAAGGGGGGTGGATTCCGCAGGGGCAGGGGCAGGGGCAGGCAGCCCCGCGCAGCCCTGCACAGGCAGCACACCACCCCCGCGGAGATGGCCTTGCGCCCATTTACCTGCGAGGATAGCGGTAGCAATGCGGAGCCGCCCGGCCTCCTGTCCTCCGCCACGCAGCTCCACGCCGTCGTCGCCCAGGCCGCGCGCCGGACCGGCGGCCGCCCCTTCGCCATCAAGCTCTACCTCAGCACCAGCATCCCCAGCAACCTCAGCCCCGGCCCCGGCAGTAGCAGCAGCAGCAGCAGCAGCAGCGGCAGCAGCAACGCGCGCGGCCTCCGCGGCAGCAAGAAAGCAACCGGCGGCAGCGGCGGCGGCGGCGGCAGCAGCGGCGGCGGCGGCGGCGGCGGCGGCCAGAGCAAGGGCAAAGGCAAGAGCGGCAGCAAGAAATTCGGCACGCTGCCGGAGATCCGGCGGCTGCATGCGTTGGCGTGTAGCCACGTGCAGCCCACCTCCTTCCAGGCCGCGCTGGCGGCGGGCCGCGCGGAGGGCGCGCGGGCGGGGCGACGCAGCGAGTCCGGCGGCGTGGGGCGCGCCGTGATGGTCAGCGTCAACACCTCGATCCCGGACGGCTACCGCATCAAGCCCCGCACCTACAAGTGGGGCCGGGCACGGAGGGGGAGGGGGCTGGGGAGTGGGATGTGAATACCAGCCCAAGCGAAGCCAACTCACTAGGCAAGGGACAGGCAGATGCAATGGGGATTCTGGAATATTGAGCGGGCGAGGGCGCAGGGCTTGTGCGGCGTCGGGCCGGGCTGCCCTTACCCCATCCCAACGGTAGATACCGTAGTAGCCGTCCCCCGCCAACCGCCGCGAACCGCCAATGACGTGGCGCGCTGGCCGCCCCGGCCGCGTTTGGACTACCGGCAGTCCCATGCCCGCGCCTGTGCTGCCGTATTCACGGGATGCCGTACTGACTGCTGCCGTACAGGTGGGGCGCGCAGGGCCTGTACCTCAGCGACGGGCGGCTGAGGCGGCGGCTGGCGGCTTGCTTCCTGCAGTACACCGACCAGAAGTACGAACGGCAGCGGCGGTACAAGGTGCGCTGCATGCGTTAAAAACAAAAAACAGACGGACAACAAAGCCTGCCAAGCACGCGTGCATATGTGTGTGGGGCGCCTCTTGAGCACCTGGGCCAGCAGTGGGGCTGAGGGAGGGCTAAGAGGTGCAGTGTGATCGACTTGAAGTTGGCGAAATGCAGGGCTCAGGGCTAAGAGTGCAGGCGAAGGCGGGGCAAAGCTGGAAGGCGCGGATGAGTTGAGGGCTCGAGGCGGCCGTTGCTCCCTATCTCCCTATTACGGCCGCTCATTCGGCCGAATGCCCAACGCGCCTGCACATGCAGGACTGGCCTCTGAAGATGTGTCTGGGCGAACTGTCGGGCGTCACGGGGCAAAGCGATGACAACACAAACACCACCACCAGCAGCAACAGCAGCAACAGCAGCAGCAGCAGCAGCAGCAGCAGCAGCAGCAGCAGCAGCAGCAGCAGCAGCAGCAGCAGCAGCAGCAGCAGCAGCAGCAGCAGCAGCAGCAGCAGCAGCAGCAGCAGCAGCAGCCGCAGTGGCAGTAGCGGCGCCGGCCGGCACCTCACCGGCAAGCGCGGCCGCGGGCACAGCAGCAGCCCAGCGCCCACCGGTGCTCCCTCCACCACCACAGCCGGCAGCAGCACAAACAGCTACAGCCAGGCCCCGCAGCAGCTACAGCCGCGCCAGCTACAGCCGCCCATCCCCCGGATCTCGGTGTTCGACAGCGGCCGCTCGCTGCTGCAGCATGTGGGCGCCGCCTCCAGCCTGTTCGGCGGCGCGGCGGACAACGGGCGCTACCACCGCGCCTGCAGCTTCCCCTTCCTGGAGAAGCTGCCGGCGGAGGACGCGCCCGAGGACTGGTTCTGAGGACGCGTTCTGAGGACTGGACTGGTTCTGAGGATGGGGTGGGGGCGGGGATGGACGACACGCTGGGGTTGCGGCGGAAGGCGCGCCCGAGGACTGGTTCTGAGGACTGGTTGCATTCACACCAGGAATCATTTCTCTGGACTGGTTCTGACGGGGGGCCGCCGGGGCGGGGATGTGCAAGACACGCTTGGGGTGCGGCGGGTTGTGGGTAGCTCCGCACTCCATAGCTGGGAGCGATATGACGCGAGGCCAGGATGACAGGGACAGGGAAGTAGGGGCCGGCAGACTGCTGGCTTGCCGGTCTGGCTTACCGCGTAAGTAAGAAGCTGCAGACGGGCGGGTGTGATGGCGGCAGTCCGTGGACTCCGGGCTGATGTCGGCAGGGGAGGATGTCAGGGCGCGTGGAAGGATGTAACGCGTGTGTTAAACGTGACAAGGATGTGTGTGAAGGGTGTGTGGGCGTCCGTTTTTGTCCAACCGAAAGCAACTAGCCGAGTGAACCCAAAAGAACCAGTCCCGCCAGGGTGTTGCAGGCCACCTGAGAGCAGACACGCGCTGCTCGGGGTATGTGTGTGGCGCACCCAATGTAAGATCACGCTCAAGTATGTGAAGCTGTACGGTTTCCGCATGAGCGTAGCGAATAGTCGGAAACCGAGGTTTCCTACGTTCAGAGTGTGCTGGGGGGCCCCAGGGGTGGGGCGTGTCCGTTGGGTTCGTGCCGAGGCGGTTTGCGGCGGTTCGGGCTCGCCCCTCCCAACCCCACACGAAGACGCTAGTTCTCTGCTTGCAGGTACCCTCTTCCTCCCTTACTGCGGCGGAGCCGCCGCCCACATTGTAACACGATGCAATGTATGGAAACGCAAAGGCACGGTGCAATGCAGCTGTAGAGCCTGGTAGAGCCTGCGCTGCAGAGCCTGCTGCCAACTCAACAGGCTGTAGTGCCGGGCGGGACAGCCAGGTTCGTGGCTGCAGATTTGAAGCATTGCGCCAGCTCCCAGCTGTGCCGCTGTGGAGAGAGCGTCCGTGCCCGCGCGAGGTCCGGCAGGCCGTTTGGAAATCCTGCTTGTGCTTCGTCTGAGGTTTTACAGACGCTTCTCTGCATGTTATCACTCATCCTCGCATCAAAATTGCCCTATGGCGGGCGTGCCACTGGCTTGCATCCGCATCCGCGCTGGCACAGCCGGCCTTCACTCTCCAAGCTCGCTCTGCCGCCTGAGTTCCCGACAGTTCCCGAGTCCCACCAGGGGCCAAGACCCAAACGCCCTGTCATCCTACGAGCCCACACCAATCAACAGACACGCAGCTTACACGCATGCACAGGCACACGCTTTCGAGTGCCATTTCTGGCAGCGCGCTCTGACGCTGATACACTCCTGCCTATGCACATACTCAATACCCCATCCCACACTCCCCCTCCGCGCAGGAGCTCGCCCACAGCGCGGGCCACAACGTGGCGGCCGCAAGGCGTCCCCGCCGCTCCGGTCAACCAAGTCGCCAGCGCCCCGCGGTACCCCCCAGCTCCATGGGGCAGCCCCTCCCGCCGGTTCAGCCGCGCGCGAAGCCGCCGCCGTCCATGCTGCTGCCACCATTCCACGCCAGGCGGCCCGCGCTTGCTCCGCCCGGACCAGCCAGCACACCGCCGCTGCAGCCGCCGCCGCTCCGGCCCAACTCCGCCGCCACCGCCCCGCCACTTTCCTTCCAAGCATGTCCGCTCCACCTCCTCCACCCGCTGAGGCCCTAGCGCGCCACGCGCGCCCGCTCCCGCGCCCAGCGGCTTGGGCCGCACACGCACACGCCGCTGCTGCTTGCAAGTACAGCTACTGCCGCAGCCACTGCCGCAGCCACTGCCGCAGTCACTGCCGCTGCTACTGCCGCTGCTACTGCTTAGTAGACGGGCAGCGACCAGCGGTCGGCCTTGTCGACCTTGTCGAAGCCGGCGCCCGAGGCGTGGATGCCGCAGCTGTCGCCCATGGACAGCTGGTCGTAGCCGTCGTTGCGCTCCTGGTACTCGCCGTAGTTGCGGCGGGCTGGGGAGGGGAGGCGGGGGGAGAGGGGGCGGGGTTAGGGCGATGGTGAGAGGGAAGTGAGCAGGGTAGGCAGGGGGCGGGTAGGAGGGGAGGGCGGGAGGCGGTGCAGAAATGAGGGACGGGAGGGATGGCATGCGGGTGCCGGGTGGCAAGGCACTGGTCCGCCAAGCCAGCTCCCTCCCACGCGGCACAGGCACCACCGGTTTGGCGCCCCGCCTCAACCCCCTGCACTGCTGCTGGTCCAGGCTCCGCTGACCTGCCTTTGAGCCGGCAACCACATCGCCCCCGGGACCACGGGACCCCGCAACCCGCCGCAGAGCTCCATCCCATCAGACCAGACCCGCTCCTGCGCCGCGCGCCCTCGCCCTCGAGCCCGGCTGCCCGGCCGCCCGCCCGCCGACAGCCGCCGCCGCCGCCGCCCAGAGCCCATTACCACCACCGCCGGTACGGCACTGACAGACCAAACCCACGCCCTCGCCCGCCCACCACCCGCCCGCCCACCGCCACCACCGGGCACCGGCACTCACTAAACTTGTTGTCGAAGATGCGGAACCAGGCGTTGTAGCCGCCGCGCACGAAGCACAGGTTCTCGTAGCCGGCGTCCTCCAGCGCCTCCAGCGCGTCAATGGAGTAGGCCTTGCCGTTGGAGCAGCCCACCATGAGCTTGGTGTCCTTCTTGGGGAAGCGCTTCTCGACCTGTGCCCGGTTCGGTTGGAGGTAGGAGGCGGGAGGCGGGAGGGTGGTTAAGGAGGGGTTGTGGTGAAGGTGTGGCGGTGGGTGGGCATGGCAGCGTGTGGGAGGGTGTGCGAGGGGCGCTGGGGTGCCGGCAGGGTGGGTGGTGGGTGGCGGTTGATTGCGGGGCACGTGTGGGGCCGGTTCGGATGCTGGCGAGCGGGAGGTAGCGGGCACCCGCGAAGGCGCATCAGCATGGGCGGGACATGGTCGACCGGAGTTGGGGTGCCCGGATGGGCACCGCGTGGTCGCGTCGACCTGTTGACAGCCACCACGTTTGGTGGTGGCCCGGCCGGCCCGGCCCTGCGCCGCCTCCTGATGCCAAAGCCACAGCACCCCGTTCAACCGCCAACAGCCCCACCTGCTTGACGAAGTCCGGGTTGGGGGTCTTCTTCATCTCGCGCTCCTGGGTCTCGGGGTTGTAGACGCGCTTTAGGTGAACAAAGGGCACGTTCACGCTGCCCTTCACCTTGCCGACCTCGTTGTTCTCCAGCTCCGAGCGCACGTCCAGCCAGGTGTAGCCGCCGTTGGAGAACAGGCACTGCGACCAACGACAACAGCGTGTAGCCCCGTCACACGGCCGGTCGCATCTAAAGCGCGGACCAGGGCTAGCGTCTGAGGTTTCGCGGCTTCCTTCGCCGATCACTAGAGCGGCCAAAACTATACCTCTTAGTGCTGCCCTGGCATGGAAATGAGCAGTTCAGCAAGCGCCTTATCCTTGCAGACAAGCCCCCGCGTAGGCGCACTGCTCTATCCGTCGCCTGGCCCAGCATGATCACGTATCTATACGAAATAGCCTTTGAAGGCTCAGCTAGCACCTGGAGACCCAGACGTGACGACGATGACACGCGAGCACAGAATGCGTTTGCGCCGTGAGTTCGCGCGCCTCCCCAGTAAACCCCCGAGTCCCTTACCCGAGCCTCCTCCACGGTAGCGAGACCCTTCTCAGGGAAGGCCGCCAGGGTCTCCTTGATGAACTCCGGGTCAGGGTACATGTTCACCTTCGCGAAGACAGCGACCTGGCGAGCGGTGCCCACCGGCATACGCACAGGCGCAAAGGAGCGAGAAGCAGGCTTCGAAACAGCCCGGAAAGGGGCGGGGGCGCGCAGGCTCTGCATCTTTGCAAGCTGGTTGAGTAAGTGCCTACTGGGCCCCTTCGTGCTCGGTTATTATAGCACCTAAAGTGCGGAAAAGTACAGGTTATGCGAGTAGGTGGGCTATAAATGGCCGAGTGCCATGCAACTTCTAGACACTCCATGCAGAACCATCCGTTCCTCGAACCGCCGTCGTGCGTTGCCCGCGCACTCGGACGGCCTTGCCGTCCGTGACTGACACGGATGAGTTGGCTGGGTGCTCGCTCGTAAGCCGGGGCGTCTCCCTCATGCCATGGTCTAGGGTCTAGGGACACCGGGTCTAGGGCGGCAGGCACGGCGGCAGGCCGGAGGGCCCTGCGCCGCTCAGGCTGGAACACTCCGCAGGCGTCAAGGGTGCGACTTGGCTGCAGCTTGTGGGCGTCGCCGGGCGTAATTTATCAATATTGGGGTTGCATTCACGGTGCTTTCAGAATGGGCAGCCGTCCATCCATCATCAGCATGCACCGGCTTGAGCAGCAGCAGCAGGACGCAGGACGGCGGCGACGGCGGCGGCGGCGGCGGACGGTGGCGGCGGCGGTAACGCATGGTAGTCTCTGGCGCCGCTGCTGCGGCGGCGGCCGCGCCCACACATGCCCGCTTGGGGCCCCTTCGCCCACCCCGCTGACCCGCAGCAGCGGCAGCAGCGGTGGCAGCAGACCCAGAGACGCTCACGTCGACGGTGTGCGGTCTACTGTTGGGACATGCGGCGGCGGTGGCGGCGGCGGCGGCGGCGGCGACGACGGCGGCATCCGCGTGTCACTCGCGCGGCTGCAGCGACTGTCGCGGCGCCTGTGCCTGCCTGTGCAAAGGACGGCCGCGCTGCAGTCCGGGTGGCACACATTATTTGTGGCAGAGCAGCAGTAGCCTCGTAGATTCGATGGAACAGTGCAAGCGGGGCAAGGTGGCGAAGTCCCGTAGTGTGTAAGAACCTCCCAGACCCAGCAGTAGCCTCGTAGATGCTGTACGGGCGAGGCGGAGCCGGTGCTGGTGCCGATAGCCCACACAGGGGATGCAGCACCCCAAGTAGCTAGTTACACGTGGGGCGGGCGGCCGACTACTCTGCAGGCTGCCGCCAAGGCTGCCGCCCCCGCCCCCACCCCCACCGATGTTGACACCGATTGCGCTTGTACCCCGGCTGCGCCACCAGTATTGGCACAATGACACCGGTGCGGAGGGAGGCGTCGGAGGTACTGCGTCGCCTTTGTTCCGCTGTGTGCTGGCGCGTGGTGCAGGCTTGGACCCAGCTCCCTTGAACCCATCTATCGGTCCCCGCTGTCATCGCTTGGGGGCGGGATGGGACTTCGTCTGCCATTTGAATTGTGCCATGTGTCACCCGATCTTCCCTGCAGGTGTCCCCCTGCCTATACAGGTTTGCACAGACCCCAGAGGCGTACAGACGATTGCACGCTCGTTCACAACGCGCTGGTTACGAACATCAATGCCACTAATGATGAATTGTTATAAAATCTGCGGCAACGCGGATGCATGGCTCCACACTACCGCCACGCAGTTGCATGGTACAACCCAGGATCATTGGATCACCGACCAATCAGTGCCGCGCGTAAAAAAACAACTGCTCCTAGCTAGCTCCCGTCGCAACCCCCATGCAAACATGCCCCTTTGCATTCTAGCCCTCGCTCTGCCCCGCTCTTGCTGCGCTGCGCGCCTCCTCGGCGGCCTCTCTACGCCGGCGCCGGAAGAACGACCTGATCACGTCCGCGCACTCCTCCGCCAGGCAGCCGCCCTCCACCACAATGCTGTTATGGAACGGGTGGGCCGGCACCGCCGGCACCTCATCAGCGGCTGCTGGTGAAGCGCGGTTCCCTGCAGCCGCGGCGCTCGGCGCAGCCATCGAGGTAAAGGCTGCGGGCATGGCGGCAGCCGGTGAGCCTTGGGCCGGCGGCTGCCCGACCACCGCCGCGGCCGCATCAGCGCCGGCCGCAGTCTGCCCGGGCTCGTGCGGTGCCATCGTAAGGCTGCCGTGGCATTGGCAGCTGGGGCTGGTGTGGTGGCATGGGGCTGCTGCTGCAGCGGATAGCCCTGCCCCGTGCGCGCCATCCGAGTAGGCTGAGGCGCCGGATGCCGAACACGCGGCATGCCGCGGGCCATCCGCGGCTTGGACCTGCACCCAAGCCTCCGGCGCCACCTCCAGCTCCGCCTCCGGCTCTGCCGCCGGCGCTGCCGCGGGCTCCACCCCCGCCTCCACTCCCCGCTCCAGTCCCTGGCCTGCCCCCGCGCCCAGTGCATGCGCCAGGTCCGCTCCGTGCCGCTGCCCGGCCGCCTGCCCTGCTGCGTGCCGCTGCGCCCCCGGCCGCCGCGCCGGGAACAGCTGCACCCAGCTGCCGTCAGCGCCCAGCCGCAGCTGCCGCGCGCCGTACACCACCCGCCCAACGCGCGCCTGCGGCGCCGCAGCAGCGTTGAGCTGCACATTGAGTTCGGACAGGCAGGGCCACGACCAGCAGTGTGCGCCGTGCGGCCATCAGCCCCTCCCAGCCCGGACCTGTCTCCCGCTGCGCCTCCAGCTCCCTCCCTCGAGCCCCTCCACAGTCCACACCCACCCACCTGCATCAGCGCGCCGGCGCACATGGGGCACGGCTCCAGGGTGACGTACAGCGTGGTGCCCAGCAGCCGCCAGGCCCGGCTGCGCGCCGCGCCCGCCGCGAGGCACAGCATCTCCGCGTGCGCCAGCGGGCTGCACAGCGTGTGCACGCGGTTGTGCGCGGCCGCCAGGACCGTGGCGCCGTCGGCGGACACCAGCACCGCGCCCACGGGCACCTCGTCCGCCGCGGCGGCGCGCCGCGCCTGCTGCAGCGCCAGGCGCATGAAGTGGTGGTCGGCCTCCGTGAAGGGTGGAGGTGGCGCGGAGGTGGGGGAGGCGGAGGACGAGGTGGAGGGCGAGGGGCCAGGAGAGGGAGAAGAAGGCAACGCCACGGCAGGGGGTTCGTCCAACTCAATGTCGGACTCGTACGAATCGACCGCGCTTTTGGTTGCGTCGCTGGCGGCCTGGTGGGGTTGGCGTGGCTGTGGTGGCGGTTGCTGAGGCGCTTCGCGGGATGCGGACGTGGCGCAGTACCGGACAGCGAGTGAGCCGGGCGACGGGCGCACGTGGCCGCTGGCCCGCTGTTGGTCCACCACTGTGACGTCCCCCGCCTCCTCCTCCAGCGTTTGGGAAGCGGGGCTTCGTTGCATGCTCGCCGCCACCGCAGAATACCCACGTCTGCTCTGAGGCCGCCGCAGCGGCGGCGTGCAGTGTTGGAGGCGGGCTGGTGTAGCTGTGGTGGGAGCCCCCGCCGCGCGGCTTTGGGCAGCGTCAGCGCGGCCGCCTGGAAGCCGAGGGGCCGAGTTCACCGCCCGACCCCATTCTAAGAATGCAGACGTCATCATCGCAACCGCATGATCAGGTCATAGCTGGTCTGGTAGCCAGTAACACGGGCGAAGCGTGTGCAATTTGCGATTCTGGTTTATGCCCGGACGGGAAGCAAGTCGTAAAGGAGCCGGGAAAATTGCTTGACATACACAGAGACATATATGACAGAAGCAATTATCTTTCACACCCAAGCAAGGCTCGGCCGCGAGGTTCATGGGCACGGTGCCCCATTCCACGGTCCGCGAGTGGGGGGCTACACCTTGCGCGGGCGACCCGGATAATCCCTCTTCCGCATTGCGTAAAGAAAGGCTGCCAAAATGGCGACCCAGGTAGGCACCAAGAGCAGCGACGGGCAGGGCAGTGCCGCCAAAACACATGCTGACGGCTTGTGCCCTTCTGTGCTTTCCCCGCATGTATGCCCTACTGTCGTGGACACAACAGTCGGTGCAGACTTTCGGCCGCAAGGTGAGGCGGGTCTTGGGTGCGATGGGCTCCTTGCGGCGGCCGGGCACAACCTCTCTGTGAGCAGCGCTGAACGCTCGCTTTCTGCTTGCTTGTATCATCGCAGAAGACCGCCGTTGCGGTGGCCTACTGCAAGCAGGGCAGCGGCCTCATTAAGCTGAATGGTGAGTGGAGCCGGAGGACTGCTCAATAATGGCCAGGACTGGCGCAGCCGGGCGATACAAGGTCCAGTAGCACCCGTGGGCATGTATCAGCAGCAGCGCAGGCTCTGCTTGGGCGGCGGGCGAGGCTGGGCGGCGGATGCTGCGGCGCAGCGGTCAGCGACTCTGCAGAGCGCTCTAACAGAAGCAATATGAATAATGCAACCGGGCTGGTTCTGGCGGTCCTGGCACGGAAGCGCTGGGCCGGCCATCGCGCTAAGTCGAGCCAGTGCGCCAGCCCTCGCTGCGGAAAAAAGCTGATCAGAAATGCTGCTAGCGTGTTGCACGCTGAAACAGCGTTAGCAATCATGCGATAAGCGCGCTGGGGGAGCAGCTGCAGCTCCTGCACTGGCAGGCTCGCAGAGCTTGAGCGGCGGGGCCACGGCGCTCTGGCGAGCAGCAGTGATTGGGGAGGTGCTGGAGGGGAGGCAGCATCGTCAATGGTGTGGAGGGGGAAACGTGTGGAACGCGCAGGGACCAGTCCGGCAGGGCTGGCGGTGACACGGCACCCCTCGCTGCAGCCGGAGCCACAGCCTCTGGGCCAGACGCACAGTCGCCCGGCGCCGCAGCAGCAAGCAATGGGCGGCCGTGCCACTCGGCGAAGCTCACAGAAAGGGTTTTCTCCCAGTCGAGCTCAGCGGTTGAACGGCAGCCAGCCCGGCGCCAGCCCCAGGCCCTCAGCCCCAGCCCTTCGTGCTCCGTTCCCGCCGCGCTTCGTGCCCTCATGCCGCACCGCACGCGCCCCTGCCCCTCCCCCTCAACTCACCACTCCGGACGGCTACCCCCGTCACAGGCCAGCCCCTGGAGCTGGTGAAGCCCGAGGCTCTGCGCTTCAAGGTGTTTGAGCCCATCCTGGTGATTGGCCGCGCCAAGGTCAAGAACCTGGACATCCGCCTGCGCGTCAAGGGTGGCGGCCACGTGTCGCAGATCTACGGTGGGTGGCGGCCTTGTGGATGGTGGCTTGGAAGGCTTGTGGCGGGGCTGGAGAGGGAATGGCAATGGGCTAGACGCTCACAGGGCGGCGGCGTGCAGCTACTGGGTGCGGGGTGGGGATGGAGTCGCGGTGTTGCAATGCGCGCGTGGAGGCCCTGCGAAAGCATGGAAACGCCACGGAGCACGGACCACGAAACGGTGGACCTGAGCAGCGCCCAGGTCTGGACGGGGAGGCGGCGCTGCTCTCGGCTGGTGGCGCAGGAGCCCGCGCTCTGCAGCAGCACATGGAGGCCGTCTTTTTCGCAGCAGGAGCGGGCGTGGCAGGCTGGGCCCGGCGGCGCGGGCGTAGGCGCAGCAGCTCGGCTGCTGGTGCCAAAGTGCCTCGAACCGGCCGGGTGCCGCCGCATGCAGCAGCCGCGCATGTGTAGCAGCTGCTGTGGAGGATGGAGCGGGAGCCGAGCGCCAGCCGCAAGCGTGGCAGGCGTGGCCAACAACGCCATGTCGCTGCCGCTGCCTGCGGCAGCCGCGCAGCGCGCCTTGGCGAAAGCGCACGCGACGGGCAGGCGGCGGCGCTGCCCCGGTGGCCAGGGCCGTGGAGCACAGCAGCGCGGATCGGGTGGCCTGGGCGCAGCCTCGGCGCGGGACTCGCCTTGCAGCAGCAGGGCCAGCAGCTCTTGGCACGAAGGCTGCAGCTTGCCGGGGACGCCGCAAGCAGTCGTTGCACCCAGGCATGCCAGGAAGCATGCGGAGGCTGCAGTCGCAGCCGCCATGCCTCGCATTTGCGCACTCAGTCACGTGGAAGCCTCACCCACCACGGCTGCTGCGGCCCGGTTCCCGGCTGCCAGGGGCCGCGCAGCCGCCCAGCACATGCAGCACAGCGCTACAGACCACACTCCCCGCCCCGCTTCCTGAACTCGCGCCCCCTGCCTCCCGTCCCCTGAATTCTCCTGAACCTCTCCCCTGTCCGCCGCCCTCCTCCTTGCT
This sequence comes from Chlamydomonas incerta, assembly GCA_016834605.1. NCBI lineage: Eukaryota > Viridiplantae > Chlorophyta > Chlorophyceae > Chlamydomonadales > Chlamydomonadaceae > Chlamydomonas > Chlamydomonas incerta. Next base: position 2,920,702 of record JAEHOC010000003.1, on the reverse strand, counting down.
CCACACAGCTCTGCGCCAGGCCATCGCCAAGGCCGTGGTTGCCTTCTACCAGAAGTACGTGGACGAGCAGAGCAAGCAGCAGATCAAGGACGCGCTCCTGCAGTTCGACAGGACGCTGCTGGTGGCTGACCCCCGCCGCTGCGAGCCCAAGAAGTGGGTGGGGGCGCTCTGGGGGATCCGGGGTGTGTGGGGGGAAGAGGGGCATTGTTGGTCGGGCGCAGCGCGTGGCGAGCTTGGGAAGCGGGTGTTGTGGGTGTGCGTGCGTGCGTGCGTGCGGTGCGAGGGCGGGGTGCCGAGGGCAAGGGGCCTGTGGCGTCGCGGTGGCCTGGGTGTTGGGTTGGGTGCCAGGATGCTAGGAGTGCCGTGTGGGAGCTGCCATGGTTTGGAGTGCGCAGGGTGGGTCTGGGGCCAGCCTGGTGGCAGCGGGGCTGGAGCCGTGCAAGCAACCAAGCAACCGGAAAGTTGCCGGCACAGAACGCGCGCTGGATGGCTCCGAATGCGGGGGCTACTGTGCTTTGGCGGGCTGGCGGGCATGTGGTTGATTTAAATAGTAGGGCCGCAGTGCTACATGCTACGCGACAGTCCGGCGTCTCAGGCCTAGGGGCAGCAGTGCTGAGCAAGGGGCCAGGCCGGCGTCTCCGGCCCTCTAGCTGCTTATGCCAACACAGCGCCACACCGCACGGGTGCACCTTTGGCTGACCGGCCCCTTGCTGCTCGCCCGCTCCATCCCCGACCTCCGCAGGTTCGGTGGTCGCGGTGCCCGCGCCCGGTTCCAGAAGTCGTACCGTTAAGCGGTACGGCCGCATGCCACCTGGCAGCTGCCGCCGCGGGGGGCGTGGGCCCTGGCGGCGCAGCGGCGCGTGGCTCGCCCCGGCTCTTTCCGCAGCCGGGGCGCATTCGGAGGTGTCGTCGTGGGGTTGTCGTGGCTGGCGCCCCGGCCGCCGGGCGTCGATGGCGGCGGCGGCGGCTGGTTGCCAGCGGCGCGCGGGGCGGCGCAGTCGTGGACCCGCTTCGCGGCGGCCGGCGGCTGCGGCGGCGGCGCGCGCGGCCCGCGGGGTGCGGCGGTCGCCGGCGGTTGCCTGAGCCAGTGCGGCGTAGGGCGATGGCCTGGGTCGGCGCGCGTGCTTGGCGAGCCGGCCGGAGAGGGAGAGGTTTAACGCGTCTGGACGTACCGCCGTCTAGTCCAGGTGTAACCCACTGGTGAAAAGAGTGTTGTGTGTCTCGGGCGTGGGTGGGTAGGCGGGCCTAATCAGCGACGCGCCGGGTGTGGGGACAGCCACCTACGAGCAACTGCTAGCGATTGCAGCATCGCTGCGCGCATGCCAGCTACGGCAGCTGTGCGGGGTTGGGGACCGGCCCGTGTGGTGTGGTTCGTGGTGAAGACGTGCAATGGCGGTGACAGCAGACAGCACGCGCGCGCCGGCGGCACAGCCCGGGGCCTCCGTAAGATGACCAGCTTGAACGGACGCATCGTTAGCCGGGTCGGGTGGGCACGCGGCACGTGCGCGACTCCGCGGAGAGGCGTTAACAGGCCTTTGCGCAGCAGACTGCCATCATCAGCAGCAGAAGATCACTGCAGCGACAAGGCACCCGCACAACCCCTCAGCTGTCCTAGCCGGGCGGAGCCGGCGGAGCGTGCCTGGCTGCCCGGTGACTGCACCTCTGCACACAAATCGGTCCGCCGGCCAGGAAGTCAGCGGGTGGATGCCAGCAGCAGACGTTCAGCAGCAGCAGCGCGACACAGACATCCGCCAGCGGCATGTCGGCAGCGACATGCCTCAGCGAAGCCGGGCTCACACAACGTTTGATCACCGCAAAGCGCTCTTTCGAAAACATATACACGACTCGTCGAAACGAGGCCCCGGAAAAAGGCTTCCGCAGAAAGGGCACCGGCGCACGCGACGGAGCGTGGCCTGCCCCCCGTCGTGGCAGGTATCACACTTGAAATTGAATTTTGCTTACGATAGTACGTGAAACGGAGGCGGGAAAAGAAGCGTCGCATTTGCCGTACGAGATCGCTCGGCGGACTTGTTGGTCCATATCTACGGTGAGCGCGATTTGCCTCGCAGCACTGAACTTCACGTAATAGCCGCTTCTAGTCTGTGCCACCCTATTCCCGAGCTCGGCGCTCCCACAACACCCCTTGCACCACTCTCGACACTTCCAAACAGGTGAGCTGGAGCGGCGGTGCCGTCGCTTTGGTCCAGCGGGCTGGGTAGCAGTTGCATGGACAGAATCGTGCGGGGCCATGCGCATGTTTCGCCAGCCGACCGGCATTTGACTTGCATGGCAGTCGTCGGTCGACGCTGTGTGGGCTAGCGCTGATCCCAGTGGATCTCTAAGGCTTTCGCTCACTGTCGATATAATTGAGCTGTGCAGCGGTGTAGGATCTTGTGTCGAGGGCCGAGGGGACTCGATTCCGAAAGCCAGCTTCAGGGGGGCCGTGGCCAGGCATTGTGATCAGCATAATGTTTATGTGAGACACGCAAATCTGCGAAAGCCCGCCAAGAAGCGCGAAATCAAGCTTATTTGGTCCGCCTTCGGCTCCGCTGGAAGGCCATGCCGCCGCGACCGCTTCCGCTGCGTACCGTTTCTGCTAGCGCGGAGCCGGTGCTCACCATACTGCGCCTTCCTCGCTGTCCTTGCGTCTGCTCCCGCAGACCACCACAATGCTGGCCGCGAAGACCTGCCCCGCCCTGCCCGCGCGCGCTGCCCGCGCCAGCGCCCGCGTCGGCCTGCGCCCCGCCTCGGGCGTGTCGTCGCGCCGCGTCGCCGCCAAGGCCATTGAGGACACCAACCTGTTCGTCAACATCCTGGGCAGCGGCCTGGCCGGCGCCGCCGTCGCGGCCGTGACCACCTGTGAGTTTCTTCTGCGACAAGTTCCTGGCAGCAGCCGGGGCGTGCCACACGCATCCCGCGCTGCGCTACTCCGGCGCTCGCTCGCACCCACCCATCCCCGCGCGTGCCCCCCAACCCGAAGCGCCCCCTGCTGCCCCGCCCACGTCTTCTCCTTCTCATCCTGCTTCCATCCCCGCACGCCGACCCTCCCGCAGTCACCTCTGAGAACAAGGACAAGGAGATCGAGCGCATCCAGACGGTGGAGGGCGCGCTGCCCATCGGCGCCGCCATCGCCGCCGACGCCATCGTGCACTCCATCCCCGGCCTCAATGTGCTGTTCAGCCTGCTGCTGGAGCCCGCCGGCGCCGCCGCCGGCGTGGCCTACATGGTGAGCAGCGTGCTGGCACCGGTGGTGCATAGTCGGGGCGAGGCCGTACATCGCGCCCGGGCACGGCGGCAGAGCTGGCGCGGCAGCGCGATGCACCAGCCATGCACCGGCCGGCTCGCCGCCTCGAGACGCGCCAGCCCACAGCCGCTGCGTTCCCACCCTGACGGTCCTCCACCGTGCCGTGACGATCCTTCCCCCGCCCTCCCTGCCCCAGATGACCCTGATCCTGTCCGCGCCCTCGGTGGACCCCAACACCCTGGCGCCCGAGGGCACCGTGCTGAACGCCAAGAAGGCCGCCGACAGCCGCGCCGCCATCCGCGTGCCCTTCACCCGCCTCATCCCCACCGCCATGAAGGTGAGCGACGAGGCTGGGGTGGGTGCCCGCTGCGGCAGGACGCGGTGGGAGTGGGGGAAGCAGCAAGGGCTGAACCGGGTGGGAGATCACGGACAGCCAGGCGACGTCAGGTCAGATCGACACAAGACGCGAGTCCACTTGTCGGACGCGCTGCCGCCGCATTGTTGCGCTCGCGGCTCACGCGTCCCCCTTTGTCGTCGCTGCCTCACCCGTCTCACCCTTCCTCTCCTCCTCCGCCGCCGCCAGGTCGTGGACACCACCAACGACGCCTCGAGCGGCGCCGGCTGGACCATCGGCGAGAACGGGCTGCCCAAGCTGCCCATCAACTCGGTGCTCATCGTGCTGGGCGTGGGCGGTGTCATCCTGGAGGCGGCGGCGCACGCGCCCGTGCTGAGCTTCTTCCTGCCGCGCGTGCTGAGCGTGGCGGCGTGCTACGCCGGCGTCGGCTACTTCCTGGACAAGCGCGAGTAAAGCACTCGGATCTTGAGCAGTAAGAAACTCGCACTTGGAAATTCGGACGGGGTGGAGTCCCGGGATTTTGGTGCTTCGGCGCGTGTTCGGGTGTAACGCTGTTCGTGGCGCTCGTGCGCTCGTGTGCCAGGGCGCTCGCGTGCTGGGCTGGGCTGGGTTTGGGCGCTTCCGCAAGTCGTCTTCAGGCGCTGTGCAACGGTATTGACGTATGCATGCCGTTTGCGCGTGACGCGTGGCAGAGTCGGCGGAAGCGTGAAGGCCAGCACAGCACCGGCTGGGCGCATCTTGGTGGGACAGCACCGGCTGGACGCAGGGCGATGTTCGGGGCGGCAGCTGTGTGACGTGCCCGCGTGTGTGGTTCTGGAGTCGCGTGCTTGCTTGCTGTGCCGAGGTGTGTCGAGCGGAACTGAGACGCGAGCAGTGAGCGAACTGCATTCACGGCTACGGAAGATTCGCACGCACATGCACACGCCAGGGCGACGGGAGATGTGTGATCGGGTTTCCAGATTGGAGCGTGTGCATAGAGCGCCCGGACCTGTTTGGTTAGAGAATTGTTGGGATTGGGTTCGTCTGAGACGGGCGAAGGCTTGACGTGCATGACAGGTGTGTGAGAGATTGGAGCAGCAGTTGGGGATCATTGTTTGCACACTGCTGCGAGCACGGCCGATCCCTCGCTTAGGGACGCCGTCGCGGTTTCCCAAATCCTCGGGAGCTGGAACAATAACATGCGGAAACGGAGGCTGTGCGGATGGATGACTGCGTGTCGGTGCGGAAATTGGCAGGAGCTTGCGGGGCCGTACGCCGGCGCCCAAGCCTCACAAGTGCAGTGACACGTTTATGATCTGGCAGCCTGGTCTGTGTGCTGGATGGGCCGCCATGACGCCAGGCTACGCGCATGGGGCCCTCTTGCTGACCTTCGAATAAGCGACGAGCCGCATACATAGCTAGAGAGGCCGCAATGCAGCTGTTTTAAATGAACTGGGAATGTCATGATATACGGCTTTACGGACACTCGCCTCGTCAACCCTTCATTCTTTGTGTGCGCGCGCCGCATGCCCCCACTGTATGCGCGCGTGGTGCCTCTTGTAAGTCTCTCCTTGCTGCCCATGCGGTCCATGTGACGGGATACTGATGAGCCTGTGAAGCAGTGTGAAATTTCCTCCATATCGCATCCGGTTCGACGGCAAGTAGCCCCCACAGTGGCACGCACCACTGGGGCATGCCACTCTCATACCATGCCCTGGTCCGACCACCACCCCCCACAGTGGCACCCACAGTAGCGGGCGCGTGGCGTGCACGGAGCGTGAGGATTGCGTGTCAGAAAACTCAGGCAGGCAGCCAGTGCGCATCACCGGTACAGTAACCGCGTCGCATAGCCAGGACTCTCGTCCGTATTGTCGCGCAAGCGCTTGCTGGGCCCGAAACTTCATCCGGCACCAATGGGGCATGCCAACTCTCGTCCCATGCTTCAGTATCACCACCCCACAGTAGCACGCCTCAGCACGCCTCCCAGTGTCGGGGTTCGGATCGCGAATTTACCGTGCGCAGTGTGCACTTGGTTGGCTTGCCCCTTCCCCCGAAGGGGGAGGGGCGAAAGCCATTGCGGTCGCATCGAGCTCGCCGGGCGGGCCCTCCCGGTTATACCAGTTAACAAAAGTGCACCTGGCATGCCCCCTGGCCCCAGCCAAAATGCACGGTATTTTTAAGAATTTGTTCACCGTACTTGTGGCGACGCTTAACTTTGCAAAAACGTGTAAAATGGCGACGACACTGGTGTAGCGCACAAGTCTCGCTTCAGCGCTAAATTCCAAGTGCAGTGTATGTTATGCTATTTTTTAAATTTAAAGATCAGGCGCGCGGCGGTAGATGACGGAATTGGAGGCGTCGGAGATTGGAGGCCCTCCGACACGTAAATGCTCGCGCGAAATACAGTGCCCCTCTGATCAAGTCAGCGCACTTCATTGCGCATCATGCTCGCAGCCTGCAGTAGAGCCTCCCGCGAGGTCCCCCGCCCCCACCACGTCTGTGCCCCCCGCCCCCCCCCCCCTCATCCCCACCCCCAGCCCCTGCAACGGGCGCCCCGTGCTGATCAGATCAGCGCTAATACCCTAATCACTGAATGTGAGACCACGGATGTGTCCAGGGGGGACCCCTGGATGTGTCAATGGGTCGGTCTTCCCAGGAAATCGCCAGGGGTGCCCCTGGAAATCGCTGTACAGGAGCCCCCCCCCCCCCGCATCCCCCCTGGCTTGGGCTGGTAGCTGCGCCAAACCCCCTGAGGGACCCCCCCTGAGGGGGAAGGGGCAAGCCGGGGTACTGCGTAGCGGTAGGTGTTAGATTGAGAACCGGGGACCGTGCTGCAGTTTGCTTGGGGGGGGGGGCGCTATGCAGTTCTGCAGGAGGCGCCGCTACGCAGCATTGCAGGTGCGAGGGGGCGTTTTGTGACGATGGGCGGTCGCAGACGGAGCGTCTGGTGCCGTAGACAGCGCTTTGTGCGCAGACACGGTTTGCTATACTTTGTGGGGCTTTGGCGGGCTTACGCTTGGCTTCGACGTGCGAGGTTAGCAGCTGAGACATGGACCTAATGCAATGCCCGTATCTTCCATCTACGCTATAGAAATTTGCCCCAAATCCGCCGAAGGCGGTGAAAAAATCTCGGGGTTTGGGGCCGCGCATCTACGGAGCGTAGACGTTTTGGGCGGATTTGGCGGTATTTTAGAAAGGGAGCGTAGATGGTTTGGGGTTTCGGGGGCGTGCCCCTAGGAAAAGTTTTCAGGGTGTAGGATGGCGCGGGAAGGGTCCTCTACGTTGTGTAGACGCTGGTGATACGGGCACTGTAATGCACGTGTTGGTGGAAGGTGAACGTGTATGGGGGGGGGGTGGCCGGGGTTCGGGGGAGCGGAAGTTACTGATTTTACTGGAACTGGGTGCCGCCGAGTGCTGTGGAGCTGTACGGAGTGCGCATGATTGAGAGCTGGGGGGAGGGTGGTTTCCCTTCGGGCCGGGGAGATGGTCCCTCTTGACTGAGGTGCGGGGCACCCTTGCTTGGCCGGTCTGTCCCTTCAGGGATGGGGGCGGAAGTCCGCCTGTTCCGCACGGTCTTTTCGCATGTGTTTTCGCACGCTTTCCGCCTCGACCCTAGCTTCCGCACGTCGGCGGAAATCTGCGGAAATCCCATGCGGAAATGGTGCGAGCCCCCTCCAAATGTGCCCCAAAACCACCTAACTGGCCCCTTTGTGGCTCCTTCTTGACCTGTCTGGCCAAAATCTGGCCACCATCCCTCTTCCTAAGACACTCTGGGTGGCTATGACTGCTTAAAGAGCTGAATGGGGTGATAGCGCCGCTGGGTTGTGGCGGCATGTCCCCACATGCTTGGCAATTTCCCGGCCCAGAACACCGGTACGCCACTTTCAGGTGCTGAAATGGCCAGTAAGGGGTACTACGAGCGTCCAAACATGCCGCTGAAGCAGAATGAAGGAGAAATGCCGCCGATGGACGGGTCAATGGACAGGCGAAAACCATGCGAAAGGTTTTGGGGCCGGATGCGATATTATTTTCGCCAGCTGTGCGTGCGGAAATCCTGGGGGAATTCCGCACGCATCAGGAGCTCCACCATTCCGCCCCCGCTCCCTGTGTCCCTTCTTTGTAACGTCGCATTCACAACTGCAATCTCGGCTCTTTTGCTAAGCTTCTAGAATACAATATAAGGAAGCAATCGCGCGAACAATCTGCGGTTGCAGTGGAGTATCGCGCAAGAAACAGCATCGTTTAGGTCGGGGGTCCGAAATCGGCAGAGTGATAGGAGGGGTGGAATCGTTGCTCTACGGCTGCTTCCGGTAATTTGCAATTGCCGCGCCAGCAGCCGACCGGGATCGAAGCTGCTCGTCACAGCGTTCTGGGTGGTGTGGTGTAGGGAGCGCTTACTGATGTTTCCCCTTCGCCTACCCTTGCAGGCTCAATGGCAGATTGGCTGGAGAAGCTTAACAGCCTCGGCCTGACCGCTGATGAGAATGGCAAGGCCCGCCACCTCCTCCTCCGCATGTTGCCAGAGGAGCGGCAGGTTTACCTGGCAGATCCGTCGGATGCGGCTGCCGTGGCGGTTCGGGCACTTCTGGCAGGTGCGAGGGTCCTGTGTCCACGCCGTGGATACCTGCTCCTCTGAACGCGCTGTCAGCTGTCAGGGGGGTCGCGTAAGTTCCCTTCAGCAGGACGCCGAGTCGACTCGTCCAAGGTGAGCTGCTGCTGCTGAGTCCTGCTAACCGCTGCTCGTGTGGAAGAAGGAATCTGGAAGGAGAGGGTGTATGAATGGTCTCACGGAAACCTGAGGCATGAGGTCCCCACCGCGTAGCCTCTGACTCTGTCGTCGCCGACCGCACTCAACCACGCCAGCGTGCGAACTCGAGACCGTGAGGTTCCGCATCTCTCCGCCGCGTGTCAGCACTCCTCCCGCCCAACCCCGGGCCCCGTCCCCACACACCAGACCGCAACAAGCAAGTACAGCGGCATGCAGTTTCTAACCTGCATGTGCCCCCGGCCGTTCCCACGTCGTGCAGGCGCGGCGGCGGCGGTGGCGGCAGGCCCTGGCCCAGCGAGCTCGGGAGCTGGCGGTGAGTTGTTGTTGTTGAATGGTTGTTGGTTGCTCTGACAGTTGGGCTGCAGCGCGGGCGGGACTCGCTGGAGTGCATGATAGTCTCTGGGGGGCACGCGCGGGCGGGGCGCAGGGGAACTCGGCGGAAACTCGGCGGAAATTCGATGGAAACTCGGGCGAAACTCAACGCAAACTCGGCCGAAACTTGACGCGAACTCGGCCGAAACTCGACCGAAACCTCCCAGCTACGTGCACACGTTGGGACCAAGACGACATTGGCAGCGTAGTGCACGCGCGTCTCGCGTTTCCACGCGTCGCATTTACACACTCTGACATGCGACTCGTGTCCCCCGCTCCGTGCAGCCTCGGTGGCTGGTCTTGGCGTGGGGAGCGCGGCTGGAGCTGGTGAGTAGGTTATGCATGCTAGCCCAGACTTGACCTGAGCTAAGACGCAGGCTCTGGTGTCCCGCGGCCGTGCAGAACGTACATGTGTGGGCTGTTGTGAAGAGCGCAGTTTAGTACGCTACACCACCTAGCTACATCTGCCGCTGCGGGCACATCTGCTCGACCGATTGCCAAACCGACCGTTTGGGGTAGTAATTGCCTACGACCTTTGTCCGAGCTGCATTCTCAAGGGGTTCCGTTCTACCTCCCTCTACAGGCTCGCTGCCGGCTGCTGCTTGTGAGTACTTCCAATAGGCTGTAAGGTGTGAATCGGCATATTAGTTGTTGTTGGGGGCTGCGGGGCGAAGCGCTGCGCGCATGGGGCATCCATTCAATGGGAGGCGCGACCACCATCCAGGTCCGTGTCCTTTCCACGAAACCTTCCTCAACTAGTTTCAAGCCTAGCGTGGTCTAAGTTCTGACCTATTATTCTTGCGGGAGCGGATGAGCGGGCATGGAGATCACGACAGGAGCCGCTGGGGTCTGGGGTGAGGCCCCGGATGCAGAGCAGGATCGGAAAGGTGTTCGGGACGAGCCTCAACGATGGCTTGGGTCGTTTTGGTCAAAGGAATGTATAGAGAGCCAGGTCACAGGGGATGCGGACCAGGGGAGTTCAAGAGGCTGGCGCCGCCTGGGCTCCTAGTGTCGATAGCAGCGAGCTGCTGCATCCAAGCTCTGTCAGATGCTGCTTATTATCACGTTGCTTCTGGACTTGAAAATAAGATTGGGATCCGGAGGCTGTCGGGACTTATCTGGGTTTGGAGTCATGGGAACATTGGTGCCCGCATCGACTTTACAGCTGTTGTACATTTCGTGCTGCTGTGCTGCCCCATCCAGGCACAAGCCTGGATGCACTGCACAAGGTCACGGAGGATCTGAAGCAGGTCGCTGTGGAGATGAAGCGCAGCAACAGTGCTTCGCAGTCTGCATCGAACATCTCCCTTAGCCGACTTGAGGAGATTCGACAGGCTCTTGGTGTGGAGGTCGCGCCTGAGCCCGATGACCCAACGCTCGATGACCTGTTCAATGCTCCGGCGGGGCCGTATGCAGACTTCATATGGTAAGAGGGCCGTTGCATGGTGTTTTGCCATGTAAACTCGTCTGGGCCAACAGGCAAATCTATTCTAATATCTCGATTTCCACCCGTATGAACTTGTGCGTGCTGCTGTGGCTGCGGCTGTTTCGTTCCAGGGACGACGCGGTCATGGAGGACAGGCAGAGCGCCGACGTAATGGTGGAGATCAAGAAGAAGGTCGGCCCTGTCAGCCTTCAGCCCAGCAGCAGTAGCCACCGGGCCCAGGTGCAGTGGTTCAACGGGCGTGGCATAGCTCTCACACACCGCTTCGGTGAGATGTCGTATTCCATCAAGGGCAAGAACGACGAGGTGCTGGGCGTCACCAGCTTCGGCCAGGCTGCCACGGGTGCCGTGCTGGGCGTCGAGCTTAAGAAGAAGCTGTCACAGCAGGTGTGTTTAATGCGCGGGCTGCTACCATGAGGCTCCCACAAGTATGCGCCAATAATCACCTGGCCCCCATGAATTAACCTTGAGTAGTACAGTTGTAATGCAAGTGGGGCCCGTCTGCTTCTGAACCCCCACTGCCGCTGAATCCACATGTGGCACATACTCGTGTAGCTGCTTAGCTGCATGCCCAGTACGACGGCTCAAATCCCCCTTCATCATCGTCTTGTGCGTCTGGTGCACCATCGGCAGTCAGTGCAGTGCGCCATATGTTTACTGTTAAGCGCATTCATTATCAAGCTGCTGTTTCTATCCTAACTCTGTTCACTGGGCAGTGTTTCTCATTCTTACACCGCTCTCCAGGTGCAAAATAACCCCCTCACCCTTCGCCCTACCCCCCACACAGGGCGTGCGGCAAGCCGAGACCGAGTTCTACCTGTGGCAGAGCAGCTCCCAGTACCCTTTCTGCCAGGTGATGGTGTTGGTGTTGGTGATGGGAGACATACGCACTGGTACTGAATTTATGCCCTCTGTCCTGTATGTACGACAGCAGGCTGGCAACTAGCTAGCTCGGGCCTCGGAGCCATGCATGTCCAACTCTGACCCCCTGCCCAAACTCGACCATACACTGCGCTGCAGGTCATCACGGACATGAAGACAGGCTGCGCTTACTACTTTGAGGGCATTAACTCCAAGGGCCGCCTGGTCCTGCGCGTCCGGGTGTTTGGCAGCATGGGGCCGCTGTACGACTTCATGGCGGGGCTCATTAACGGCCTGCCGTCCGACCTCAATGACCAGCTGCGGTCACGCGCGCCGTCAGGCCTGCCGGTGTCATTTCCGCAGGAGCTCTCAGTGCCGCAGCGCATCAAGCCGCCACAGCATGCACCGCGCGCGGAGCTGGATGCTGGTGTGCCGCCTTTCGCTTCAGCACTGAAGCTTATCTCGGACATGCGCGATGCGGAGGATGACATCGCCAATCTCCGTGACGTGGCCGACTGGCAGAGCTACCGCGCCTGAATGCGCATCACTGGACGCACTGAAGCTACGTTATTCTGCAGGGGCGGGGGGGGCTGGATGGAGTGTGGGGATTTGCAGTGCTGGTATCGTGTGGCTGAGCGATTGCCTGTTGTTCGTTGGCCACACGATCTCATTGGGGGGGGCAGTGCTTGGGGAGCTGGCTTAGCTTAGCAGTGCGTGCGCTTGCAGTGAGACTGGCTCAGGCCAGAGGCGAGGAGCATGTATGGGGGTCATTCGGGGTTCCTCCTTGAGTGAGCGTGCGTGTCTAGTGCGTTTTGGGGGCCCTAGTTCGTCCATGGCTGTCATCCCACATGTAACCTCTATCGCTATGAGCTCTGTCAATGCATCGAGCTACTAGCTCTGCTGTTGCAGCTGTATTTATTTCCATGCTCAGGCCTGCAGCGCGCATCACCCAGCGACGTGCTGAGCTAAGAGGCCCAGGTCGGTTTCGCTGCCTCCACCGCCATAGCCCCATGGCTGCCAGGGCCGCCACCACCAATCTCGCCAACTCTGCCGCTGGCTCCGGCGCCCACGCTCCCACGCAAGGCTGAGTTTCCATCGAATTTCCGCCGAGTTTCCGCCGAGTTCCCCTGCGCCCCGCCCGCGCGTGCCCACCAGCGACTATCATGCACTCCAGCGAGTCCCGCCCGCGCTGCAGCCCAACTGTCAACCGTGTGAAACCGTGTGCGCCCAGAGGCAGCTCATGGAAACCGAGTCAGCCCCATGTGTCTCTCTGAGTTTACACGCAGCTCACACACGGAGCCTCCCCAACGGCGCGCGCACGACTATGCACTCCCACTCGGGCGACGCGCCAACCGGCAGCCTCTGCCGTGCTCCACCGTGCTCAGGCGCAGCTTCCCACATGCGTGCGCGCTCAACTGCCAACTCCCACTCGCGCGCCTGCCGACTAGCGCCAACTGCCCGTGTGCGTCACTATAGTCAGGTAGCTTCCGAGCCGGGCGGCCGTACAACTACCCGCTCCCACTCGCGCAGCTGCCGACTGCCACGCTACCTCCTGTACGGCTGAGAGGGGTTGGGGTGCCGTACACGAGTTAGTTGGGGGTTAGTCGGAGCTGTCCTAGAACCGCCATTATACTATTTTTTGCCCGGTTGTCAGCACTCAGCACCCAGGTCACCTCCTGCCTCACTGCCCCTCGGCGCGCGCCGGCACGGCGCCCACCCGAGGTTCTTCAGTGCCCTGCGGCGCCCGCGTGGCCGCGCCCCGCGGCGCTCCGGCGCATCTGCCATATCTCGCTGCTGGCCCTGGGTTTGCAAGCCACAGCCGGTTCATCAATCGCGGTTCATCAATCGCGGCCCCCATCGCGGCCCCCATCGCTGGAGTCTGGTAGCAGAGGGGAAGGTGGGCGCACGGGAGGGGCTTTTATTGAGGTGACTCCCCGTGCCTGCCTGCCTGCTGCTGAGGCACACCCTTGCATTTGTGTTTTGCAGGAGGCCGCGGCAGTGGAGTGAGGTGGTGCCCTTGCTGGTGGTGACATTGTAACATTACCTTTGAGACGCCGTGTCTTGTGCCTTGACCATTGGAATCAGGATCAGGAATCGAAAGGAATCAGGGGGTCAGGAAGCAGGAAGCAGGGTTGCATACCGTATGGGCTAGCTCAACCTAAAGTGCAACTTGCGGGAGGCTCGCCGCACGCCGCACTTGCAAAGTACACGCGGCACACCTGCTGCTGACGAGGACTCAAGTGCAATTTGCGGGAGGCTTTCATGGCTCCGCAGGGGCTCCGTCAGACGGTGAGACTGTGATGCGTGGCAAACCCGCATGCGCATGCATGCGGCGAGCGCCATGCAGAATAGTGTTTGGCACATGAAATCTTTTTGTCGTCTATTGTGCTATCGGTTATGTCACGTTGGTTGCAGAGACGCCCCGTATAGCGAACGCGGGAGCGGTCGCAAAGAGTTCAATACAAAATGCTTTAGATCACCTGTCTCGTCTACACCTTAAACGTAAACAATGAGCACTTGTATCTATAAAGAGGTGAGGCTCGCTGACGTGAACATTCGGTCGCATGGCGCGATTTCGTGCGCGGACCTTGTGGTTCTATTAATGATATCAGCGAACATGCATGGTCCATCGTGTCATTCGGCAGCACTACCGCTCCAAAGTGCATAGGAGTCCTTACCGACACGCTCAGGCTTGTGCACACTCCGCCGTCTCGCCGCAGTGCCACCCGCCGACGGGCGTCACCCAAAGCGAGGCGGCGTACCTCACGCATGCGCCCCTGCCGCCGGGGACCGCTGCCGCAGCTGCGGCAGCCGCGGCAGCGGCTGCGGAGCACGGCCCTACGGCGGGGCCGCGCGGCAGCGGGGCCGCAGCCGGTGGGTCTGCCGCCGCGCCCACGGTGCAGCAGCCCAATCTTGTGGTGGTGCGGACAAACCGGCTGGAGATCTACCGGGTCAGGTGGGTTTAAGAGCGATGCGGCATGATGTCAATCCAAGAAGGCTGACGAGGCAGCGGCCCCTGGGTGCTGGGCCCTGGGGTGCGGGCAGCCGCCTGGGGGTGCTTGTCGCGTGCCGGCGGCGACGGCGTGCTGCGGTGGGCGTGCTGACTAACTGCTGAGGCAGCGGCGCGGAATGGCGTGGAGCGGCGTGTAGTAGCGTGAAGTGGCGTATGTCGGCTGATGGCGCCCCCCCCCACACACACGGAGCTCCGTTCCGTTCCGTCGCGACCTGCCGCACCGCACGCACAGTCTTTGTTGTCGTTTTCCCTTGTGCTCTCTAACACACGGAGCTCGGCGCGCTCTCACGGACACCGCAGGTGGGCGGGCGCGGGCGCGGGCGAGGGCGAGGGCGATGGCACCGGTGCAGCAGCCGACGCTGGCGCTGGCGCTGGAGCTGGCGGAGCTGGCGGCGGCGGCGCCCGCCTGGAGCTGGTGCACAGTTGCCACCTGCACGGGGCGGTGGAGAGCATGGCTGTGCTCAGCGGCGGCAGCCCGCGGCGCCGAGACGCGCTGCTGCTCACCTTCAGGTGCGTGCGCGTGCGCGTGCGCGTGCGCGTGTGTTAGAGAGCACAAGGAGAAACGACAACAAGAGACCGCGCGTGTGCGTGTATGTGGCGCCGGGACGTGGGCGGGGTCGCGTGTGTGGTGCTTGGTGACGAGACGATGTGTGCAGGTAAGGGCGACCCCGGTGTGCCTTCGTATCTGGTTGCCTGCGTGTGTGGCTCTGCGCAAGGGAAGGGGCGCTGTCGCTGCCGTGCGCAGCTCCCCACGCACGCGGCATGGCCCGCCCCGCTGCCGCCCATCTCCCTACCAACGTGTTCACACACGCACAGTCTGCATGTTTCCTCTCTCATCTTATCTAGCACGTGTGTTCATGTGTCTGCAACACACACATGCGTGTGCTTACCGCTCGCAGGGACGCCAAGCTGTCGGTGCTGGAGTGGGACGTGCGCCACCACACGCTGCGCACCTCCTCCATGCACTTCTTCCAGGGAGGCCCGCCGCCGCCGCCGCCCGGGCCCCCGGGCTCCCAGCCACCTCACCACCAGCACCACCACCACCAACAACAGCAGGGGCAGCCGGGGCAGCAGGGCCAGGGGCAGGGGCACCAGGGCCAGGGGCAGCAGCAGCGCGAGGCGCGCACGGCGGTGCCGCTGCCGCCGCGCGTGGTGGCGGACCCGGCGGGGCGGTGTGCGGCTGTGGCCATGTACTTCTGTCAGCTGGCGCTGGTGCCAGCCATTGAGGTGCGCACGTGTGTGCGTGTGGAGGGTGTGTGTGCGTGCGTAGCAGGGCGGCGGGGCGGCGGGGCAGCGGGGCGGCGGGGCGGTAGGTTGGGGCGGTTGGGTTGACGAGTGTGTCGTGGCGAGCATGGGCGGCCCACCCGTCGGTTTGGGTTGGCAATGGTTGATTTGGAAATCCGAAATGACTACCCCAACCCCAACCCCAACCCCACCCGCCGACCCCACCCGCCGACCCCACGCACGCGCAGGGCGAGGCGCTTGAGGCGCTGAGCGGCTGCGCGGGCGGCGCCGGCAGCGCGGCGGCGGTGGGCAACAGCTACGTGCTCAACCTGCACAAGATGATGGGCATACGCGAGGTGCGGGGGTCAGAGGGAGGGGGGGGGCGGTGGGAGGTGGGGCGGAGGGGCGGAGGGGCGGAGGGGCGGAAGAGCGGAGGGGTGGAGGGGCGGGGTAGTTCTCTCCAATTCCCAAATCAACCATTGCCAACCCAAACGGGGGCGTGGGGCGGGGGCGGAATGGTTTGTGTGCGTGTGTCTTGTGTGTATGCTCTGTGGGGTCTGTGTCGTGTGGAGTGGCGATGGCGGCCAAGAGCCGCTCCCCCCTGCCCACACACACGCACACACGCACGTAGGCCAGCCGTCGACGGCTGCCCCCGCCCGCCCGCCTGCTCTCTCCCCCTCCCCATCTCCCGCCAGGTCCGTGACTGCGTGTTCCTGCACGGCTACACCGAGCCGGTGCTGCTGCTGCTGCACGAGCCCGACCCCACCTGGGCCGGCCGGCTGCGGTGCGCCGGGTCCGGGGCCGGCAGGGGGCGTCGCGGGCGTCGGGGTTTGGGGACGCTGGCACGCGACCTTGATTGAAGCATGGCCGCATCGCCACTCAGCATGAATGCACCCCTCTCCCACCCACCCTCTGCCGTCTACGCTGCTACACTTCTGTGCACCATCTCTGCTACCCTGCCCCACCCACCCTCCCACACCCCGTGCCCACACCCCGTGCCCACACACGCACACGCCCCGCAGCGAGCGCAAGGACACGTGCTGCCTGACCGCCATCTCCATCTCACTGCGCCTCAAGCGCCACACGGTGCTGTGGCGCGCCGCCGGCCTGCCCTACGACGCCTACCGCCTGCTGCCGCTGCCGGCGCGGCCCGCGGCGCTGGTGCTCAGCCCCAGCCTGATCATGCTCACCTCGCAGGTGGGGTGGGGGTGGGGGTGGACGGGTTGGGGGTGGGTGGTTCCCGCTGTTTCCGGCGTGGCCTATTCTATCCGTACTTGCAGGCCCCCCATGGGGTTTGGGTTCAGCTCGGGCTGGTGTGCATACAACACCCCCTTCCCCCTGCACCCCTCCATCCCTGCAACCCCGCTCCCACACGCCGCTCCCCCTCCCGCAACATCATCTTATCATCTTGATTAGTCATATGCTTGGAATCCCCCCAACCCCCCGGGTGTGCCGCGCAGGCCTCCCAGCCCGTGGCCGCCGCGCTCAACAGCACGGCGCTGCCGGGCGAGGTGCCGCCGGCGCTGGTGTTCGACCCGGCGCGCGAGGCGCCGTCCGTCACGGCGGCGCGGGTGGCGGCGGAGTTCGCGCTCAATGTGCACCCGGTGGGGCTTGATGGGTGGGCGACGGCGTGGGTGGGTGGGTGGGAGATTTACGGTAGCCGACCCGAACTCGCGCATGCGTGCGCCCCTACCACCCGCGCCACCACTTGTAACCATTGGGCTGATATCCAGCACCTCCACCACCAGCACCGCCACCACCTCCACCAACATCCTGTCAACATCGTCTTTTCTTAAATAATCATGCATGGAACCCCACCACCACCTCCACCCCTCCCCCCACGCAGGACTGCGCCCCCGCGCTGGGCCGCTCTGCCGCACTTGTGGGCGACCTGGAGGCGGTGGCGGCGGGCGCCGCCGCGGCCTGGCTCAGCCCCACCACTTGCCTGCTGGGTGAGAGGGGGCGGCGGGGCGGGGGAAAATAGCCGTCCGTCTGACGGTGTTTTGAGAATGTGTGGGGGGAGGCCGGCGTGCGTGTGGTTGGGGTAGCCGTCGTGTGGTGCGTGCATGCGGGCGTGTGAATGTTTTCTGGGGTAGTGCAAAGTTTTCTGGGGTGAGTGCAAAATTTCGCACCTCGTATCCTCGTGTCCTCGGCATCCTTACCACCGTTCATCTACACCTGCCCTGCCTGCCCCCCAGGCCTGCACAGCGGCTCGCTTCTGGCGCTGCACCTGCGCCTGGAGCCGCACGTGCCGCCCGAGCAGCGCATCACCGCACTGCGCACCGGCGGCGGCCCCATCGCCACCGCCATGGTGCGGCGGCGCTGGGTGGCGGGGCGGTGGGGAGGGGGGGTGGGGAGGGGGGTGGGGACGGGGGTGGAGGGCAGCGGTGAGGGGGGCACGGTTGGCAGGGGCCAGGGGGCGGGGGAAGGGGCAGCCGGGGGGCGGGGGGAGAGGAAAGCCGGGGGCTGCGGAGGCTGCGTGGGAGCATGGTTGAGTGGCGCTGGATTGCCTGACGCGCGATGATCAGGGGCGGTGTGCATGTGCGTGTGTATGGGTTTTGCATGTGTATGAGTATTCTTTCGCCCTGACCACCGTGCACCCTGATCTGCGCAGGTTGGGCTCACCATGGCCGCGGCGGCGCGCGCGCCCGCCGCCGTGGCTGCGGCGGCCCTGGGCTCCGCCGCCGCCGCCGCCACAGGCAACCTGCCGTACGACCAGTACCGCGGACCCAAGGGCCTCATCTTCCTTGGATCCTGGACGGGCGACTCCGTTCTCATGCAGTTAAAACCGCGTACGGACAACGTGACCGAGGGACCCGCCGCAAAGCGGCAGCGGCGGGCGGGCGCGGGCGATGCTGGGGAGGACGGCGGCGCGGGCGCGGCGCTGACCAACCGCAGTGCGGCGGTGGAGGCGGCGGCGGCGGCGGGCGCTGCGGCCGCCGCCAAGGTGGCGGCGGCGGAGGGCCACGCGGGGCCGCAGCGCTACAACTTGCGGCTGCTGGACTCGCTGCCGTCACTGGGTGAGCCCCCATCGGGTGGCCCGGGGAATCGGGGGGAGGCTGCAGGGGGGCGTGTGCGTGTTTTGGTTTTGGGGGGGAGAGGCTCGCATCGGCATGCATGGTGTTGCATGGTGCTGGCAGGGTTTGCGTTCTGTCCCTTGCGACGCTCAGGCCGTTCGGGCTTACCACCACCGCCGTGGCACGCAGGCCGGGCCCCACACACCCGTGCACATGCCCCCCACACACCGTGCGCATGCACATGCACACGCATTCTTTTCACGCACAGTGGCACACGCACACTACCGCACACACACGCGCCCCCCCCCACACACAGGCCCGGTGCGCGACCTGCTGCACGTGGACACCTCTGTGTCGCCCTACACGGCCGGCGGCGGCACGGGCGGCGCGGGCGGCGGGCCGCTGGGCGCCAGTCGCGGCGGGCCCACCTGCGTCCTGTGTGTGGGCCAGGTGCGTGCGCGCGTGCGCGTGTTTAGCCATTGTGCGTGTGTGCATGTGTGCATGTGTGCATGTGTGCATGTCCTCTCTGGCTAAGCCCCCAGCCGTTTGCTGCGTGCTGCTGCGTACCGCGGTGTACGGCCATGTGCGGCGGCCGGCGTTCGGGAACCCCCCCGAGTCAGCACGGGCGCAGATGCACGTAGCAATGGAATGGACCCCTCGCCCCTCCTCTCCTCTCTAGGATACGCAAACAACCCTCCCCATCGTCTCAAATCGTGACAATTGGTTCTGGAATGATTCACACCCTCGTTCCTCGCCCCTCGCCCCTTGCCCCTCCCCAGGGCCAGACGGGCGCGCTGGTGCTGGCGCGGCAGGGGCTGGTGCCGGACGTGGTGACTGAGGTGGGGCTGGCGGGCATCGCCGGCGTGTTCGCGGTGCGGCACCGCAACCCCGACGACGACGACGAGGAGGAGGAGCAGGAGGAGGGGGAGCAGGAAGGCGTGGAGGAGGGGCAGCAGCAGCAGGCGGAGGAGGAGGCGGAGGCAGGCGTGGAGCAGGAGGCGGAGGCGGAGGCGCTGGGGGCGGCGGAGCCAGATGCGGGCGGCGACGGCAGCGCGGCGGCGGCGGGGGTGAAGGCAGAGGGGAAAGGAGAGGGAGAGGGGGAGGAGGGCGGCGAAGAGGGAGGCAAGCCGCAGGCGGCCGTCAAGCCGGAGCCGGGGGGGCCTGAGGCAGACGCGGTCGAGGGCGCCGCCGCTGGTGCTGCTGCTTCAGCCGTGAAAGAGGAGCCGGCCGACGGCGGCGGTGTCAACGGTGCTGCAGCTGCAGCTACTGCTGGTGCTGGTGCTGGTGCTGCTGGGGCCCGCGGCCCCGGCGTGAAGCGCGGCCGCTCGCCGGAGCCGGTGGGGGCCGGCGCCATCGTGCCGGTGCCGGGGCCGGAGCCGAGCGGCAAGCGGGCGGGTGGGGGCGGGGGCGGGCCGCCGCACCACGCCTTCCTGCTCATAACTATGGGCACGGCGCGGACCATGGTGCTCAAGTGCACGGAGGGGCTGGATGACGTCACCACCAGGTGCGTGCGTGTGCGTGCGCGTGTGCGTATGTAGCTCGGAGCTATGTGCGCTGTGTGTGTTTATGCGTGGGGAATTGTGATGGATGTGTGGGTGTCGGCGTCGTGGTCAGGGGTGACGCTCACACGGACGACTGCCTCTTCCCAACCAAACGCACGCACGCACACGCACACCCACGCAGCCCCGAGTGCGATTACCTGACGGACCAGCCCACCATCGCCGCCGGCAACCTGTTCCACAACGCAGTCATCGTGCAGGTGCGGGTCTGGGGGCTGCGGTGTGGGGTTGCGGTGTGGGGTTGCAGGGGTGGGGTTGCAAGGGTGGCTGGAAACGCGGTCCAGTAGGCCCTGGGGGGAGGAGAGAGCGGAGGTGGGGGCGTGCGTGAAGGGCGTGTGTATGTCTGTGTGTCTGCCGCGGCCCCTGCCGCGCCCCGCCCCACGCTCTGCTCTGCCCCCATGCGCCCTGCCCACCCACGCCGTCACACCGCCCCGCCCCGCCCCGCCCCACCCCCCATGCCCTCCGCAGGCCTGCCCGGGCGGGCTGCGGCTGCTGGAAGGCATGACCCTGGTGCAGGACCTGCCGCTCAGCGAGCTGCAGGTGCGTGTGTGTGCGTGTGTAGAGTGTGCGTGTCATGAATGTTACTAACGGGTATCGTAATTTGTTGCACAGCTAATACGCTTTCGAATATGTTGGCCTGCACCTCGTCACAACCGAACCATCATAACCCGCCGCGGATGGACCCGCCCCCTGCAGGCGCTGGGCGGCGTGGTAGCCGCCAGCCGGCCGGGCACGGCGCCGCCCACCATCACGCGCATGCAGGTCCGGTCCGGTCCGGTCGGGTCGGGCCTGGTGTGGTCTGGTCTGGTGTGCGTGGGGCGGGGTTGGGGTTGGGGGGTCCAAGTTGGGGCCCCCCGTGGGGACCCACCCACCCATCCACCCACCCACCCATCTCCCACACACCCCACGCACACCCACCCGCCCACCCACACACGCACACTCACACGCAGGTGGCCGACCCCTACGTCCTCATCTGCCTCTCCAACGGCACCGCCTGCCTCCTCGAGGCCGACTTGCTGTCCATGACGCTGGGCCTGGTGACCGGCGCCGCCGCCGAGCAGCTGCTGGCCGCGCCCGGCCGCTCGCCCAGCCACCGCATCGCCGCCGCCTGCCTGCAGCAAGACGAGACGGGCTGGATGGCGGCGGGCGCGGGGCTGGGGCGGGGGCGGGCGCCGGGGTCGCAGCAGCAGCGGGGCGGGGGCGGCGCGGAGGAGGCGGAGGCGGAGGCGCCGGGCGCGGAGGGCGAGGACGGGGTGGTGAAGGCGGAGGAGGAGGAGGGGGCCGGGGGCGCAGCTGGGGCCGGGTCCGGCAGTAGCAGTAGCAGCGGCAGCGGCGGCGGCGGGAAGTTTCTGTGGATCTGCCGGCGCTCGGGGCGGCTGGAGTGCTACAGCCTGCCGTCAATGTGGCTGGTGTTCAGCAGTAGCAGCGGCCTGGCGGGCCGGGAGGAGGTGCTACTGCCGGGCCCGGCCGCCATGATGGCCATGGCGGAGCTGTTCGGGGCTGCTACAGCCGAGGAGGAGCCGCCGGCGGCGGCGGCGGCGGCGGCTGGCGGCGGTAGCAAGGGCGGCGCCGGCGGCAGTAGCATGGAGGACCCGGTGGTGGAGATGCGCGTGGATGCGTTCCGGGTGAGTGGGCGTGTGGGCGTGTGCGTGTAGAAGGGGGGAGCCGTCCGTGCGGCCGGTAGCTCGTTCCGAGCCCCATTGCGGGGGGCTGCGACGGCGCCGGAGGCCTCAGCAGACAAGTGCAACGGGTGAGTTGCGAGGTGTCCTAACACCCCTTCCACGGCCCGACCTACTGTATACTCAACCCGTTGGCCGCCTCGCCCCCTCCCCCTTCTAACATACCTAACACCCCTGTCACCCATGGCCCGAGCTGCGTAATCGTTGGTCGGCGCTTCTCACAAACACACTCTCGCGCCCCGCTCCAGGGCGGCTCCGGCGGCGGCGTGCCCGACTGCGAGCGGCCGGTGCTGACGGCGCTGACCGCCTCGGGCTGCCTGCTGGCATACCAGGTGGGGGTGGGGTGGGGGGGGTGCAAGGATGGTACATGGGGGGGTGCAACGTGTGCGGTTGCAAGGACGTGGTTGGGAAGCGGTGCCAGGTGGTTGCGGGGCGCGGACGGCGGACATTGGGAAGTGGGGAGAACCGGCAATGACATCACAAACCGCCCGTCCCCCCAAAACACATCTTCTGGGCAGGCGTACAATCCCCACGGCTTCCACGTCGGCACCGGCGGCAGTAGCGCCACCGCCGGCGGCGGTAGCGGCGGCAGTAGCAGCGGCTCCGGCCTGGCCCTGCGGCGGCTGCCTCTGGACACGCTGTCGCACGAGCCGCCGGCGCCACTGGGCGCGGGCCCGGCCGCCGCGGCAGGCAGCGGCGGCGGCGATGCGGGGTCGGTGGCGCTGGGGCCGCGGCTGATCCGCTTCGACCATATCGCCTACACCGACCCCCTGACACGGGTGTGGTTTGATACATCCTTTGTTTATGTATTATTTAATGCAGCTTGTGAAGCGACTTCCGCGGGCCTTCGTCTCCATGCCTTTGCCTTCACGTTTAGTGCACTCACGCACTCGCGCACACACGCGTACATCCTCCGCCCTTACAACTCTCGCGCTTTGTTCATGTGCCCCCGCACACACTCGCTCGCCCGCACACACACACGCTCGCCCCCGCACACTCACTCGCGCAGGCCCGCGGCACCAGCCACAGCGGCGTGTTCGTGGCTGGGTCGCGGCCACTGTGGCTGGTGGCGGCGCGCGGCGGGCTGGCGGCGCACGCCATGTGGAGCGAGGGGCCGGTGGCGGCACTGACGTCCTTCCACAACATCAACTGCCCGCTGGTGGGGGGGGGTGCGGGGTCGGGGGGGATTCTTTCCAGGGGGCATGGGGGGTGTGTGTAAACACCAGCACAATCTAAACCCAAGCGAAACTAGACAAGGGACAGGCAGGTGCAGAGGGGGTGG
This sequence comes from Chlamydomonas incerta, assembly GCA_016834605.1. Taxonomy (NCBI): domain Eukaryota; kingdom Viridiplantae; phylum Chlorophyta; class Chlorophyceae; order Chlamydomonadales; family Chlamydomonadaceae; genus Chlamydomonas; species Chlamydomonas incerta. The sequence goes on along the minus strand of JAEHOC010000003.1, from coordinate 2,897,905 downwards.
GGGTGAACACCATCCCAAGCTAAATCCAGGGGGAGTGTTAGTCGTCCATGTGATCGGTTGGGGTGGGAGGTTGCAAGCATGGTGATCGGAGGTGTGGCAAGGTAGGTAGCAGGCGCGGCGGGTCGGCGGGGACATTGCGCCCTCTATCAACCACCCGCTCACGCGCCCACACCCGCCCAAACCCGCCCACGCCCACCCGCCCGCACACCCATCATCCCCACACCCGCAGGGCTTCATCACGGCCTGCTCGGCGCGGGGGCAGCTCAAGGTGTGCTGCCTGCCGCCGCACACGCGCCTGGAGGGGGCGTGGGTCACGCGCAGGTGCGCCAGTGTGTGTGGGGGGGGTAGTTTTCTCCAATTCCCAAATCAACCATTGCCAACCCAAAACCCATGTGCGGAGGAGAGCGGTATACTCGTATTCTTGTTGGCGGTCTTCAGTCTCGTTCATCTAGTCGTCGCCGGCATCTTGGGTCGTCGACTCCAGTAGCAAGTAACGCCGTTCGGCGTTTTCGCGTCACCCAGGCTCGCCGCGCGCTCACACCCAGCCCGACCCAGCCTATTGCGCTAATGACACACTATACCCACCTGTAGCCACACACGGAAGGGCCGGGCAGCGTCCACGATAAGCCCGGCAGGAGCATCCAAAGCATCATCGACATGCGGGGCGGGTAGAGGCGAGTAGGGCGTGTGAGCAGACGAAAGAAATCTATCGAAGACCTATCCTATGACCTATCCTATGACTAGAACTGGAAGGGGGGCTGCAAGCATGGTTGGAAGCGCGGCGCAGGGGCGAGCTGGGAGTGGAGGGGTGGGGGTAGTTTTCTCCAATTCCCAAATCATGGGGGGGGGTCTCGGGTGTTGATGTGTTGGGGGTTCGTGATGCGCCGGGACTGCGGTCACGGCTACAGTGACGGCGGGGGCCCGGGTCGTCATGCGTCTCGGCAACACGCTGCTGTCCGCACGCACCTCCTCACGGCGCGTGGTTCTCGCTCCCTCCCGCCCCCAAACCGTTCACACCGTTGACGGCTCGCCCCCTTCTTCTACTTGTTAGCCTTGCGGACCCCCCTCCTGTTCTAAACCTTTTGCAACTCCCCTCCCCCCTTCACTTAACTAATGATGAATGTAACCCCCGCCATCAGGGCGGCGCTCAAGGTGACGCCGCACCGCCTGGCCTGGTTCCGCGAGGCGGGCATCCTGGCGGCCATCACCTCGCGGCCCGCGCCCAGCAGGTGGGGGCGGGGGCCGCATTCATCATTAGTTAAGGAAGTGGTAGACGGGAGGGGTGTGGGGTGTGGGTGTGTGGGATGGGGTGCGTGTGCGTGTGTGCGGGGTACCAAAAACGGTGAAGCATAGAAGGGAGGATGTGCGTGCGGGGTCCACGGGGGGGCCCTTTCGATATCCGAGGGTTGGTATTCTTCGCCCGCCCAACCCACCGGGCTGGGTCGTTGAGTGTTTTCCTTGATCGTCGACCGCCGCGGTGGCCCCCCTGCCACCAGGCCCCGGCCTGCCGAGGAGCCGGGCGGCGACCCCGCCGCCGCTGCCGCCTACGCCGCCGCGGGCGCCGCCGCCGCGGGGCGCAGCAAGGAGGAGGCGTGGGAGCTGCGGCTTCTGGAGCCTAATGCCGGCGGGCGGCTGTGGGTGTCACAGCTGCTGCCGCCGGGTGAGCGCGTGCGCGCGCGCGCGCGCGCGTGTGTGTGTGTGTGTGTGTGTGTGTGTGTGTGTGTGTGTGTGTGTGTGTGTTTTGAGGCACGGCTGCTTAAGGCACGGCGGCTGTACGGTGTGCGCTATGGGCGGTAACTTGGAGCACACAGTGGGGGGGGGGGGGTACCGCGTGTCGCATGGCACCGCGGCCGCAGCGGCTTTCCGCACTCCCACCCTTCCGCACTTCCGCACTTCCTTCGTTCATACACCACAAGTACGCAACCCCTTCTCGACCGCTCGCTCGCCCGCTCGCCTGCCTCCGTCATCTCGTATTGATCTCGCATGGAACCCCCAACCCCTCATCAGAACTACTCGTGTTTGGAGCCAAATGAGCAGGTTGCCACGCCCCACCCCCGCGATGGCTGTTCCCCAAGATTGTCTACCGTCTACCACGTCCTTAATTAATGATGAATGTAACCCCCACTCCCACCCGCAGGCGAGCAGGCGCTGTGCCTGCGCTTCGTGTACCTGCGCAACGCCGCCACCGGCGACACCGACACGCTGCTGGCCGTGGGCACCGGCACGCCGCTGGGTGGGTGCGGGGGAAGGCGCGTGCGGGGGTTGTAAGGCGCGGGGGTGGTGCGGGGCTGGGGATCGCCTTGGACGAATGTGGCCCGCCCAGAGTGTGCACGTACATACCCGCAAGGCACCAAGCGGTCGCATGGACTGCTGACCTCCCGGCCCGTCGCCTTCTTTGTACCACATCCTTGCATCCCCCGACACACGCACACACACGCTCGCGCACAGGCGAGGACTACCCCTGTCTGGGGCGGCTGCTGCTGTACGCCGTGTCGGCCCAGGCGGTGGACCTGGGGCGCGGCAACATGGGCCGCAGGTGAACGCGCGTGTGTGTGTGTGCGTGTGTTTTTAGGGCGGATGGGGCGGGTGGGGCGGGTCGGGCGGGTGGAGTTGGGTGGGCGGCGGGGCCCTGGCTCTTGCAGCTGCGCCGTGTGCAGCGGCGCGGCTGCGGCACTACGGAAAGGCTTCCCGCTCGCACCCGTGTCACCGCCACCACCGCCGCTGCCATCCTGCTCCGCCTCCTCCTCCTCCTGCTCCGCCTCCTCCCCCTCCATGCTCGCAGGTGGAGTGCCACGCTGGTGGCGTCGCGAGACACCGCCTCGGCCGTCACCAGGTGTGTGGTTGGGGTGTGGGTGCGTGGAAGCCTTGGGTGGGTGTGCGTGTGCTTGGAATGGGTAGGGGGCGCGGTAATCACTCACCGCCAGCCACCACGGCACTTGACTATATTTGCAAAATAAAACGTGGTGCGTGCATTGGGGTGGGGTAGGCAGGGGCGCGCGCGAAGCAGTCCTCCTAAGCGCACGGTCTCTCCTCCCAGCCCCGGCCGCGACCCTCGCAGCTAACAACGCATCGGCTGGCTCCGTCTCATTAGGCCTGATTCAACGTGGCCTGGTAACGGGACTTGTCGGTCTTCGCCTGCGCCGCTCTTACGCAAAATCGGGCTGGAACGAACAACCGCCCGCCCGCTTGGTCCCCTTTCCGCTCCCGCACCGCAGCGTGCAGGAGTTCAAGTCGCAGCTGCTGGTCACGTGCGGCAGCCGCGTGGAGATGTACGAGTGGAAGAGCCCCGCAGCAGCCGGATCCGGATCCAGCGGCTCGCTGGACAAGCGCGCCTTCTTCGACCTGCCCTCGCTCGCCACCGGCCTGGTCACCGTCAAGGTGTGTGTGCGTGTGTGTTGTGGGGTGGGGGCGGGGCGGGGGTAGCCGTCAATATATGAGCGGGCAAATGGGCGACGGGGTGGTGGAGAACACCAGCCCAAGCTAAACCAGCTTAACTAGACAGGGGGGCAGGAAATTGGGGCGTGGGGTCGCGCAATCCCCACGACTTCTCTGCCGCAACCCCATGCCAACATCCTCTCGGTGTAAGCAACCATGAATCATCCCTCAAAATTGGGCGACACAAACCGCCCGCGCCCTCACACGCACCCGCCCACGCCCGGCAGGACTACCTGCTGGCGTCGGACGTGCACCAGGGGCTCTACTTCCTGCGCTACTCGGTGAGCTAGGGGGGATCATTCCCGTTCCCAAGTTTTAGTGCCAAGGAAACCCACAGGGGACGGGGTACCACGGGCCTGGCCCAGCCGTCACTGCCACTAGTCCGCGTCGCCGTCGCCAGCCAGGCCCACGTATCAGTGTCCGCATCGTTATCATCGCCGCCCCTGGCCGCTGGCCCCCGCCCCCCCTCGTCTAGTTTAGATTGGTTTAGATTGGGCTGGTGTTCACAACCCCCCCCCCGTCGTCTTAATTAATCATGCATGGAACCCCCCCCCCCGGCCGCTCGCCCGCAGGACGCCAGCCGCGTGCTGGAGTTTATGTCCAAGGACTTTGACGGCCGCGACGTGCTCACCTGCGGCGTGGTCATCGCCGAGCCCAAGCTGCACTTCCTAGCGGCGGACGCGGCGGGCACGCTGCAGATGATGGAGTTCTACGGTGCGCGGCGGCGGCGGCGGCGGGCGCGAGGGGGCGAGGGGGCGGGAAGGAGGGAGGGAGCGAGGGAAGGAGGGAGGGAGGGGATGTTGCTGGTGCACGGGTGTGAGCGCATGGTGTTGGCGGCGGCCACAGGCGTGGTCGTGGACTCGTGGTTGACACCCCTCGCGTCGGCCCACGACCGCATCGAACCGTCAACATGTGTCATCCGTCGCCGGTCCATGGGCTCGGGGCTAGGCTGCAAGTCTGTACGTCTGTACGGCTGCGGATCTAGTCATCACGGGATGCTGTGCCCTTGCCTGTGTGCTGTGCTTTGCAGGCAAGCGCGACACCAACCCCGAGTTCTGGGCGGGCCAGCGGCTGGCGCCCATGGGGCTGCTGCACGTGGCGCGGCGGGTGGGCGTGACCGCCAGCGTGGCGCTGGCCAGCAGGGACGGCCGCAACAGGTGTGTGCGTGGGTGTGTGCGTGTAGCAGAAAACGGAACGAATCCCGCGTGTATGCGTGATGGGGATTTCGAGGTTGTGGATTGCACCGCAGGTTAATTGCTTGTGGGGCTGGCTGGGAGCCGCGCTGGGGCTGGGGGCCACGCGGAGTCGGGCTGCACGATACCGCAAGCATGGTTTGGATGGATGAGCGCGCGCACACCCGGAACGCACACCCGGAACGCCGACACACGTGCACACACGTGCTCGTTGGCACGTGCTTGTGCTTGTGCTCTCTAACAAGCGTGCTCGTCGATGCGCCCGGTCGCAGGCACGCGCTGCTGTGCGGCAGTGCGGAGGGCGGCCTGGCCTTTGTGGCGCCGGTGCCGGACGCGGCGGCGGCGGCGCGGCTGGCGGCCCTGCAGGCGCACATGAGCGCCGCGCTGCCGCACACTGCGGGGCTCAACCCGCGCGCGTTCAGGTACAGGGTGTGCGCGTGTGGTGTTAGAGAGCACAAGGGAAAACGACCATGGATGTGTGTATGATTGACATGATGGCATGATGACACGCGGGTCCCTTTGTTTGCACGAGGTCACAGCAGCCCCCTGACGTCACACACGGCCAGCACTGTGCTTGCTAGGGATGTGCGGCCCCGCCCACCCGCCCCACGCCCGCCGCCATCACCCCGCTTGGTGCGGTGCCTGTGCCCGCCATCGCCGCCACCGGCACACAGGCACCGATTCATCCGCATCCCCAAGGCGCTGGGAGGCGGCGAGTACCACCGCGCGCCGCTGCCGCCGCGCAACAACAGTGAGTCTATCTTCGTGCCCGGCGCCACGCAGGGCCTCGGCCCAATCTCGAGCCCGCCGCCACGGCCACACCCAAAGTCCCGAACCGACGCGCGACTGCAATGTATGGCCCATCCGGTTGCCTGGGCGCGGTCTGGGCACTTTCACAGCACACCCTCGCCGCACAACCTCACCGCGCGCACCCACCTGGCCCTGCCGCACGCAGGCGGCCTGCTGGATGGGCAGCTGCTGTTCGGCTTCCCGCATCTCAGCCGCCAGCAGCAGGCGGAGGCGGCGGAGGCGGTGGGCTGCAGCGTGGCGCAGCTGATGGAGGACCTGCGGGTGAGGAGGGCGTGGCGGCAGCACGCTGCTGGCTGCGGCAGGGCGAGGCCCGCTTAGTCTTGGGGAGTATTGCCCTCATCCAGGACAAATGCGCGGGAGAATCTTGTGTAGCTGCTAACATGCCCGCTCCCGCACCTGTCATGTCCTCGTTCTGCAGGCCATCGCAGCGGCGGCGACGTTCGGGTGAAGCTGTTGGACCGGCGGGTGTCTGAGCGCGTAGGGGCGATGAGACTAGTTGCAGGCGCACCTGAGTTCGGCGTATGCAGGCTGGAGGAGCACGAAGCATATGGCGTTGGGGTGGGGGCGCAGCCGCGTGCGGGCTGGTGCGGGCCGCAGGTTGGCGTTGGGCCGGGCGCGGAGTCGCGTGCGGGCTGGTGCGGGCGCGGAGTCGTGGTGCGTGCCGCAGGTGGAATGGCGAAGGCACAGCGGAGGCACGCCCGCAGCTGCGAAAGTTCTGCGTGTGTTTCTTGAAACATCGGCATGATTTCTTTAAGGAAACATCAAGGGCCCGGCCAGTCCCGCCCGCTTGCCGCTTCTAAGGTGCTTCATCGCGCGCGTAATGATTCATTTGTCGCGCTCTCAGCCCAGCTCTTCATTACCCATTACCATAACTGCCATTACAAACCAATAGCCTGCGATTGAACAACATAACGAAACAGCAGTAAGACAACAACAGAGGCACGAAAGACGGTGAAATGGCCGCTTACGCGCACAACGATGGCGCGCCGGACGTATCCCAGGCTTTCCAGAATACCGTGCTTGTAAAGAACTGGTGAGCTGCGCGCTGCTCCTTTCGTGGGTTCTTCGCAAGTGCGGCATTTCAGTGTTCTCACCGAACTCACCGGATTAACTGGCGGCCGTGTCATATGTAGGTATGAGGATCGCTTCCAAGCGCAAGTGGCGAGCGCGACGGGGCGGACACTAAAAGAGCTGCCCACCCACGAGCGAGTTGTGCACAAGGCGTTGCCTCCCGGCCACCCCGGGCTGTTCCAGACCACGAAGCAGGCAGCGGAGGAGAAGCTCCTAACGACACCACCACCGGTAAGTGGCCGTTATTCGTCGTTGTGTTGCATGGGAGGGGGGCTTCGGGCCTTGGAGGCCGTCAAGTGGGGGCTGTGGACTTAGGGCACGAGTTGCGGCACGGGGCTGTGTGTGGACCTTTCATGAATTGCTCAACTGCCGTGCCCCCAGGCCAAGATTAACAAGCCCAGCATGTACACGGAGGCCAATGTGGCGGAGCGGCTGCAGACGTACGGCCTGTCAGACAGCATCCACTACACCATTGGTGAGCGGCCGGGGGGAGGCGGAGGCCGCCTGCGGTGGTGGTGGTGGTGGTGGTGGTGGTGGAGCATTCGTTCAGGGTGGGGATACGCAAGGAGGATTCAGACAGGGCAGGACGTAACAGACAGGGCTGGCTCAGGTGGAGTGGAAAATGGATGGCGGGGGCCAGCAGAGACATGCCGGAGGGGGATTTTGGACAGGGGTTAGGGATTAATAGGCAGGGCAGTGGGCGATGACAGGGTCAGGCGGAGGGGATGGAGGGCAGGGCCCAGCGAAGGTGGCGGCCCGTCGTTGGGCAGTGGGACGGCAGCACGGCGGCAGCACGGCGGCAGTACCGCGGCAGCGCTGCACTGCCCTGTGGTGTGCTTCACGGCCAGACGCGCCAGGGCGCTCATGCGTCACGTGTCGTATCGCAGCATGGCTGGCTTGGGGGATGGCTGCCGTCATGGGCTGCCGGGTCGGGGCGTGGAGCGGGCTGGCCGGGCAGTGGCCTCCAGACTGGGCCGCCGGCGCAGCACAGCTCTCCAGGCAAAGGGCAAGCAGGCCCAGGGGGGGGGGGGGCACAGCAGCAGGAGCAGCTGCGGGCGTGTCGGGCTGGCCACGCCGGTCCGGCGACCATCACCCGTGCGTGAGGGCGAAGGGTGCAGCCAGGCGGCTGCAGGTGCTGCGCGCACAGCGCCAGGCGGCGTGGCAGCAGACGGCTCAGAGGCACACAGGCCAGAGCTGCAGGCACACATGCAGTGGTCCTGCGCCACGCGTTGTGCGCGGCTCCGGTCAGTGTTGCATGGCCCAATCCCCAACGCCGTCACCACAATCTGCGTCGTGTGTGCGCACAGGCCCCAACGCCGCCGCGGAGGCATCTAGGCCGCCCGTCCACAACCTGACCACCACCAACAAGGAGTTCTACGAGATGAAGCCGGAGGCGGCGCGCGCGGCGGACCCCGACACCTTCCGGGCTTCCGGGCCCTCGCCCTTCGCCAAGACGGGCGTGTGCGCCAAGTCCATCCAGGTGCGTGTGGCTAGGGGCCCCTGCAGGGGAGGGGCTGGCTTCGGAAGGGCGGGGCCCTGGGAGCGGCCTGCAGGTGACGGCCTCAGAAGCCTCGCGGCGGGGTAACCAGATTCGCGGCAACGTTCCAGTGCACAACGTCTATGCGCGCCGGCGAGTATGTCCTGACGGCGCTCGCCCCATTGGCCCCACCCGCAGGGAGAGACCAGCGACCAGACCGGCGCGGCGGGGGGCAAGGGCGCGCGGGGGGAGATCACGCGGCGGCCGGGGGAGAGCGGCAACCCGTACGGCGTCTCCGTTTACGTAGACGAGTACGGCAAGTGGGGTGGCGCCATCCAGGGCATGCCGCTCACGGAGACGCGCGCGCGCATGCAGACCAAGTACTTCCCGTGAGCGCGGCCGCGGCGGGCTGCGGTGTTGTTGGTATTATTTGTTGTTGTGCGGTGCGGTGCTGTGCGATGCTGTGTTTGGTGTGGGATCCCGGTTTGGGGGCGGGCGGGGGGAGGCGCAAGTAGCAAGGCTAAAAGTGGCTCACAAGGCGAGACGACGTAGGGTGTAGTAGGGCAGAGGTGCGTTCATGCGGGGTGGCGGCATTGCAGGATGCTGCATGCTTGTGAGGCGGCGTCCTCGGCGTCGATGAAATGAGTTGGCAGCCAGGAGGCAAAGCAGCAGGACTTTCCGGCAGCATGGAGGACTGGAGGTGAGCCCGCGTGTGTCGGTGCGTGTACGTGTTTGTGCACGGAGCACAATGCGCACTAGACGCGACATGCGCTAGGCTTCGAATGCTCTAGGAATCTAGGATGCGAATGCGCCAGGATGCGAATGCGCATGGTGTCAGAAGACACTCGAGGTACGATGTCAAAGGGTGCGAGGGCACAGGAGCGAGGTGGACGCGCACTTGCGCCAGGCAGTTAAATATGAAGTTGGCGTGACGGGGGAGTGGCGCCGGCAAGCTGTTGAATCATGTACATATGCGCTGTAAGGATTCAGGCCTAGCTCCCACGTTCCATGCCAAGGAGGGCGGTGGTAGTTGGCGGTGGGAAGCCCAGGAGTACCGGTAGCCCCACGAACCGCTGCCGTAGGCGGTAGGCCTCCGCGCACGCGGCACGTCTCATGGCCTCCACCTCCCAGGAGCAGCCCTTTGCAGCCCATGAAGTGCTAAGGCACACGCAACCTGGCTTGCAAACCTTTGTCCTACCTGGTCGGCAGTCTCTGCGGGGGTGCGGCGTGGTCAGCACACGCCACGCCGGATGATGGCGGCGAAAACACTGATTCCGCCATTCCCTTCCTACGTGCAGCCACCGCCTCCGCGCAATACGCCAAATTCTTGCAATAGAAGTCTCCTCGGGCTAGCCCCGTAGTGCGCCTAGTAGACTCCTCGCGAAACATCCTCGCGCGCGCACCCACCGACTGCTGGGCTCTCAGCATAAAAACATCCGCATTCAACGCCAGATATCACTTAAGCTGTGAGTGCTCGCTGTCTCGCTGTGCTGCTGTGGCAGGGGTGCCTGCACAGCGGTCGCTTACAGAAGCTTGGGCTGGCGCGCTTGTGAGGGCTGCGCACGTGTTTCTTCGGATGAGATCAGGGCTTTTTAATGCATCTGTGGCGCTGGCCGGCCACGGCGAGCACGCAGGAAGGCTTTCTTTCGGCGGGGAACCGGGCTGTGCGCTGGTCTGCGCTCTGGTGAAGTCTGGCATTGCTGACGCTTCAACAAACGCTTTTTGCAGGACAGACTGCGCCAAACAGCCAGCTCGTTCTCGGCGCCACGATGGCATCTAGCGGCCCGGTCGTCGATGCGGTCCCTGTGACTGATGGTGGAACTCTTCTGCCTCCACCTGGCCCATCGGAGGTGGCAATCAATGCACAGGCTGCGCTGAACAGCGCGAATGCTGAACCGTCGCATGTTCACCATTTGATCAGCCACGGCGCTGACGTAAATGCTCCTGATAATAATGGCTGGACGCCCCTGCACACGGCAGCGTATCACGGCCAGGAGGAGATTGTGCGCATTCTCTTGGCGGCCAAGGTGCGTTGCGCGCCGCGCAAGGATGATAACGACTCTATGCATGCTGCGGGTGGCTGGTGATACGGGCGGCAGGGCTGGGGTCCGTGGTCGGAGGCGCGGAGCAGGGGCTTCCGCGACGCACGGGGCCGGGGGTGAGTACGGTGCACACAGCCGCGCACCCGGAGCGTCTCGCGCCCCCAACCGCGCGCCCAACGCCGCATCATGGGACCGGGCTCGGTCCTGGGCGTCTCGTTGTGTCTCTGCATGGGGGGCCGGGCGGGCCGGGCCTGCCTGCCGTCCCTCCCTCGTCATTATGGCACACACACCGAAACCGTGTATCCCCTCCATCCCGTGTTATATCGCGATGTCACGCCATTGCCCAGGCCGACGTGAACGCGCGCAACAAGACGTCGGAGACGCCGCTGCACCTGGCCGCCAAGTGGCCGCAGGTGCACACGCGACCCCGCGGTTGGATTTAGCTTGGGATGGTGTTCACAACCCCCAGTGACAGCTGCTGGGCGGGTGGGGTCGGGAGAACAGATGCCAATGATGCCATGCCTGCAGGGGTTCGACATGTGCCCACAAAGACACCCACACACACGCCCACCGACACCAACCGACACCAAGTCATCACTCTCGCTTTGTTTGTGTCTCTCACCGCGCCTCGCAGGACCGTGTGGTGGAGGCGCTGCTGGGCGGCGGCGCGGACCTGGCCGCCGTCAACCGCCGCGGCCGCACGCCCGCCCACGTGGCGGCGCTGTTCAACCGCCACGCCATCCTGGACCGCCTGCTCAACGCGGGTGGGTGGTTGCTGGGGAGGGGGTGGCGGCGGTGATGCGTGCAGGAGGAGGTGGAGGAGGAGGAGGAGGAGGAGGAGGAACGGGGTGGGAGGAGGGGGATTGGAGAGCGAAGATATTGAGTCTGTGTGTGGGAGTTGGGTTGGGTTGGGGGGCTGGAGAAGCAGGAGGAGCTTTGCCGGGCGGGTGGCGGGTGGCGGGTGGCATGCGCCGGGATGGGCGGCCGCAGCGCACGAGGCGTGGCCGCGGCCGCGCCTGTCCGCTCGAGGGGAGCTAGCGGCGCCACTCGCGTGGCAAGGCGCAGCTCCCGGCTCCCCTGCCGCTGCCCACCGCCCACCAGCACATCACACACGCATTACGCACATCACCCACCCACATCCCGCCCACCCGCCCACCCCAACCCCGGCCCCCCTTAGGCGCGGACGTGAACGCGGCGGACGGCGACGGCGCCACGCCGCTGCACCTGGCTGTGCGGCTGGGCGCGCCGGTGGAGCCGGAGCTGGTCAAGACGCTGCTGCGGCACGCGGCGGACCTGGAGGCGCGAGACAGCGCCGGCAACGCGCCGCTCACGCACCTGCCCTGCGCGCAGGTGAGTCGGGGCGGGGTGGGTTGGGGCTGGGTGGGTCGGGGCGGCTGGCAGGGCGGCTGGCGGGGCGAGGCGGGGCAGGGCGGGGCGGGGCGGGGTGGGGCGGGGCGGGGTGGGGCGGGGCGGCGGAGTTCGAGTTTGCATCGGCAGTCGGCACGGGCGTCAGCAGGCCGAGGTGGCAGCGGTGGGCCCGGTGGCGTGGGAGCGCGTTTGCGGTCGCCGACGCTCCCCGTCCTCCTCCTCCTCCTCCTCTTCCTCCTCGGCCCCCTGCCGCGGCCCGCTCCCCTTGGCGGTCCAGCTTGGGCTGATGTTCACAACCCGTCCTCCTCCCCCTCCTGCTGCCCCTGCCCCTACCCCTGCTGTCCCCGCGCAGGACTGGCTGCACTGGGCCGCCTACGAGGGCCGCGAGCCGCTGTTGCGCTGCCTGCTGGCCAAGCCCGGCGTGCGGCCGGACGTGTACAGCGAGGAGGGCCTCACGCCGCTGCACCTGGCGGCGCACGTCAACAGCGTGCCGCTGGTGGCCGCGCTGCTGGCAGCGGGGGCCAAGGTGGGGCGGTCGGCGGTGGGGGACTGGGGGCTGGGTGGGTGGTGGCCTAGGGGGGAATGGGGGCTGGGGCGGTGCGGGGGGCTGGGGCGGTGGGCGGCGGGACTGGGCTCGGTGATTGGGGGCTGGGGCGCTGGGCGGTGGGCGGTGAGTTCCGGTTAAGGCTCGGCGGCGGCGCGGCGTGGGGCGTGAATGCGTGATGGACGCGAACACTGCTAACACCTGGGTGTGCGGGTGTTGCCACCTCGTTTCCGTGTGCAGGTGAATGCGCCATCCCAGCCGCCCAGCAAATCGAGCGGCAGCAGCGGTGAGCGTGTGGGACGCGTGTGGGGGGCGCGGGCAGCCGGTCGCGCGTGTGTTTGCGTGTGCCCAACTGCCCACCTGGTATGCTCTCCCCTCAACCCGCAACCCTTCCCCCTCTACGCCTGCTACACTTCTCTCTGACCATCCTTGCAATTCCCCCTCTTCTCTGCTTTCCTCCCTTGCCCCCCTGGCCGCAGGCAAGGACATGTACGGCATCTCGCTGCCGGGCGGCTCCTCGGCGCCCGGCTCCATCCAGAGCGGCATCTCCATCAGCAGCCAGCTGACCAAGGTGCGTGGCGTGCGGGTGGGGTGGGGGTTTGCAAGGATGGTTGGATAGGAGGGGGCTGCGCCCCCAGATGTTGCAACGACGACTGTGCAAGCGGACCGCATCAAATCGCCCGGCCACTAACGCCGCCGGCCCCTCTCCCCCGTCTCATGGACGGCTATCCCCCCCCCCGTCTTAGGCGTACGGCGCCGCCAAGCTGCCGCCCGGCGAGCTGACTGCGCTGCACATCGCGGCGGAGCGCGGCAGCGCCGAGCTGATCCGCGTGCTGGTGGGCGCGGGCGCCAAGGTCAACGTGCAGGTGCGTGCGTGGGCTTGTGGGGTGGGGGCGGAGATTGTGAGTGCCGCACCAGCCCACGCTGAATCGAGCTTACGTAGATTGAGTGGGGAGAACGCAATAGCGGCATCGGGCGGGGGCTCGGGCCTGCCTGCAACCGCCCCCCTCCGCCGCCTATTGAGCATCTCCACCGCTCTCGCCGCGCCCACGTCCCAACCCCAATTGCACTTGCCTGTCCCTTGTCTAGTTAGCTGTTTAGTCTAGATTGGACCCGAATCCCACCCAACCTTGCAACCCTCCCACCCAACCCCCCCACCCAACCCCCCCACCCCCACTCCGCCGCGACCCCCCCCCCCCCACCCACCCAGGGCGAGCGCGGCATGCCTCCGCTGCACGTGGCGGTGTGGGAGGGCAACACCGCCGCCGTGGCCTCGCTGCTGGCGGCCAAGGCCAGCGTGGGGCTCAAGAGCAAGGCGGGCGGCTTCACGGCCGTGCACTGCGCCTGCCTGTCCAGCAGGTGGGGGCGGGGGGATAGGTGTGTGTGTGTGGGGGGGGGGGGTGGCGCGGGGGCGCGGGGGCGCGGGGGCGCGGGGGCGGACGGGTGTGGATGGGGAGTGAGGCGTGTGGCGCAGGCCTAGGATACAGCTGCGGGGATGCGGGGGGCTTTGACACGCCACGTCGCTGTTGCCGACCACGGCCCCCGCTCTATGGACGCCCGCTCCGCCGCTCCCCCCTCCCCTCAGGGCCACGCCGGACCTGCTGGCGCTGCTGCTGGACAACGGCGGCGCGGCGGTGATCGAGGAGCGCTGCCAGGTGGGGCGTGGTGGGGCGTGGGAGCTGAAGCGAACTTAATGAACGGGCCCGGGAGCTGAAGTGAACCAGAAAAGGGGGCGGGCTTTGGGTGGGAGGGTTGCAAGGATGGAAAGCAGGTGCGCGTATACCGAGGGTGGGGGAGGGGAGGGGAATCGCGCGACGGCGGCGGGAGTGGGAGGCGTCAGGGACTGCGTGTATGGTCTTGGTGGGGGCCCCGCCGTGCCACAGCCCCCTCTCTCAAGCAGCCGGGGGTCCTCTCTCCCGCGCCCAAGTCCTCCCTTCCGCCCACCGCGGCTACTGCCGCTACTGCCACCGCTACTGCCACGCACAGGAGGGCTGGACGGCGCTGCACCTGGCCTGCCAGTCCGCGCCCGCGGCCATGGTGGAGCTGCTGCTGCAGCGCGGCGCGCGGCCCAGCGCCAAGGGCAAGGCGGGGCGCAGCGCGGCAGACTGCGCCGCCAAGCGGCCCGAGATCCTGCAGGTGCGCCCCGGCCCCTGCGCGTGCGTGCGTGCGTGCTTGTGGTTCCAAAGCCGTTGAACACACACATTCCACTTCGGTCCATTCGTCTGAGCACACACACGCCGCCACCCACGTGCCCACGCCACACGCCAGGTGCTGCACGTGGCCACCGGCGGCAAGGTGCCGCTGCCGCCCGCCGCCGCGCTGGGCCTGGGCCTGCCCTCCTCCGTCGCCGCCGCCGCCGCCGCCGCCAACGGCCTGCTCTCCGGCGCCGCCGCCGCCGCAGCGGCCGCCTCCTCGGGCCGCGGCGGCCGCGGCAGCGGCCGCGGCGGCGGAGCCGCAGGCGCCGCCGCCGCCTCCGGCGGCGGAGCGGGCTCCTCCGCCAGCGGCCTGCTGCCCGGCACGGCGGCTGTGCTTGAGCCGCTGGAGAGCGTGGAGGCGACGCTGGCGGCGCTGCTTGCGGACATGGGCGGCGCGCTGTGCAGCCTGCAGGCGGGCGCGGTGTTCGGCGGCGGCGCCTGCGCGGTGGACCCGGTGGGGCACTGCATCAAGCCGGCGGACAAGCGGCTGGTAGTGCGCTGCACGCTGGGCTGCGCCTTCAACTTCCACCTGCCCTGCTGGAAGGTGTGGGGGGGGGCTGGCGCGTGGTGGGGCACGTGGTGGGGGCTGGGGAGGGGGGGGGCGGTTGCAAGGATGTTTTTTTGGGGGGGGGGGGGGGGTAGCCGTGCATGTGACGGTTTTTTTGTAAATAGGTGAACTGCCGATGCCCAGTGGTACAGCGGGTACGCAGGAAACTTCATACCGTTGGCGCCAGCAAGCATGTCCGCCGAGGCTGCTCGCGTCCCTCCGCGCCGTGGCTGATTCGCTACTATTTCGTATGCTAGTTGAAAAGCGAGTAGGCTAGAGGTGTAGTGTTGAGTTGTAGGCTCGCTAGGTAAAGCTGAGTGCATGCGTTCAGGGGGGGGGGCTGTGATGGGGGCTGTGATGGGGGAGGGGCAGGCTCACGCGATGCAGGGGTATGCGAATACCAGCGCAAAGGCGGCGGTCGGGGCTGCGGAGCTGCCGCCAGCGCCGGCCACCCAGCACCTCCCATCGTTTTGGAGTCCCATGCGCCCGCCCACCACACTGTCACCACCACCACCCCCGCACACGCAAACCGCAGGCCGCGCGCGAGGTGCTGAAGGACCGCTGGCCCGGTTTCGGCGGCACGCTGGCGCCCGGCGGACGCTACAGCTGCATCGCTCCCACCTGCCCCGGCTACATCCGGGAGCAGCTCATCTGTGACGGCGCCCAGATCAGCGCCCACCACCACGGCCACCACGGCCACGGCGGCTCGGGGCACGTGTCGGCGGCGGCGGCGGCGCACGCCGGGCCTGTCGTACCGCCCAGCCGGCTGTACATGATGGCGGCGGACGTGTACGACAGCCTGCCGTCAACCGCCAAGCCCATTGGCGGCGGCGTGCCGCCGCCGCCGGGCGGCGGCGGCGTCGGCGGCCTCATGGGCCCGGGCGGCAGCGGGCAGCAGCCTGCCAACCCGCCCATGCAGCCGGCGCTGCCGGCGGGCGGCGGCGCCGCAGCCGCTGCCGCGGCCGGCGGGCTGGCGTCGGCGGCCGCCGCCGCTGCGGCGGCGCTGGGCGCCGCCGGCGGCGGCGCGGGCAGCCTGGGCCCGTCGCTACAGCTGGCGCAGGCGATGATGCAGGCGGCGACGGCGATGGCGGGCGGCGGCGCAGCCTCCGCCGGCGGCGCCGGCGGCGCCGCCAGCCGCCTGGCGGCGGCGCTGGCCGCCAGCGGCGGCCTGTCGGCGCTGCTGTCTGGCGCGGGGCCGCCGGTGCCGCCGGCCATGTCGGCGCGGGAGGCGGCCATAATCGCGGCGCAGACGCTGGGCGTCAGCCTGGACCGCGTCGGCGGCGGCTGTGTGGTTGAGGAGCTCTCCAGCGAAGAGGAGGAGGAGGAGGACGAGGAGGAGGGGGGAGGAGCGGGAGGGGGAGGAGGGCGGCAGCGGCGGAGGAGAGCAGGGGGCGGCGGGCCGCGCGGCGGGGGAGCGGGCACACAGGGGCGCGGGCGAGGAGGCGGAGGAGGAGCAGCGGCAGCAGCAGGCGGGCGCTGGCACGGGCGCGGGCGCGCGGGCGCCAAACGGTACGGGGCCCAAGCAACTGGCAGCTGGCGGCAAGGCTGGCGGCGGCAAGGGCGCAGCTGCTCCAGCTGCTCCAGCTGCTCCAGCTGCTCCAGCTGCTCCAGCTGCTCCAGCTGCTCCATCTGCTCCAGCTGCTCCAGCTGCTCCAGCTGCTCCAGCTGCTCCAGCTGCTTCAGCTGCTTCAGCTGCTAGCGGTGCCAGGGGCGGCGCCAAGGCCCGCGGCGGCGCGGCCTCCGCAGCTGCGCACTCGCACTCGCACTCGCACTCACGAAACCAGCAGCACCAGCAGCACATCTCCAGCGACGCGGCGGCGGAGATGCTGCAGCAGCTGCAGGGTCTGCAGAGCGCCGTGGCGGCGGTGCAGAACGCGGTGGGCGCCAGCGTGCACGGCGGCGGCGGCGGCGGCGGCGGCGGCGGCGGTGGCGTGCTGGCGCCGCTGGTGCCGTTGGAGCCGACGACGCTGGAGCCGCTGCTGCTGCCGCAGGAGCTGCCGGCGGCGGTGCGCGGCGGCGGCGCAGCTGGCGGGGAGGGCGAGGGCGACGGCGGCGCCAGCGGCGGGCAGGCAGCTATGCCGCCGCCGCGGCGCCCCGCCGCCAACCCCATCCTGCCCAACCCGCGCCGCGCGCCGCCGCCGCCGCTGACGAACGGCCTGTCGCTGGCGGCGCTGTCTCCGCAGCTGGCCACGCCGCCGCCCGCCACCTCACTGGACACGCCCGGGGTGCAGCAGCAGCTGCCTGTGCCGCCGGCGCGGCGCAGCAGCGGCGGTGGCAGCGCCGGCGCCGCGCCCGTCGCCGTTCCCGGGGCCCTGACTTCGGCGCCCGCAGCGGCGACTGCGCCCGCAGCGGCGACTGCGGTGGCGGCGGTGCCGGCGGCGCAGTCGCCAGCGGGGCCGGCGGCGGCGGCGGCGGCGGCGACCGGCGCAGATGCCGTGCTCGCTCCCATCCTCCTGAGCCCCGTGCCCGCCGCGGCTGCCAGCGGCACCAGCGGCACCAGCGGCAACAGCAACAGCAGCAGCAATAGTGGTAAGGGCAAGGACACGAGGCGGGAGGCAGCTGCCCCAGCCGCGAAGCAGCCAGCCGCCACCAACGGCACCGGTAGCGCTGCCAGCACCGCCGCCAGCGCCACGCCGGCGCCGGGACCCATGCACGGCCCGACGCCGCCGCCCGGGCTGGTGGTGACGCGCAACGCCGCCCGGGCGACGGCCAGCTCCATCTCATCCGCGGCGGCGGCGGGCTCCGCCGGCAGCAGCACCAGCGCCAGCAAGTCCGGCACCGCCACCACCTCCACCACCACCAGCACCGGCGCAAGCAGCAGCACGACCACCGGCACAAGTAGCAGCGTGCGGGTGACGCAGCAGCAGCACCAGCAGCACCTGCAGCAGCTGCAGCAGCGGCACAACGCGGCCGCGCTCGCGCTGAGCGCCTGCGCCTTCGAGCCGGGCGGCTACGCGCGCGCGGTGTGCCCCAACCTGGTGCCGGGCGCCCACCGCGTCACGCACTCCACCAGCCAGCCCGCCTCGCCCTCGCCCGCCTCCAGCCCGGCCGGCGGCGTCGACATCGCCGCCGCCGCCGCCGCGGCGGCTGCCGCGGCTGACGCCGGCGGCGGCAGCAGCGGCGGCAGCGGCGGCAGCGGCGGCAGCAGCGGCGGCGGCAGCGGCGGCAGCAGCGGCGGCGGCAGCGGCGGCGGCAGCGGCGGCGGCAGCGGCGGCGGCAGCGGTGGCGGCAGCGGTGGCGGCAGCGGTGGCGGCAGCGGCGGCGGCAGCGGCGGCGGCAGCGGCGGCGGCAGCGGCGGCGGCAGCGCCAGCAACAGCGGCGGCGGAGCCGCCGCGGCCGCCCCGGCCTCGGCCGGCGGCACCGCCTCCCCTTCCTCCGCCGCGCCGCCGGCGCTGCCCGCGGGCGTGGTGGCGGACCGCGTCGCGGCGGCGCTGGCCGACCTGTCCGCCGACCTGTCCGCGCCGGACGGCGCAGCCCCAGGCGCCTCCTCCTCTGCCTCCTCCTCCTCCGCCCCCGCCGCCGGCCCGCACCTGCTGCTGCGCTCGGGCGACGTGCCGCTGCTGGCCGCCACGCCCGGCATGCTGGAGGCCTGGCTGGCGGCGCACGTGGCGGCGCACGGGCACCTGACAGCCTACCGCATCCTGCCCACCGCGGGCGCGGTGGCGGTCACGCTGGCGGACGGCGGCGCCGCCGCAGTGGCGGCGGCGGCGCTGGCGGCGCGGCCGGTGATGCTGGTGGCGCCGCTGGCGGTGGCGCCGCTGCGGCGGTTCCCGGACGACGAGGCCATCGTGGAGGCGGGGCAGCAGGTGCGCGCGGGGCGGGCTAGTAGTGCGAGGGAGGGAGGGTGGGTGAGGGGTGGCAACGGCACGGCACGGCACACGCCCGCACGGCTTACGGGGCTGCGGCGCTGTCCGCTGACCTGTCATCCCGCCCTGGGCCCCACGCCGCGTGGCGCGCTCGCCCACTTCCTAACCGCGCCGGTCTTTCCCGCCCTGACCGCCCTGACCGCCCCTTCCTCCCGTCCGCCCTCTCCAGGCCGCTCGCGCCCGCTGCCCGCCCGGCGACCGCTCCTGGCTGCGCGGCATGTCCGACCTGTACCTGCAGCTGGAGGGGCTGCCGCCGCCCGTGTGGCTGGAGCCGGCGGCGGCGGCGGCGGCGGCGGCGGACGAGGCCAGCGGCGAGCAGCCGCCGCAGCTGTAATGGAGCCTGGCGGTGGCGGTGGCGGTGGCGGTGGCGGCGGCGGTGGCGGTGGCGGCGGCGGTTGGGAACGGCGAAGGGCGCGCGGCAGGTGCTGCTGCCGCGATCGAGGCCGGGGGGAGCGGGAGGGGCGGCTGCGGCCGGGGGCAGTGCGAGCGAACGGCAGCGGAGCCCAGTGGCAGCAGTTGCGGCGGCTGCAGCAAGAGGGCCGCTGCCACGGGCTGCAGCACGAAGAAGGCGGCGGTTGAGGCTGGGTCTGGGTCTGGGTCTGCGAGGACGAACGTTGACGTTGTGTTGGTGTTGGTGCGCCTCTGCCGCTGGCGCAACCATGTGCGGGCGGCCGGGCGGTGGTTGCCGACGCGCTCTGGAGCCCAAGGCGCTCCGGGGACCTTTGGCCAGGGCGGGCCGCGGGGGCTGCGGTTCACTGCGGCCGCGCGGGCGCAGGTTGTCGGAGTGGCCGCCGGGGCGAGGTGTGCGACCGGAGGGCCTGGGTGTGCGCAGGGCGCGGCCGCAGGGCCCGAGTCGGCGCGGTGCGGCGCGGCGCGGTGCGGTGCGGCCAAGGTGCGGTGCGGCCAAGGTGCGGTGCGGTGCGATGCGGTGCGGTGCGGTGCCAGGAGGACTGAAGGCGCACGCGCCTGCGCGCCGGCAGGCCGCAAGGAAGCGCTAGGGCCTGGGCCGCCACGACGGGTGCTTGCAGGAGCGGTTGCTTGGGGGAAGGAGGGGCTTGGGAACAAGGAGGCCGGGCGTGTGGTACGTTGATTGCGGCGAGCGTGTATGCGGCGGTTGTGCACCGGTGCAGGTTGTGCACTGCGCAGGCGCACTAAGCCCTGCCCTTGGCCCTGCGAGCAGGTGGTGGTGCAGGCGGTGCGAAAGCGGGAACCTAACGTGGAGGTTCTCAGGTTGGCGTGCCCCGGCCCCCGGGCCCGCGCCGGCAGGCCGTCTGGCTCGCGATGTTGACGAGCGTGGCATACCACGCGTCGCATGGGACACCCATGTGAGTGCTGAAGCCGGAGTCTGCCACCCTTTAAAGGATCTGTCTGCAAACTGCTGTTGACTTCCGTGTAATGCGGTAACGCGGTAATGTGCACAAGTCCTGAGCTGTTCTGAAGCCCCCCCCCCCCTTCGCGTTCGGTGGGCACGACTCCGCGGGCAGACCGATTGCCGTGCGGGCGAAATTCGTTACTCGTGCGGCCTCGTTTCGCGCAACTTAGGCTGTCCTGACTGCTCATATTAGAGAATTGTGTTAATATAACCTTAGGCAATACGGTCATACTATACTTGACGCGTGTAACAAAGAAACGCAGAAGTTTTCCCCGCACAATGCGACTTCCTGCTGCTGCGGAACTATGACAAGAACACGAATTCTACGGCTCGCGGTACTCCTGCTCACTGTGAGTGGGATTTCTGCAGCGACGCTCAGCGGCGTCCTTCGCCCCTCATTCGCTTCCGCCCCAGCGCGCGTGGACGTCAACGGTGAAGTTATCATCAGTCAAGCAGATTCACTGCACATCGGGGCAAGGACAGAAATCGTGGTCGCGGGAAACGGGCCCGAATCCATTCTCGACCTGTCTGTCTTTGGAGCCGTGGGCGAGCCCGCGTTCATCCTGACCGATGGTAAGGCTTGTATGCATTTTAAGTACGGCGTAGGGCACGAGGAAAGCCGACCGCAAGCTGTTATTAACCGCACGCACTGCCGCAGGGACTGCTTCGCTTGAGGTCGCCAACTGCACGCTACTTTTGCCGGTGCTGCCCGAGAGCCTAGTGCGCGGCTACTCGCTGGCATCCAGCAGCTCTACTCCAGGCGCAGCGGGGGAAGGTGTGCTCAGCGTGCTTGCATCCCTGGCGCAAGTGGCGGAGGGGGCCGCCTCTGCGCGTGTCGTGTTCCGCCACGTCACGCTCATGCTGAGCTCCTGCAGGTGCGTGCGGCCGCGTGCCAGGGAGGGATGGCTGCATGCGTGTGGGCATATTTGTGCGGCCTGCGCTTGTGTCCAAGCTTCAAGTCGCTCACTCCGCCACCATGGCCCCTGCAGCGACCTCACCGCCTTTGCCAACGCACTGTGCGCTCGTCACGGGGACTGGCGGGCGGCGGTCGCGTCGTTTGAAGAGCCCACCGTTGCGCCGGGCCGCGTGGCATACGGATTTGCGCATATGGCACTCGGCGCCGCCATCACAGCGGGCGGTGGCAACGGCAGTAGCACAGTGGTGACGCCTGCTGGACCCGCAGCCGCCGCGCAGCTCACGGACGTGCGGCTGACGTGCCCTGCTGCTGCCGGCAGCGGTGGTGCCACATCGGCATCGGGGCCCGTGACCGGATGGGCTTGCAACGCGGTTACGCTGGGCACGGGCGGCGTCAGCGGCAGCACTGACAGTAGCAGTAGCAGGGATGCGGCGGCGGAGTTGACGGTGATTGCGCCCGGGCTGCTTCGTGCAATGGAGGCTGGCGGAATCGTCATGATCACATTCCCACCCGGCCTGACCTCGCTTGCGGATGTCGTTGCTTCGGGAGCCTGGCAGTCGCTGGACGTGAGTTCGCCACCAGTGGCTGGGAGCCTGATGCCTGGGGGTGGTGTGATTTGCACGGCGAAGGGCGTGGGACGCTGCTTGTTCTCCGGGTGGGCTCCGGACCAAGCTGGATTGCTGCAGACGTGACCGCTGACGCCCGCATGGCCTGCGCTGGCTGTGCGACACACACACACACACACACACACACACACACACACACACACACACACACACAGGTGCAGCTGGACCGAACGTTAGCGCTCTTTGGCCGGGGGCGGAATGACACGCAGGTGAGGGCGAGGAATGATTGTTTCAAAGCGCCAAGAGCAGTAGGGGAGAGGAGGTTTGACAGGGATCAAAATGAAGCTGCAGGCACGTGTTTGTAGGGGCCGCGGCTCCCGCCGCTGCAAACCCTTATTGTCCCGCATGTTGTATGACGCCCGGCTGACCGTACGCACCCGTACCCACAGCTGGACCTGGCGGGTCTGCAGTACAAGGGCTTTGTGGGCGTGGCCGCCAATTACGACAGCCAGCAGGGCCTGGTACGGCTGTACGACATGTCTCTGCTGGGGCTGTCGTACCCATTGGCCGTAGACGACCTGTCGCTGCTGGCGGGCTGGGCACACGCGCTGCAGCCGTACGAGTGAGTGGCGTGCGGGCTGTGCTCGGGCTGCCGTCGCAGCCATTGCTGTGTCCGTTGCCTTGCTGCGTGCAACCCGCCTCTTCAACCCGCCCCTTTCGCGCTGACGGCTCCAAGCACCCATGTCACCGTGTGTCTTTCCGCGGCGCAGGATCTACCGAACGGTCGATTTTTTCCAGCGCAGTTTCAACACGATGATTCAGGTAGGGAGGAGCGAGTTTACCGGTAATAGCTTGCTGCGCTGGCAAGCAATCCACAATTCACACTTCTTTTTACCATCCTTGCCACCCTACTCCGCCTCACCTCTGCCATCCAGTTCTACCACGTTCGCATGCTCGTTCCGGACGATGAGGTAGCGTGGTGGCGCAACGCCGCGGCGCCAGCCGCCGGCGGCGCCAACGCCATCTTGGCAGGACGCGGCTGGGTCGGCCCGCGACCCGTGGAGTCGGCGGCGGTGCTCGAGGGCGGCGGGGTCTGGTGGTACGGACCAGGCCTCGACAGCACTGCCGCACGCGCGTCGGCGCCGGGTGACGTCGGGCCGATGCATTGGGGCGCGCGCGGCATGTGGGGCTTCACGCACTGCTGGGTAGCGGGCCTGTCGTCACTGGCGGCCGCAGCCGCGTCACAGCCGGCGCTGGCGGCGGCTGTGGCGGCGGCGCCGCAGCAATGGCCGCTGGCAGAGCAGCTGGGGGCTGCAGAGGCAACGAAGGTAAGTCGATTGTCGTGGCCACCTGCTCGTGCGGCGCGCTGCTTCTTGGCGCGGCAGCGAATCCGCGTAAAGCCAGCAGCTGAAGAGAGGGTGGGCCGTGTGGGCCGGGTCAGGTAGGGATCCCTTGTGTCCCGATAGCCGCCCGCACGCACACGTGCCCCCCTGGCCTTAAACG